>LPNX010673277.1:153947-329394 GCA_001517045.1 Pseudotsuga menziesii | reverse complement strand
TATAGTATTCTAGGCAAACCTCAATCCATAAGTGTCCTTTTGTGCACCGACATAAGGAAATTCGGCACTCGGACGGAGAGGTGCCATTCTGGTGTATAACAGTGTCAACCTTAGAACCCATCCAAAATTATGTCATGTGCCTTGAATAATCCAATTATCTCATTTTTTGACTATTTCCAATCATTGAATGCATGTGTGGGGTTGGTGGGAAAAATCACCTGATCCAGTTATTGAAGCATGGGATTAGCAGCACTTTTGTGACAGTTCTTTTAGCTATCAAGAGTTAGTCCACAACTTCCAAGAGTCCTTTCTTCTCCTATTATAATTTATGCCAGTTTTCTTCTCACCACTTTCTCATACCTCTTGGATTCAACCCTCATTCTCACACATATCTACACTACACATAGCTTTGTATTGTTGTTCATCAATTGTATAACTTAGTAAATTCAAATTTAGGGAGAGCGTTGTTGATTTGGAAGGGATATCAATGGTTGTAGGTGAGCAGAGAGGTTGGGCAAGCTAGGAAACCTTTATCATTGAATTATTCTACTCGTAGATGCTTGAGAAGCCATGAATTGAGGCTACATGTGGTTCTCCAACAATATTTATCAGGTCGGTCTTATTCTATGCACACATTAGAAGCACTCATTAAGATGGATCATCCGAGAGTACCGTGGATCGATGAAGGGGATGCCTAAGATAAGAAGAGTTTTGTGTGTGGAAGGTATTTTGGAATCCAAGGTTGTGAGAGCTGATTGAGATCCTTGTAGAGATCTGTATGGGAATTTGGATAAGCATAGAGAGAAAATCGGGTTGTGAGATGAGAGAGAGAATCATGTAGGTGTTTCCTTTGTCCTTGTGGCCTCATATCCAAGCTTGAGGGTGGCCTCTCATTAGAAAGAGTATATGCTAGACAGAATTCCTATGGTTAGATGGAAAATTGCACTTACATAGATAGTTTCTTGGATATGCATTGTTTAAAGATAATTATTCTCTTGTATTTGGTTATACAATGTTTTTAATTGATTCTTGTAATGTTTATGCTTGTATATTCATGTTAATCGTGTGTGGATCGATTCATTTTCCACTATGTATGTTTACTTATGTTGTGGACATGTAATTTATTTTTTATGAGTTCATAATTTGGATTTGGGGTGAAATTCGAGGCCCTTAATCTACTAATGTCCCCTACCATGGGATGGATTGAGTGAGGGGGACATTACACTCACCATAAGTTTCAATTCCCTTTGGAAGCTATGTACCATGCCCTTTGAGCATAACAAAGATGACTCATGGACAACCGTATCCCTACAGTTGTGTCCCTTTCAAATGTGTTGGACAAAGATGCCACCTATATCGATGATAGAGAATATGAAAATATACCCATTGTCAACATTTGAAGGGATCACAACTCACCACATGTGTAATTAGAAATCCACGAGCTGCAAATCACTTCTTTGGAACAAACTCTTCCTCCTCCACTAAGAAACCATGATAAAATTCTATTCCTATGTTGTATCCCTCTACCATAGAATCTGAACTCAAGAATCAAGGTGTCTAATCCCCCTCACACCATCACCCCCACAAGTCTTGATATAGTCTTGAAAGACTTTTTTTCCTGATGAGGACATGCTTGAGGAATTTAATCTTCCCACATATGAGGCTATAATGGAGGCCATGCACATAGATACCCCCCATGGCATTTTCTCCATCATAATTTTTCTTTTACCTCTCTAATTTTATCCCAATATTACACCATTGAATCAAAAGACTTCCTACTGCCAAACACGTTGATTGGTTCAAAAACCTTATTCCTAATCCCGATGATTTTGAAGAGGGAAATTTTTCTAACATCTCACCAACCATTTAAATCAACATATCTTCCACCCATGGAGTGGTCGAGAACATTTCCATTGGTGCCTTCTGTTCCCCATAAGATATCAGTGATTTCACCTCCCTCTTCAAAGAATTATGAGATGTCTTTGCATGGTCATATGCTGAAATTCCTGGCCTAGATAAGGAAATTTTCAAACATCACGTTGATGCATGGGCCAATGACGTTCCTTTTAAGAAAAAACAATTACCACTACACCCCTCCATGGCCCCTTCCATCAAAGACGATATCAAGAAAATCCTTCATACAAGATTCATTTATCCTATTACTTATACCTCATGGGTGTCCAACCCGATCCCCATGAACAGAAATCAAGGCACCATTTTCCAATGCATGAACTTTTGTGATATCAACTTAGCTTGTCCCAAAGACAATTTCCCTACCCCATTCATTTACTAGATTATAAACTCATGCACTAGCAATGAGATGTTATCCTTTATGGAACTTTTTTCTAATTACAATAAAATATGAATTCGCTCCCAAGATCAATATAACACCGCGTTTGCAACATTGTGGGGGACCTTTTCTTACAAATTCATTCCTTTCAGACTCAATAATACGAGAGATACATTTCAATGAGCCATGGCATATGTGTTTAATGACCTTACAAATATCATTCTATCCTTCTTGGATGGCCTCATAGCTAGGTCAAAGAAACGAGTATACCACCTTCAAGATCTAAGCACCATATTTACATGATATCGTAAATACAATATTTGGATCAACCCCCTTAAATGTGTATTATGTGTAACTGCAGGTTTCCTATTAGGGTTCATTATTTCACAAGCATGAATCACTGTGGACCCTTCCAAAGTTCAATCCATCATGGACTTACAACTGTAGCATCCCCTCCCCTCTACATCAGCATATAAGGGAGGAACACAACTTTACTGCTCGCTCTGATACCACAATGTCCATGTACCCATGTTCCCATACACCTGAATGATATGCATAATCATTTAAAATTTATTTATTCTTCTTTTAAACACAATCATGGGTCATGTAACATCCTTTAACATTCATTCTTAAGCTTAAAAACCACTCTAACAATCATTTTGCAACTCACGGATCCATTCTGTAACCAGAAAAGTCATTTCCGCACTGAACCTAACTTTTCCACCTTACACTTTTTGCCTTCCACCTTCCACCTTCTGCGTTGCGACTTGTGGCATACGGAACTCTATAAAACACCACTATGATTTCCTACCTTTCTGCTTTCCACTGTGCATTTTCGGAATCAGAAACTTAAAATACGACAAAATCATTTAACCGCATTCCACCTTCCACCTTCTACATTCTTCCTTCCGCCTTCCTCTGCGGACTTTGGGAATTGAAAAATTAAAAATACGACGGAATCATTTAACCACATTCCACTTTCTGCCTTCGGCTGCGGACTTTGGGAATTGGAAACTTAAAAATACAAAGGCATCATTTAACCACATTTCATCTTCTGCATTCCGCAATGGACTTTGGAATGCAGAAATCCATGAAATGACTACTTTATATTTCAGTTTCCCACTTTCTGACTTTCTGCTTTCCACAGGCCGATATCGAGGTGCGGAAAACCAATTTTTTTCCTTAAATATTTTCTATTTTGTTTATTTCCATCTTCTAACTTTCGCCTTCCACAGCGGGCTCAAGGTGTGGAAATCCAACTATTTCCTTATCTTTTCCCCATTTTTTCTTCCTTCCGAATTCTGACTTCTGCCAGCCGCAGGGGAATTCTGGAGGGTGGAAAAACACATTTTTCCTTAAGATAACCGCATTTTTGACCCTGTAACCAAGATTCTAGCCTCCATGAACTTAAGCAAAATGCAGTGGAAAATCACAAGGCATATATAGATGCAAAATGTAGGGACATTTAACAACAATAAACTCTACTTAAATCTTTAATAAGCATTCAACATATTCGGTACATTCATAAGAAAATACATTGCAGAAATAATACAAGAGATTATACTTACCTTGAAGATGAAGTTGTCCCGCATCTAGCTATGTCGCGAAAATGTTCCACCTAACCATAGGACAATTGTGTTCATCAACCTCTCAACACAACTGCCACCCCCGAGCTGAACATGATTTCCACAAGGAACTAGGGAACAACAGGCTCACACATAGCTAGAACAGATCAAAAACAGTAAATCCAACCTATAGTTGGGTTTATCAGACTGTCCAACCAAGCCAATACACAATTGGGTTTATCAGGTTGTAGGAAATCAAGCCAATACACTGTTGGGTTTATCAAGATATTCAGTGAAGCTAGTTAACAGTTGGGTTTATCATACTATAGGAAGTCAAGCCAACATTCACATTGAGGACCAACCAAACCAACTAACAGATGGGTTTATCATGCTACTCAGCCAAGCCATCTCACTATTGGGTTTATCAGGCTACTCATCCAAGCCAGCTAATAGTTTGGCTTACCAATATGTCCATCCAGGGATCACACATGGCCAAATGCACATTAATGTACAACCAAGCCAACACACCGTTGGGTTTATCAGGATCCTCAGCCAAGCCAATATACCATTGGGTTTATCAGGATATCAACCAGGCCAATCTATGTTTTATTTTCTCAGGCTGCTAAGGCATTGAAAAGGTAGAATGGATAAGCTAGTGGCTCTTCCATAGAGCTAGGGACACCTCCACAAGATCTATCTGGCCTGGGATCCACAATACCTACACACCCAACACAAGGAAGTATCCCCTTCTCTGCTACACAGTCCCTCGGGATATACCTTCCCTTCCAGTGCTTTTCAGGATGTGCATAGAAGATTCACCAACCACTCTTATCTTTTTGTGAGGTTCCTCTCTACACAAGGTTTATCAAGCCAATTCGACGTCTCTTCCACTCCTAAGTCTTGCATATGGTTCAGAACCAAACCATGGCACACATAACAACAAACCATAAGGAGACACAACAACACAGGGCTCCACTCTGTAACATAAACAAATAGGGTTCCATACCACTCTGTAATACAGAAAAACACTGTAACACAACAACCAAGGTTTCCAGCAAAGGATAGGTGAAGAGATACACTGCAGAATAGTGAATAATGAATCCCCCCTAGAATCGTATGGAAGAATGACCCAAAAATGTTCTAGGTGAATCAGGAAATGACTGGGAACACATTCACGTGATTACTTGCTTCAGAAGAAAGAATGTGGCTTCCCCAAACTATAGGCTTTCTCGGACTGCAGGATGGCTTAGTCACAAAATTGAATGCCATGCCTCGCCCTGCCCAAGGCATTAATTGCCTCAACCGCTCTTCCGTAAGAATTGAATGACTGAGTGCAAAGGACAAAAGGGGTATATGAGAGATTATGGTTTCTCTCATTGAAATCTAGTCTCACCTTCTTGGCTCAAGGGTTTGGATAATTCCCCTCCCTATTCCTTCTGAAATCATTCCCACATCTCTTTCATTGCAATGCATAGACAGTTGTGGTATTTTATTAAATTGTATATTTACATGATATCTCAAAATATATCGTGCCTAATCAACATGAGAACCATCGTCATCAACCTTGATCGTCGATACATAAAACACCAAATCAATGGCAGGGCCTTGGCCTTGAGCTCCTCTCCATGATTTAATAACAATAATTACATCATGTACAATTTTAATACCATGGGGTCAAAACTGGGGTATTACATTCCCCTCCCCTTTATAGTAGCACCGTCCTGAGTGCTCTGCAAAATTGAACAAAAATAGATGTACCAATTGCATGGCATCCTCCAGTTCCCATGTAGCCTCATCAAGACCGTAGTGCTTCCACTGCACCTTTACCTATCCAACGGCTTGGTTCTGGAGTACCGTGACCATTTGTCGAGGATGTACAATGGGTCGGTTTGGAACTCTCCCTCAGGTTCCACATGGATCACATCCCAATTTATCACATAGTTAGGGCNTTTCTTAAGCAAAGAAACATGAAAAACATTATGAGCTCTAGTGCTAGCAGGCAATGCAAGTCTATATGCAACTGGCCCTATTCTTTCAAGCACTTCAAAATGCACACAATATATAGGTGACAACTTGGCACAAATTCCAATATTCAAGGAACTCTTCCTTGGCCTCACTCTAAGGTAAACATGATCCCCAACACTGAACTCTCTATTCACTCTGTACTTTTCTGCATAGCTTTTATGTCTATCTTGGGATTCTTTCAAGTTATGCCTGATCTTTGCAACCTCTTACTCCATTTCCTTAAGCAATTATGGACCAAGCACAATCTTGTTCACTGGGTTATCCCAAGTTACTGGTGTCCTACAACTTCTTCCATACAAAGCTTCATATGGACTCATTCCCAATGATGCTTTTTGTCCATTATTATATGCAAATTCTACCAAGTGTAAATAATCCTCCAACTTGGATGGTTTGTCCATCACATACATGCGAACCATGTCTTCAAGCACCTGATTCACTCTCTCTATTTGTCCATCAGTTTGAGGATGGTAGGCAGTGTTGAAGTTCAACTTTGTCCCCAAAAATGCAAACAAAATTTTCCAAAAATTAGAAGTAAACTTGGTATCTCTGTCAGAAATTATTCCCTTAGGCGAACCATGCAATCTAAAAATATCCTTCATGAAGATCTTTGCAATGGCATCAGCTTTATATGTGGACTTAACCGGTATGAAATGTGATGCCTTTGTCAACTTGTCCACCATAACCATGATGGAATCATGTTGTCTCACAGTCATTGGAAATCTTGTAATAAAATCCATGGAAATAACTTCCCATTTCCATTCTGGGACTGGCAAAGTCTACAATAAACCTGTTGGGTGTTGATACTCAACCTTCACCTGCTGACATTTCATGCACTTAGAAATATACTTAGCAATGTCCTTTTTTCATTCTTGGCCAAAAATACTGCTTTCTGGTTGTAGCAATTGTTTTCTGATATCCTGGGTGACCATAATACGGAGCTTGATGGATTTCATCCATAAAAATTCTCCTTAGGTTTGCTACATTTGGAATGTAAATTCTATTCTTATAGGTAAGAAGTTAATCTTATTCCAATTTATATCCCTCATACTTCTTTTCAAGGCTTTGCTACTGCAACTTGTCCTTTATCTGCACATACATTTCATCCTCAGCAGTATGATTAATAATCTGTTGTCTCAAATCTATTTGGTAAGTACTAAGATATGCCACATGCATTTCATGCACCTTCTTGCTGAGTGCATCTGCCACCTTATTTTCTTTTCCTTTTAGGTGCTTGATTTCAAAATCAAGCTCACACAAAAACTCCAGCCATCTAGTTTTCCCAAGATTTAACATTGGTTGATCAAACAAGTATTTATGACCACAATGGTCTGTCCTTATCTCAAATTCTCTTCCCATTAATTAATTCCTCCACATATTGAGAGCATGTACTATGGCTGCAAGTTCTAGATAATGAGTAGCATATTTCTTCTCATGCTCCTTCAACTTTCTGGACTCATAGCATACCAGTGGTTGTCTTGCATAAGAACTCCTCCAAGTCCTTGATTGCATGCATCAGTACACACCACAAAGTCTTTTTTTGGATCTGCAATTTTCAGAATTGGTGCACTTGTAAGAAGATTCTTCAACTGTTGGAAGATTTCTTCACATCTTTGTGTCCATTCAAACTGTATCCCCTTCTTTTGCAAAGAAGTTATTGAATGTGAAACCTTGGAGAATCCTTCAATGAACCTCTTGTAGTATCCTCCAAGTCCCATAAAATATCTCACATCTGTAAGATTTCTTGGGGTTGGCCAATTCAGGATGGCCTCAATCTTTTCAGGGTCCACAGATATGCCCTCCTTGGAGATAATGTGACCCAAATAATGAATTTTTTCTTTATAAAAGTCACATTTTCTCAACTTTCCATACAACATATGCTCCCTTAGCAATTGCAATGTTAGCCTCAAATGTTCTTCATGCTCTTCTATTCTTAGAATAAATAATAATTTCATCAAGGAAAGCTAGAACAAACTTGTCCAGATACTTGCTAAAAACACTATTCATGAGGCACATGAACGTAGATGGTGCATTGGTGAGACCAAATGGTACCACTACAAACTCATAGTGTCCATACCTTGTTCTAAAGGTTGTCTTATGAATATGTTCATCTTTGATTCTTACCTGATGGTAACCAGACCTCAATTCTATATTGGAAAATACCTTTGCTCATCCCATCTGATCAAAAAGGTCATCAATTTGAGGTAAAGGGTATTTATTCTTCACAGTAACTTTGTTCAAATGTTTGTAATCAATACATAACCTGAGTGTTCCATCTTTATTTTTCACAAACATAACTAGTGCTCCCCAAGGGGACACACTAGGCCTGATATACTTCTTTTCCAACAACTCTTGCAGTTGCATTTTCAGCTCTAGCGATTCTGGTGTGCTCATCCTGTAGGGTGTCTTGGACATTGGTGCTACTCTAGTCACAAGGTCAATTGTAAAATCAATGTCTCTCTTTGGAGGAATCCTTGGAATTTCATCAGGAAAAACATCCCTGAATTCTTGCAATACATGAAAGTCCTGCAATCTAGGAGTTTCATTCTCTGGTTCCTCCAAAACCTGGGATGCATACAATCTACAACCTTTCCTACATAACTTATTCAGGTACATCTGAAATCTTCTTAATAGAAATCACCTTTGGAATGTCTCTTACAACCCTTGGGTTCCCTTCTTCATCCATGCATTCAAATGTCTTGTTGTAATAGTTAAGCTTAACTCTGTCCACTTCTAACTAGTCCATTCCAATGAGAATATCATAGGAACCAAATGGCAAAACATTTAATTCTACATAGGTGACTAACCCATCCATGACTAATTGACATTTCTCTACCACTTCACTAACCTTTCTGTTGGTTCTAGTGGCTAGTTGAACTAACCATGATTTTCTATGCTTTAATTTCTTAAAAGCACAAATCTCAACAATTCTATGAGTCATATAGTTGTGAGTATATCCAGGGTCAATCAAAACAGAAACAGATTGCTCAACAATCTTACCTTCAACTTCAACCACCGTTGAATGATGATCTGCTTGGGGGTCCTCTACAGCTACGTAAATTCTAGGGACGGTCCTTGCTACTTGACCCACCGTTTAATCTCCTTAGATGTTGTGAGCTTTCCTTGCATACCCATTCTCATGGGGACGATTCCTGTGCACATGGTTTCCCCCACATCTGTTGGGCCCTGAAATTGTCTTTTATAATGGCTTTATTTACATTAATTTCCGACCTATTTACCGTAATTTAATACATCTATGTTCAATAAGGTTGTCTTTTACTGTGTTTTATTAATTAAAATCTAGTAAATATAAAATAAGACAAATATGTTATTTGTATGTATTAAATGTAGTATTTTGAAAATAATAGGTGGTCTGCACTCCATTCAGCCCCTTATTTCGGTCCTAAGTTCCACACTAGGTTTGATGACATGTTTTCTTTTATTAGGTTCTTGGTTTGGCTTACCCGTTATCTTCCTATTCTTGCTAGTCTTGTTGCTCTTGCAAATGCAAAATAAAACCATGAGTTAATGCTAAGATTTCTTTGCATTATTTTTAGAACAAAATAAACAATTATTAAAAATGATGCTTAAAAGAAATTTAAAAAATAATTTTTATTATGAGTAATACTTAGTTTTAAATTTCAAATGCTTAAATAAATGATTATTTAGAAAATAAAAGAGCTTTAATTCAGAAAATGGGTCTTCTTCCACTTTAACAAGTGGACATTCCTTCAATGTTTGAAATTCTTCCTTTTAAACATAAAAGGAATAAAAATGACATGACCACTTATATAGGATTGATTTAAATATTGTTTTGATATAATTTAACATGCCATGTTTTGTTTTATGCAGCATGCAAATATGAAGATTAATGCATGCATCATAAGAAATGGAGGGCACATAGCATGAGGATGAAAAGGGTGGAGAATCGTGTGATGCAAAAATAGAATCCGACCACGATCTGAATATAGAACCCAACCATCAATGTGGCCAACAAACTAGTAGAAAATCCGCTCAGAATTCGGATTTATGAACAAATTTTAGTTACACGTCATCCGGACATTCATCCAGACGCCCATGCAGACCACGTGTTTTTAATAGACAGTTTATTTTTGGGATAGATTTTTGGGCAAACAGAAGTGAAATTGAAAATTCTAGCAGATGGGTTTTGTGTTTAATAGGCCTATTTCAATCATAGTGAGGAATTTTCGTAAAATACAAATCCATTTGGGAGAAAATCGTGGTTCTCTGAAACCAAATTTTCCAGAAATTATGGTTGGCCATTTTCTGAATTCGTTCCTATTTTGATGCGTAGTTGTTACAGCATTAATGAACCTCTATTATTAGCAAGAGGTGGTCGAGCTGATCTCCATTGTAATCATCATATAAATGCCTCTTTGGTTTTGAAGAGGAGGGGAAAAAAACTCTTTGTAAACTTTTCTTTAGTCTTATAAAAAGTCTCTATTCCAGCTGTTGGTGATCATTCTCATTTCTATGTTAATGATAGGTGACTGAGTAGAGTAGGAACGCAGCCCCTGATTTCTAAGAAGGGTCCCTCAACAACCAAAGGTTCTATTCATGTGTATTCATCAGTTTCTTTTTTGTGCTTGTAGCTAAGTCATTTCGTTTTTTATATATCTATTACATTTTCTTGTAAGTCATTTCATTTCTGCAAGCAAGTAGTTCGTTTTTCTGTAGGTAATAATTTGTTGTTTATAACATATAATTTCCTACATTTTTATACAATTTATGCCTTCAGAATCCATACGGTCGGCCAGCCTTCCCTCTGTTTAGATTATTTTCAGCCTTCTGTTCGCACCTTAATGCAAACTGTTTTTTAGCCTTCTGTTTGCACCTTAATGCAGACTGTCGTTTAACCTTTTGTTCGCACCTTAATGCAGACTGTCGTTCAGCCTTTAATTTGCACTTAGATAGAATTTTAATTCATTTTCAAAATTTTCAGTATTTTTTTTTTTGCAGAAATAGTTAGTTAAGGTAGATGTTAATTTTTCAGCATTCCACCGTGTTATGTAGCTAGTTGGGATTTGAATCCACCTCTAACAATTCATATTTAGTTCTATATTAACACATAGATTAATTATTTCAGTTTTAATGATGATAAAATCCATTTACATTCAACATATATTTCACTGTTCAAGTGAAAAATAGATCTGGTTTAAATAGAAGCAACATAGTTTTATTTTTGTTTATGACTTAGATAGTATATGGGTTACTTTCATTTTTTTTCATGCCTAAAACCTAGATTAGCTTAATCTTGTTTAAAATGTTGTCATATAATTTGCTAAATATTAGTTTGTCTCATTTCTGAAATAGGTTCAGCATTGCGTTTTCAGTTTTCATTTGAGTCCATAATCAGTGTTTCATTTTCAATTACACAACATTTCATTGTCTTAGGCTTTGTTAGTTTTATTTCTTCAAGTTATTTCATTTCAGCAGATGTAAAATATTAGTACTTGGTTTCAAATTCAAGCTTAATAGATTCATTTAGATTTTAAACATTCATTGGTTTTCAATATTTTAAAGTTTGATGATAAAAGTTCACATAGCCTAGTTTAATGTAAGTTTAATTTTTGTTGGAGACATTTACCAACATACACACTCATTTTGGTCAATTTTGCCGAGTTAAACCACTATCCTAAGTTTTATTGACTTAATTGACATCAGAGGAGCATTGTATAACATCAGCATGAGCACACCCATGCCTACCTTCAATCAAGGAGGCCAACTAAGCCTTCTCCTTCATTCGGGGAGGCTAACTGGAGCACTCCGGGGGTGATCTGAGTGTCATAAATGCACTCAATTGATAAATGATGGTTAAAATTAGTTAAACAAAGTAGTGAAGGCACCTCATTTCATTAAATTGATTATTTAATTAATATTTAATCAACTGGATTCAACAGGGGCGCCTCCAACCACTTATGATGGTCAGTTACACTTCAGTTAACCTCATCAGGGTTCATTGGAGTCATTGATGCGCTACCACTTGTTGGTTGGCTTGCAGTGACATGTGTCTAAGCTACTTTCAGTTAGACTCGGTCATTTATTGCACTCTAACTTCAATTAGGACTCAGTTGAGTCAATTAGGGTTTTGATCAGTGGTTAACTTGAGTGTTCACTGTGGCTTACATTCAGTTAAGCTAGACTCACTCATACAATTCGTATGACCTCCTTGGGAATTCAAATTGTCTTGGAATTCATGCATCTGGCATGATCATTGTATTGTATCATCATCCTTTCATTTTATTATATAGAGCTACTACTTCCATTGCAACACTATCTTTTCCAATTTTATGCATATTTGTCTGAATTCTTTGTGAGACTGTGTTTTCAGTTCCTAGAACAATGTGACAAATTAATATGGTATCATAGATCACGGCGGGGAAAAGCTTAGATCTCTTAAAAACAAGGTTTTTGACAGATCTTGCGTGAAAAATTGAGCAAAGCTCAAAAATTCCAGCACTGCACCAAAAGCCAAGGCTTACCACTTAATACCCCAAGTAAGGAAATTGTTGGTCAATCTTTCTTGATCAACTATGCTGTGTGTGATGAAAGCCTAAAATGTGCAGGTTTTCCAACCTTACGGTGCCCCTTTTGTTGTGATTTGTAGGTTTTTAATAGGTGAAAGCATTCACTCCAGTAGTTTCAGATGGCTTCTTCCGTTGAACTCTTGACTTCATTCAATTTTCACTCATGGAAAAAAGACATGGAGATCCAGCTACATTCCAGAGGACTCTATAGGGTCACTATGGACACTAAAGAAGAGCCTGCTTCTGTGACAGATAAAGCTATATTCTTGAACAAGAAAGATGAAGCATTCATATTCTTGTGCCTCTCTATTTCCTGGGATCTTCTTTTCCATCTCTCGGGATTGAAGACTCCAAAGGAAATCTGGGACAAATTGGAAACCCTGTATGGAAAGCAGGATGTTTTGAGAGTATACCATCTTGAGAATGAGTTGATGCCTCTCCGACCTTCCAATTTCGAGACCTTGAATGATTTTTTCACAAAGTTTAAACACATTGTCTTACTATTGAAGCAATGTAAGGTGGACAAGGAGGATGATCAGCTCATCCTCTCCATACTCTCCAAGATTGGAGCTGATTATTTGATTTTTGTCTCTACATTCTGTGTGGGGAATCTCACAACCCCTGGATGGAAGATGCCTTAACTCAATGCCTTCATTGAGTCCCTAACAAGTGAACATGATAAGCTTGTCTATATGGGGATCATCAAATCCTCCCATGATCAAGCCCTCCATTTCTCAGGGCCCAAAGATTTGAAGGGTAAAGGAAATCAGCAGAAGAACCCAAAAATCAAATTCAAAGCTCCTAAGCCTAAAGTTGAAAACCAGCAGCATGAAGAGTCTTCCGGCTCAAAGAAGAACAAAGGAAAAGGGCATCATGAAAAGGAAAAATTCAAGTGTTCATACTATGGGAAGGGCTTCCACCCTAAACATCCCTGCATGAAAAAGAAATTTGATGAAGCTACCTTTCTCCTTGAGAGAAATCACATCAATCTTCTGGAAATATTTCGAAGGAGAGATCAGCAAGATTGGGAACCACATCATGAAAGAGGTCATTCCCTCATGGAAGGCACTTCAAATTCCAAAGCACTCTTGATAGATTCTGGAGCTTTGAACCACATGATGGTTGAAAGAGACTCCTTCTCATCTTTGGAGATAGGAAAATTTATCCCATCCACATGGGAGATGACTCCACCATCATATCCGAAGGACAAGGTGTTGTTGATCTTGAGCATGGATATTTTTCAAATGTTCTATATGCACCCTCTCTAACATCAAATCTCCTTATTGTTTATCAAATGAAACATACGGGATTACCCAAGAGAGTATCCTTCAGCATGGATGATGTAGAGATCACAGAACTTGCATCCGGGAAACGTGTTGCAAAAGGCCTTGCAAACCATCATGCAAAATCCTATGAGTTCTCCCATTTTGTGGTGAATGCAGAGCCCACTACATTGCTTACTCATGTAAATGAAGTTAGTATACTATGGCATGAGAGGTTCAACCATATAAACTTCAAATAATTGTAGCAATTACAGAAAAATTCTATGGTTGAAGGCCTCCCGGTCATCAAGGCAACCACTGGAATTTGCAAGGGATGTGTTGTTGGAAAGCACCCTAAGCATAAGTTCGATCGGGGGAAGGCAAGCCGAGTATCATGCATCTTGGGATTGATACATTCTAATATCAGTAGTCCCATGCCCATCACATCCATGAATTGATCAAGGTACGTTCTGACTTTCATTGATGATATTTCTAGGTACACATGGATCTTATTTATCAAAAGGAAGTCAAAAGTCTATGAAAAATTCACTGAGTTGAAGGCCTTGATTGAGAATGCATCTGGCCAAAAGACCAAGATCTTGAGATCTGATAATGGTGGGGAGTATTTCAATAATGAGCTACTACATATGTGTTCCCAAAGTGGTATTCAGGTCCAACATTCAGTTCCCTACACTCCCCAGCAGAACGGTGTAGCGGAGAGGAAGAATCAGTCTCTCAAGGAGATGACCACCTGTATGTTGGAATCAAAGAAGTTGGCTAAAAATTTGTGGGTTGAAGCCATGCATGCTATAGAATATATTTAGAACAAATTTCCACACTCATCCATGAAAAGGAATAGCCCTTTTGAAGCATACTTCGTACACAAGTCAAATGTGTCAAATCTGTGGGTGTTTGGGTCCACTGCATGGGCCTGAATTCGACTTGATAAAAGGAGGGCTTTGAAAATGCAAAGCATAGAATGTCTATTTATTGGGTATATTGATGAATAAAAAGGTTTCAAGCTATTGGATATCAAAACAAAATAGATCATCATAGAAAGGAGTGTCAAGTTCGATGAGCCTCTTCAGGAGGTGGAACTAGTGAAGGAGAAAACTGTTGAATTTCCTTCCTATTCTACTGAATATTTGGATGATGAAATTGGGGGTGATGACACTGATTTGGATCCTGTGATTTATAATATCAATGTACAAAAAACATTATATGATGAATCAGAACCTAGAGTAAAAAATCATCTCCCAATATGGGCTCGACAGACACTCTCCTCCGCAGGAGATAACATTGGAAATTCGGATGATCCAAGGAGAACCCGGTCTGATTTCCAAAGAGCAGGTATTGTGCTCTCTTGTCCTGATTATTTGCTATATGAATCTTGTTATTTAATGATAATTTTATACCCTAAGTCTTACTACCATGCTTGGAAGGATCCGAGATGGCAAGTTGACATGGATGAAGAGATGAATTCTCTTCAGAAAAACACTACTTGGGAGTTAATTTCTCTTCCTCTGGGAAGGAAATTGGTTCAATGTAAGTGGGTGTTTCAGAATAAGGTTGTTGTAGATGGAAGCACCTAAAAATATAAGGCAAGGATGGTAGCAAAAGGTTCTCCCAAGTTCAAGGTGTGGACTACCATGAGACTTTTGCACCGGTTGCAAAAATGGACTCCATCCGCCTAGTTTTGGCAATTTCGGCATCTAAGCACTGGGAAGTGCATCATATGGATGTTAAGTCAGAATTTCTGCATGGAGATATTCATGAGGATATATACATGAAGCAGCCTGAGGGCTACATTTCTGATCCATTTTTGGTTTGCAAGCTAAAGAAGTCACTATATGGGTTAAAACAGGCCCCAAGAGAGTGGTATTCCAAGATGGATGCCTTCCTTCTCTCGCAAAACTTCCAAAGGTGTAAATCAGATCCAAATGTGTATATACATATTTCTGATGGTAATTTGATTATTATTGTTTTATTTTGATGACTTACTAATCACAAGTAGCACAGTTTATTCTATTTCAGTCATCAAAACTGCTCTCCACAATGCATTTGAAATGAGCGATTTGGGGCTCTTAAAACAATTTTTGGGGCTTGAAATTGAGCAAAATTATGATGGGATAATGGTCACTCAGTACAAATACATATCATACCTATTAGTCAATTCTAACATGGTTGAATGTAGAGCTGCTCCATTCCATTTCCTTTCAGGGATCATCCTTGAAGAAGGAAAAAGCACACCTCCCATGGACTGCACTATTTATCGACAGCTGATTGGTAGCTTGTTGTACTTGACTCATTCTCAACCTGATATATATTATGCTGTGAATGATGTATCAATATACATGAAGCAGCCCCATGATCTTCATTGGAATTCATCCAAGAGGATCCTCCAGTACATTCAGGGAACCAGGACCTATGGCATTCACTATGCTGCAGACTCCGAGCTAGAGCTGGTTGGATACACAGATTCTGATTGGGTGGGTGATTCTATTGATCAGAAGTCAACTTCTGGATATGTGCCCCATTTGCTGCTCTAGCAAAAAGCAGGCCACCATAGCATTGTCTTCAGCAAAGGCCGAGTATCGAGGAGCGGTGAATTCTTGCATCCAAGCTGTTTGGTTGTAAGGCATTCTTTCAGAGTTTGATCTTGGTAGTACTTTGTCCACTATCCTCTTTTTTGAAAATCAAATTTCTTATCCAATTACCAGGCAAAGGACCAAGCATGTAGAGATACACATGCACTATATCAGGGAGCTATTGCATGACAGGACCATCATTCTGCGATACTGCTCAAGTGATGAGCAGATTGCAGACATCTTCACCAAGATATTTTTAGAAAATAAGTTCACTTACCTCCGTTCACTGTTGGGGGTGATTTCATCAAGGAAATCCAACTACTTTCAATGTTCAGCTTGAGGGGGGGGTTTTCCCACTCAATTTTCCCTCTTTTCCTCACTTAATTTGTTTTGATCATTGTTTGAGTTTCAATATTGTACAGGGTGACCTATGGCCTTTGTTGTCGGGGCCCTAGCATTCTTATGCACTTTACATTTTCTACTTCTCCTGAGTATAGATTAAGGGGGGGTGTTGGAGACATTTACCACCATACACACTCATTTTGGTCAATTTGGAATAGTTAAACCATTATCCTAAGTTTTATTGACTTAATTGACATCAAAGGAGCACTATATGACATCAGCATGAGAACACCCACGCCTACCTTCAGTCAAGGAGGCCAACTAATCCTTCTCCAACATTCGGGGAGGCTAACTGGAGCACTCTGGGGGTGATGTGAGTGTCATAAATGCACTTAATTGATAACTTATGGTTACAATTAGTTAAACAGAGTAGTGAAGGTGCCTCATTTCATTAAATTGATTATTTAATTAATATTTAATGAACTGGAGTCAACATGGGTGCCTCCAACCACTTCTGATGGTTAGTTACACTCTAGTTAATCTCATCGGGGTTCATTGGAGTCATTGATGTACTACCACTTGTTGGTTGGCTTAACTTGAGTTTTGATCAGTGGTTAACTTAAGTGTTCATTGTGTCTTACATTCAGTTAAGCTAGACTCACTCATTCAATTTGTATGACCTCCTTGGGAATTCGAATTGTCTTGGAATTCATGCATCTGGCATGATCATTTTATTGTATCATCATTCTTTCATTTGATTATACAGAGCTGCTACTTCCATTGCAGCACTATTTTTGCCAATTTTATGCATATTTGTCTAAATTCTTTGTGAGACTGTGTTTTCAATTCCTAGACCACTGTGAAAAATTAATACTTTTCAAGTTGTAAATCAATTGCATAATCTTTTTATGATTGGTTAACATTCTTTAGTTTATGGTATAGTTTGTTAAAGAGGTAGCATAGAAGTATGTTGTTTTTCTATTTTAGGTTTGCTTACAGATTGAATATATTTCCAATTATTGTTTTGTACTTAGTTTTAGATTTGATTATAAATCTCCAAGTTTAGTTTGCTTTGATTAGTTTACTGTTTTGCAACGCCTTTATTTACACTTGGTCTTTAGAATAATATTTTCTTTGGTTTCTATGAATCTGCAGTTACTTGTTTTGATTTCTACAAATTTGCAATTAAATAATTCATTGCTTTCCATAACTCAGTTGCGCTTGCATTCTTAGATAGGAATTTACTTATGCATGCATGGAATAGTCTTCAATTCATAACATGGATCAAATAATTTGCTGCAAGTAGTTAGTTTTTCTTTCATTGGTTAAAATCACTTTCGAACCAAGCGACTGTTTTCTAGATTAGTATCTGCAATTCCCTTCTATAGAATAGATTAGCATAGCATTAGACTAGTTTGAATCTCAGTTATTAATCAGTTTCCTGCCTTTATAGAATAGATTAATATAGCATTAGATTGCATTTGAATTTATAGTTACTTCTCAAGTTCTTAGTTAATTTCCTGTTTTCATAAATAGATTAAATTCTTGCATTTAAATTATGAAATTCATGCATGTAGATTAAAATCATATAGCTGCATGTTAGCGTATTTGCATCTTTAGTTAGCTTAGGTTAGTTCAAGCCTTCAATCCTGCACATATAGTGTTTGCATCTCACAAGCTCCCTTCCTGGCTTGACAATTAAGTGTTGAATTAGATAGTGCATATTTTACCCAACAACATCCCCAACATTGGAGTGGTTCTCTGATCTCCTTTGGATATATTGGCCTGTCTCCCATCACTCTCGTTGGCTTAGTCATAGCTTGTGATGGTTGTTTTTGTTGATTTCAAAAATGAGAGGGTTTGAAACCTTTCTTCCTTTGGTCAAACTTCTCATTCTTCTTGTCCTTCCATGCCTTATGGGAATCAGGTTTGCTTTTTTTTTCTGATCATAGCAATATTTGGCCTTCCTTATAGCCTCTTCTAGAGTTATAGGTTCATCAAACTCAATTTTGTCTTGGTATGGGTGAGGTAATCCACTTAGGAAATGTTGGATTTTCACTTTATAATCTTTGATATACCTGACATAACTCAAAATTTCCAAGAATTTGTCTCCATATTCTTCCATGGTTAGTTGTCCCAATTTCAACTCATGGAACTCTTTAATCTTCTCATCATAGTACCTGTCAGAGAGGTACTTTTGCTTGAAATACTTCTTGAACTGCTTCCACATGATCTTTCTATCATTAATATTCTTTACTTTCCTAACATGTTCCCACCATATAGATTTTATTCCATTCAGATTGAAGATGGCTACCCTTGCCTTCATATTTACCGAGTAGTCATGGACTTGGAAATATTTTCTCATCCCAAGAAGCCAAGCTTCAGCTTCTTAACCAAATTTTACCTCACCATTAAAGGTAGGAGGCCTTTCCTTCTTAAATTCATCATGTGAATTGTTCTAGTAATGCCTCTTCCTCTTATTCCTGCAAGATGAAGAGCTTGAAACCCCAGTGGATCCTTCAGAGTTAGATGATCCACTAGAAGGCCTTTTTGTTATTCTAGAATTGCTCTTACTTCCTTCTGTATTTACTTCCTGATTCCCAAAGTTCATCTTCCTTTGGATGTCTGTCAAACTCTGCAGCATGGTTGCATTCAACTGATTATGCCCTTCCTGAACTTTAATCATTCTCTCATTATCTTCTCTGCAACTTTCCAGTCCCATACTTAGGCTTCTCATGGTGGCTGCAATATCCGAGGGAGTCTCTTGATATCTTCTTCCATTGGATTTTGTTTTAGCATTTCCAACCAATATGTTTTCCCCCATAGCATCTGTCTCGAATTCATAGGGATCATGTGCATCGTTCATGCTATTGATTCTCATGGTCAAGCCAAAACCAACTTTTTCAAACTGCACTATAACTTTGCAAAAATGTGTTAATAAACACCATTGTTAGCTGCGCGAAAATATCATAATCTAAAAATCACTTACCGACTATTCACTGTAGTTTTCTTTCTGCAAAAATATTCAACTAAGCCCATTTAAGCCCAATGTTCAACCAATAGCTATGAAAACTATTCACTTGGCCCATCTAGGCCCATTGTTGTAACCAATAGCTCTGAAAACTATTCACTTGGCCCATTTAGGCCCAATGTTGAAACCAATAGCTCAGATCTATGGCGTCCCCTCCCCTCTACATCAGTATATAAGGGAGGAATGTGACTTTACTGCTCACTCTGATACCACGATGTCCATGTACCCACATGACCATACACCTGACTTGTATGCATAATAATTTAAAATTGATTTCTTCTTCTTTTAAACATTGTCATGGGTCATGTAACATCCTTTAACATTCATTGTTAGGTTTAAAAACCACTCTAATAGTCGTTCTGCAGCTCACAGATCCATTCTGTAACCAAAAAATCCATTTTCGCATTGAACTTGACTTTTTCAACTTCTACTTTCTACCTTCCACCTTTTTCCTTCTACAATGCACCTTGCGGAAGACGAAACTTTGCAAAATACCACTATGATTTCCTACCTTTCCACTTTCTTTTTTTTGCCTTCTGTTGCGCACTTTAGGAATCAAAAACTTAAAATACGATAGAATAATTTAACCACATTCCTCCTTCTGCATTCAACCTTCTGCTGTGGAATTCAGCAATCAGAAACTTAAAAATTTGATGAAATCATTTAACCACATTTTTCCTTCTGCATTTTGCTTTCCTCTTTCCACTGCGAACTTCAGGAATCATAAACATAAAAATATTAAGGAATCATTTAACCACATTCTGCCTTCCGCATTCCATTGTGGACTTCGGAATGCAAAAATCCATGAAATAACTACTTTATCTTTTGGTTTCCCGCTTTCCGACTTCTGACTTTCCGCTTTCCACGGGCTGATACCAGTGTGCGGAAAGCCAACCTTTTGCCTTAACCTTTTTCTGTTATTTTTATATCCACTTTCCAACTTTCATCTTCCATAGCGGGCTCGGGGTGTGAAAATCCAACTTTTGCCTTATATTTATCCCATTTTTTCCTCCTTCCAACTTTCGACTTCTTCCTTCTGCAGGCGGATCCAGAGGGCGGAAAAACACATTTTTCCTTAAGATAACCACATTTCTGACCCTATAACTAGGCTTCTAGCCTCCATGAACTTAAGCAAAATACAGTGGAAAAACATAAGGGATATACAAATGCAAAATCCAGAGACATTTAACAACAGTAAACTCTAGTTAAATATTTAATAAGAATTCGACATATTCAATACATTCATAAGCAAATACATTTCAAAAATAATACAACAAAGAATACTTATCTTGAAGATGAAGTTGTCCCGCAACTAGATATGTTGTTGTAATGCTCTACCCAACCATAAGCCAGTTGTGTTCATCAATATCTCAACACAACTGTCGCCCCCTAGATGGGCATGATTTCCACAAGGAACTAGGGAACAACAGGCTCACACATAGCCAGAACATATCAAACATAGTCAACCCAACCTACAGTTGGGTTTATCAGATTATCCAGCCAAGCTAATACACAATTTGGTTTATCAGGCTGCAAGCAATCAAGCCAATACATTGTTTGGTTTATTAGGCTACTCAGCCAAACTAGCTAATAGTTGGGTTTATCATATTGTGGGAATTCAAGCCAACATTCACATTGAGGACCAGCCAAGCCAACTAACAGATGGGTTTATCAGGCTACTCAGCCAAGCCATCTCACTACTGGGTTTATCAGGCTACTCAACCAAGCCAGCTAACAATTGGGTTTATCAGGTTGTCCAGCCAAGGATCACACAAGGCCAAATGCACATCAAGACAAATCCAAGCCAACACACCGTTGGTTTTATCAAGCTGCTCAGCCAAGACAATATACAATTCGGTTTATCAGTCTTCCCATCCACTCCAATATACCCTATTTGGGTTTATCAGGTTTTCATCAAAGCCAATCTACATTTTGGTTTATCAGGATGCTAAGGAAGTGGAAAGGTACAATGGCTAAGCTAGTGGCTCATTCATAGAGCTAGGGACACCTCCACAATATCTATCTGGCCTGGAATCCATAATACCTACACACCCAACACAACGAAGTATCCCATTCTCTGCTACACAGTCCCTTGGGCTATACCTTCCCTTCCAGTGATATTCAGGATGTGCATAAAAGATTCACCAACCACTCTTATATTTTTGTGAGGTTCCTCTCTACACTAGGTTTATCAAGCCTATTCGACGTCTCTTCCACTCCTAAGTATTGCATACAGTTCAAACCCAAAATAGGGCACACATAACAACAAACCACAAGAAGACACAGCAACACAGGGCTCCACTCTGTAACACATACAAGTAGGGTTCCATACCACTCTGTAATACAAAAAAAAAACTGTATCACAACAACTAGGGTTCCCAACAAAGGATAGGTGAAGATACACACTACAAAACAACTCGTTCCACAACTCAGGATAGTGAATAATGAATCCCCCTTGGAATCGAATGGAAGAATGACCAAAAATGTTATGGGAAACTCAGGAAATGCCAAATTGGGCATGCATTCACATGATTACTTGATTCAGAAGCAATAATGCATCTTCCCCAGACTGTAGGCTTGCTCAGATTGCAAGCTGGCTTAGTCATGAAACCGACTACCATGCCTCGCCCTGCCCAAGGCATTAACTGCCTCAACCTATCTTCTAGAAGAATTGAATGATTGAGTGTAGAGGACAAAAAGGGTAGATGAGAGCTTATGCTTTCTCTCATTGAAATCTGGTGTCACCTTATTGGCTCAAGGGTTTGGATAATTTCCCTCCCTATTCATTTTGAAATCATGCCCCCATCTCTTTCGTTGCAGTACATAGCTACGTGTGGTATTTTATTAAATTGTATATTTACATGACATTTCAAAATATACCATGCCTGACCAGCACAAGAATCATCGGCATTAACCTTGATCGTCGATACATAAAATGCCAAATCAATGGCAGGGTCTTGGCCTTGAGCTCCTCTCCATGATTTAATAACAGTAATTACATCATGTACAATTTTTATACAATGGGGTCAACACCGGGGTATTACAACAACCCCCATGAACGGGACGCCAATTACAAAGTATACAAGGAAACTCCAACTTCCTTCATGGATTTGTCCTTGATTACACCACACAATCCCATGGATATCTATGGATAATTCATAAGGACATCCCCTTTCAGTGGGATGATCAATCCCAAAGCTCTCCCAAACCACTAAAACAAGCGCTAGCTTCCACACCATTTATCTTCCCACCAAATTTTGATAAATATTTCACTCTTTACTTATGAGTATTCATTTGTGATGTCGCTAGCATTCAATAGAGGAAATTTCAACTCAAAATGGGCCTTTTAACACTAATTCAAATTCCATGCCATCATGTGTTATCCAATGAAATTTATTTAAATTTGAAATACCGTATAGGTCTTAAACAATTTTTTAATATAAATTTAGGGATAGGTATCATAAAAAAACTACTTTTTTTGTTCGTATTTTCTTCATATATCCCTGTGTTTTTACTCAAATTTCAATCGGGAGAGCTCCCTGGATGTGAAATTAAATTCCACATCCAATGAGTACCCTCTCAGCATACTTTTTACAGACCTCGCTACCGTAAAAACAAGAAATACCTGAAAAAATGTGATGATGATGTCATCATCACGTTTTTTAGGTATTTCTTGTTTTTGGGGTAGCGGGGTCCGTCAAAAGTATGTTGAGTGGGTACTCATTGGATGCAGAATTTAATTTCAAATCCAAGGAGCTCTCTCGATCGACATTTGAGTAAAATCACAGGGAGATATGTCGAAAATACAAACAAAAAAAGTAGTTTTTTTCTTTTCTTCCTCCAAAATTAATAAATATTATTTTATTATTTTAACTATTATTTTATTATTTTTCTTAGGAGGCCCATTTTGAGTTGAAATTTCCTCTAATCTTGTCCAACAAGATAATGATAATAGTGAACATTTAATTTACTACATCAGCAAAACATTGGTCGTCCCTACCCTCAAATATACCCAAGATGAGAAACTCACATTAGTTGTCATTATTTTCGTGCAGAAGTTGCACCATTACATTTTACCACATAAAAATACAGTTATTACAGACTCTAATCCTATGTAATACATACGTATCCATCAACTTATTAACAATAATTTTTCATGATGGATCATGATCCTACAAGAATTCGATCTCGAGTTTGTAACCCCCAAAATAAAAAATTCCTTAGCTCTCATCTAGCTTATTACATACCTCCTCCAAGCTACAACAAGTGAACCAGTGAACGACCACTTACCTATGAGTACCTTTTCAACATCACTAGTGATGACCCCTGGTATGACAATATACTAACTTACCTCAAAACTCATAAGTTCGCCCCTCACCTTTCTTGTGATGACATATGTTGCATTCACCACCAAGCCCCACAATATCTCCTTCTTGGATATGTCCTCTATCGTCGTGGCGTAGATACCATATTGTGACATTGTTTGTTTCATAGCAAGTCATAATAAGTACTTAATCATTACCATAGTGGTGTTTGTGGTCGCCACCTCTCTGGTTTAGCCACAACCCAAAAACATCTATGCACTAGACAATTTCGGTTGTCCATATTCAATTTTTGTGTTTACGTTGTCAAAATATGCACCAACTATCAATTTTTCACCTACAAAATAGTATCTCTCCCGACCCCCCTCCATCCAGTCATCACTGCATGCCCCTTTTATAAATGGGCCATTGACTATAGGGAATATCGCCCAACCTCCTCTCAAGGTCACAAGTACATCATTGGTGCGGCGGAATACTTTAAAAAATCGGTTGAAGCCATGCATACCTTTGAATTCAAAGCCATTACTGCTACAAGGTTATTTTTCAACCATGCCATCACATGGTTTGGCTTCCCTAAATAGTTAGTCTCTAATAATGGAAAGCATTTCCATGACCAAAATTTTGAAGAGTTATCTTCCCTACTGGGATTTAAATAGGACTTCTCTAACCCTTATTACCTTCAGGCCAATGTACAAGTAGAAGCAGTCAACAAAGTTCTCAAAATTATGCTCCAACTCACATGGGATAAGGACAAGTTTAATTGGAACCAAATTCTCTTCCCTTCCCTCCAGGATTACAAAACCTTGGTCAAAACTGCTACTAGATTCATGCTATTTCACTTGGTCGACGGGGTCGAAGCCGTCCTCCCTATCGAGTGCTAGATCCCTACTCTCTAATCAGTTGGGGAATTGTTACATGACACTCCAGCGTTGGAGCAGCGGTTGTTCACCTTGGAACACCTCAATGAGGAACAATAAGATTATCTCAAGTAAAGCAAAGCCATGAAACTTTGTTCCAAAGCACAATATGACCACCATATTTTCCCATGTACCTTTAGCGAGGAATTATTTTTTCTAGTATTCAAAACTCGAAAAGACTCCAAACTTGGCCCAAGTAAGTTTGTTCCTAAGCTGTCTAGTCCCGATGTCATTCAATGATGTATCCCCAATGGGTCATATGTTTTGCAATATTTATAAGGCACAACCCACAATAGCCTAGTCAATGGGATGTATTTGAAGCATTTATATCCATTGACAGACACACCCCCCAAGTGCGCCATGTTTTGAGCTATTATTTTTGCATTATATATACATTTGGCATGTATTTTACTACACTTGGGTATGTGTGTCATGCATGCATTATTATTCTCAGAACGTCAAATAACAACCACCATAAACACTAATGAAAGGTATCTCCCACATGCATTATCACAGAATTAGCCTCTCAACGAACTTTATCCCTTTGATAACTGCAGCCTTGCCATAACTTTTTCATTCTAAGAACAAGACTCCATCCCATATAGTCACCAATATCCCAGTATTGATGTGCCATCAATGTCACTACTAATGAGCATTATGTTTCCCCCATGGGTGTTCACCCGCAACAATCCCCATCATGATTTGACACCCATGGTATCGACCCCCCCACAAGTGAGTTTGTCACCCCAAGGGAATCCCCCCTCCTAAATCCAATCATTTCATAGTTGCACATTTACTCCCCTACCTCAAGCAATATAAAAGAACCAAATTCCTCAGCACTAGTTATACATAATATTTATCATGACCACCTCATACCTCCATGAACACTCACCCCATATATAAATATTATTCATATCAACGCCCTCGTAAATATATCCATCAGGCCCCTTCCCTTCGAAGCAACCAATTCCATTAATGTATTCTTGTATGAACATTATGCATAGCGTTGATTCATGGGGTACCCATATTTGTGTTTGCAAAACACACATCACTTCATTTTGGAAAAGGTTCATGATCCGCTCAAAATCATGGGAACCCTTCCCATCATCAAATTGACTCCCTGGCCCACTAAAAGTTGTGGGAGTCCCAACAATCATCAAATCGGTCCCTTGACATGTACAAAATCATGGGAACCCCACCCAATATTATTTATGTACAAATAGTTCCCTGATACCCTCAAAATTGTGAGAGCCACCCATACTTTGGTAGAAATCCCTAGTCTCCTTTGATTGATTTAGTTGAGTCTTCCTACCTAGCATGGTTAGTTTGGTCAGTCACCATACCCTCAACATTATGTCTCCCCTCTTACCCTTCATCAGTAGTTTATAGCTCTCAATTACAATCTTCCCATCCACCCTAAAGTATGCGTCCATTTGTATCTCCCCAAGTTTATATCGATCAAAGGAAGTCATGATCCCCACACTTACCAGTCAGTATTGTGTAAGGTCATTCAATCCTACAATTGGTTACAACATAATATTGGTTCACAGAAAAATACCTTTGTCTTGTCATGGTTCTATAGTTCTCATCGATGCCAAATTCTCATATTCTGAGAGTTGCAACAAGTTACAGTGGTACCTTCGTATGCCTTCCAATCAATACAAGGAATTACCTCAGCTTGAGTAAGGAGAAACATTAATTCTCCTTAACTTAGTAGTCTCCCCTATACTCGACAATAACACCTTTACTCGCATCATGGGGAGTCATACATTTCAAAGGTAGCAGTGTTCATGTTTGAGAAATCATGGTAGCAACATCTCTAGTACATTGCATCCTTCAGTGGATTCACCACCCTTTTAGACACCCACCCATGTGGGATACTTCATATTATCGATAGTTTTGATTCTTCGACACCAGTTACATTAGTTCTAGGTTCATGTACTCTAACATGGTTTGAATCTTCCTCCATCCATGTCCTAGCAGTTTATGAGAGATCCCTCACCCTCTTCATTTTTGTATCCATATTGGTCATCTTCATGAGCATGGGAATGTCTGCCCCGTTTGTATAAAAATAACACTTCTAGTTAATGCTCCACCAACAACCTTCCCCGTTTGGAAAGGTCTATTCATACACCTATGTTTCTAACACTTTTACGAGCAATAGAGAGAACACAACTAGAAACAATGATGAATTATCATCTCTACAACACCCTTTGAACCTCATACATTAGGGGCATATATTATCATGAAAATATCACACACATGTGACATTTTGAAAATTTACATGGTAAAGTTTCATCAACACACAACATGCATCCAACCGAAGACATCTTCACAAGACCCAAAGAGCAACCTGAGTCCAAAAGCACCCCAAAACAATCAAAATACATAATCGTGTGGGTAATATTCTATTTATACACGTGGCATTGTGCATCGTCAGTTCGACGCATGTGCGGTAGCACATATTTTCCTTCTATATCTACACGACCAACACAAATGGTAGGATCTCACCCACCAACAATGCATTGAAAGCTCATGAAACTCCACTTACTCAATAAATTCAAATTTTGGATTTTCACACACTTGGTTTCCTTAAATGGCCTCTCTTTTTTACTTCGGAGCCACATCATGTATTATTGAGTTCACATTGGGATCTTGGTATTTATTGGCCACCTATTAGCCTATAAAAGAAAACCATGGCCATGATAATTGTAAGAGATTCTTAGCGCAAGTTTANCCCCCTCCCCCCCCAAGAAGAAAGTGTTCTCATCACTTGTTCTTCAATCCACTTGACATCCAGTGTGGACTAAATAGACCTCCCCTAAGAGAATTGTTTTCTCCCATTTGGAGCTCACATCTACAAGGTGTTGTATATGCTTGAACATTAGGCAAGAAAACAAGTGGTTTGGCATCTATTGGTTTGGCATTTCATTTTATTTACTTTTGTTCTTATTCCTTTTGCTTTGTTTCATTTTTACTAACAACCATTTGCAGAATCACTTGGAGCACTCACACACCCACCACATAGGGGATTATGATACTGAGGCTTTGCTACAGCCTACAAGGCCTTGCCCCTAACCAAATGGGAAGGACACACTCTTGTGCAATATTTATCACAACACATACTAGTTCATACTAAAGAAACACACTTTACCTAAAGACACTTTATACCAAGTATATTTTAACTAACTCCTAAATGTATAAATATCCTAACATAGAAGAACTAAAACCAAGGGTTGAAGAGGCTTTAGAAATATAAATTGAATGGTATAAATAGGAAAAGAATGATCTTAAGGTGTAAGATAAAGTTGGATTAGCCATTGGGTTACTTGAGTCTTTGGAAACCATCATACCATGGATATTGACTACATATTATGGATTTAATTTGATAGTGCCATGGTTTTTGAGGGTTGAATCCACCCTTGATTACATGACTTATAGATTCACAGTTGTAGCACCCCAAGAAACTCATATTACACTTTTTGCTAAGATATTTTGTAGGTTTTATGGATTCTAACTCAAATTGTCTCCATAAATAATAAGTCTGAAAATAAATTAAGGTGGTTATGGATCCAAATTGAAGAATTCTAAGTTCCCATGGTCCCAACTAATTGTTTTTCACCCCTATATAGGTCCATGGAATAAAGGAATTCCCCAAATGGGTGCCCCAATATAAAACTAGAGAACAGACACTAAATACCAAATGTGGGAAGACCCAAACAACCCACATAAGAATTAGACATCCTAGTGAGATCTGATGTCTACAATGAGGTTAAAGGGACTCCAATAATGATCCATCACATGGAAGATGAGGTTGAGAGGTATGTTATCATCATTGGTAGGTCACGCAGAGTATCACATAGGGTTATACTACCTAAGGTATTTCTTGGTAGGTAGGAATATGTGAGTACCAAAATGCAAATTTCATATGCTACAAAAGACATATCTATTTTTTTATTGGTGAAAAACCACAATTCTTACTAGGTTGGATGTGACACTTTAAAAGACATGTCTATGTTCAATATGAGTATAATTGAGAAAAAAAATTATTTCTGCAACACACAAATGGCATGCCATTATTGATGTTAACCCTATTTATTATACAGTTTGACCTACTACTTTAAATAATCAGACACCTACACATAAGATCCCCACTTTCCCTAAGCAAGTGGGACCCACAAGGTAAATTAGGTACATTGTTATTTAGTGTTCTTTTTTTCTTATTTAATGAGACCGCAATGTATTGACCATTTCCTTATTTGGTTTCTTTATAATTAGGGTTATAAATTGGATTAATCCCCCAACACCGCAATGTTGAAATGTGGAGATGGGAAGACTCACCATCTCTATCCTACCCTAAAAGATCAAGGGTAGGAATTGAAATGAATAAATTGAGTACATGGAAGTTAAGTTGATAAAATTTAGGGTAATTGGTGACTATAATTGGGAAGAATAATAAAATACGTCACATCTCTTTAATCACACTAATTTAAGTAAATTGACGCTCCATAGAAATAAATTGTTTTATTTTCCCATTATCACCCTAATATTTTGACCAAAGGTTTATGTAATCAATAACAGGGCAGGGTAAATTTAGTGTTCTCACTTTTCTTGAGAATCCCTTGATGCAATTGTTCTTATGGTTCATTAATCACACTCTCAATGATGGACTTGAGAGGGGGTTTCTTACAATGGCCACATAAGTGGTTACTTTCCAATATCTCTCCCCATCTCTCCTCTCTTAGAAAGTTGTCAATAAGCCACAAGATTCTTCTTCTTTTTAAAAAAATATGGCCTTGATCCCTAAGATGAAACTTTTTTAGTTCCTACTCCTTCGCACAAATCTCTTTCCTTTGTTGAAAGGGACCTTATCGGATAATTTATTGGTCTTTGACTGTTGCTAAAATCAATGGATATGTGTATGTAGTAAAAATGGATTCATATGATCAAAATAAATATCTAATATTATTTATATGGTTTATTGTTTTATGCTTTCCTCTTTGAACTCAAGGAGGATAGATATCTAATATTCATAAATGCTCCCTATTTTGTTGGATGAAGGGGCATGTATATCAACAAATGTACCCTTGATTTTGACCAAGAAATTGATGTGCAGTCTACAGTTGTATTGTGGGAAACATTATCACATCTCCTATTTAATTGTTGGAATGGTGGTTCAAGGAGAATAATAGGAAATTCTTTGGGAAGGTATTTGATAAATCAAAGACAAAACTTGGTAAGTTTGTGTTGAGGAATATTTAGAGACAGGAATCCCAAAGGATATTAAGAACAATTTTGATAATTAGATTCATGTTAAAAAATTAGACTACAAACAACTATCATTCAAATACAATATTTGACATGAATATGGGAAATTTACAAAGGACTACAAAAAGAAATCGCAATCCTAGCTCCAATAGATAAGGAGGGGAAATGGAAAGATAATAAGAAAAAAATGAGAAATAATGAGAATAATTTATATTCATCTCAAGCACCTAAAGGAAATGTAATTTATGTTAGCGATATATTCAGCATTCTCTCTCATCCTAGAGAATCCCATATGTAGTAAAATCCAACTTTAGCCTCCTCCATTCCCATTCAAATTTCCTTAACCATTTAGATTAGGCTCGTCCTAATTCACCTAGAATGCTAGTCTTAGGATGATGAACCTCTCCTTGAAGCACTTCCAAATCTACATTCCTCCTAGTTAAATACAAACCCTTCTATTGCCAATCCCTCTCTCTTCCCTCAATCATACTATCAATTCTTTTATTTTTCCCGTATATGATTTGTCTTTTATTGGAATATGTAATGATGCCCACTGTGGTATTGTTGGTTGTATCTATAAAATAAGACATGCATAACTCTAATATTATAAAATGGATTTATCCACACGCATCATGTAATAAAATTATTACTACCATTATTTATATAAGGTAGGTGTAAAACTATTTATCTCACATGTATTATGGGATGTAAATATTCCATACCTCTAGCTATATAAAAGAGGTGAAGGAGACCCTTTCAAGATATTTTGTGGAAACACATATTATTGTGTCATTATGACATGAAGTGAAGTTGGAGTGTGATGTGATGCTTATGTGAGTATGGCTGCATATATTGTAATTTTAAGATTTCCTAAATAATAAAGAAGACCATACATTCTTGTGGATGTTTCCCCATATTGGGTTCTACCATGTATATATGGTGTATCATTTATGTTCTCTTGTCTCTTACATACTTTGATTATTTGATGCTTGTATAGATAGAATTCTAGAATAGTATATTATTTCTATTTATTTTCATGTTATCAAACATATTCTTGTATGTTCATGCATATTCTCAATATTATAACATGGTATCATAGCTAGTTACTATGTTAGGGCCTTCTTCAATATTTTTAAATTTTTTTTTTGTGAGCATCAAGTTCTTTAATTTTTTGTTAGGTCCTCCATATTTAGTAGATTTTCCATCTGATATCTCAAAATATTATTTTTCTTTATAAGTTATCATTTGCTACATGTTTTAGATTTTTTTTCAAACCCTAACCCTCATCATTAATTTTCAGAATTTTTTCAAGCTTTTCTTTATTTTTCTTTAGATTAGACTTGAAATCCATTGAATTCTAATTTGGTATCAAGGATATATATTTCCTGCAGAATATATTTTGTTTATCATCTTTGATCGTGTTTTGATGCAGGATTTCGTTCAAGACGACGATCAGTTTTAGAACTTTCTATTTCAGTCAGTTTCAAGCAGTTGAGGGCACACACATGACTTTTGGTCTTAGGAAGCATGTACACATTCCATTTTACCACATAGAAAGCATGTACACATGCACATTTTCTACAATGAAAGTGTGTCGAACCTATTTTTATTAAAATATTCATTGAAACCAATTTTTTGTTCATTGTTTATGTTGTAGGTTCACAGATCCGTTAGTAAGCTTCTATAGGGTTTCGTTATAGGTGAGAAATTTCTTGTTTTATTCATTGATTCACTTATTTATCTATGATTCTTGTCATGAGATTCATTTCTTGTTTGCATTAGGGTTTAGTTTTATTTTTAATCATCATGTATCTAGAGGTTGTCGCGTGTTCCTATTTTACTCGTCACTAACCTTCTTGTGTGGAAAATGTTTTGAAATTTTTAGGGGCATGTATGTCTAGTGTTTTATCATGGTGACACCAAGAAACCAACTGATTCTTAAGGCTTAGTTTCTTAATAGATATATTTTTCATATATAAGTAATATCATTTTTATTTGATCATATTTTGCTCAATATTCTAACATGGTATCATATTTTATATGTTGTTGCTAACCCTTGTTCTAAATAGAATCTCATATTCTCTATATTTCATATATCATGTCATGTATTTTCTTTATCATTATGGGCTTATAATGTTCATTATATGATTTACTATTGGAGGTTCTTCGTGTATATTATCGTTGTATTTGGTTCATTTTCTCTGCATGGGTATTTGTGGATAGTTGTGGGACAACTTGGTTATGCCATTCCTTCCTACCTTAAGAATTTTGAAGTTGTTATCTCTGGTCATTTTACATTGTTCATATCTATATATTATCCTTAATAGAAACATAGTTGAAACCTTTTTTTGCTTTATTTGGTATATTTGAAGTTGTAATTAAGAAGGATATAATGTAACAACATACCATATAATATCATCTTATTCTATTTATATTGTAATGAAATGTAACCATATATTTCTTTTGTTAGTCATCATGATTATATGTTGGACACATGTTTTAATGGATAGACCATATGAGGGTCTTGTATTCACAATGTAATATTTTGCAAATTTATTTGGTTATAAAGGATGTCTAATGAAAACATTTCCAGTGTTTAGGCCATCTGGGGTTCTTATATTTAATATGAGGTCTACTAAGAAGTTCTTGAATCTATTATCTCTGTTGTAATTCTTGTTTGTTGGCCCCATTTTATGTTGTATTGACCATCTAAGGTTTCTATACAATATTGTGGTGTTATACAAGAGTTCATTGGTCAACTTGGTTCAGGTGCAATTTCATGATCAGTGAGAAGTGGTTGTTATCTTCATCAAATCCATGAGGTGAATTGTGTTCTTATTCACATCTTATGAGGAATTCTGAAAGTTTTCATGAAGGGGGATGTTAGTTTAATGCCATATTCCTCCATTTGTATTATTTCTCCCTAGTCATAGTTAAGGGGGAGTGTTGGAATACGTAATGACAATTGGTGTGGTATTGTTGGTTGTATCTATGAAAGAAGGCATAAATAAATATAATATTATAAAATGGATTTATCCCACATCAATCATGTAATAAAATCTCTGATTAACATTTTTTATATAATGGAGGCGGAAAAATATTTATCCCACACGTGTTATGGGATTTAAATCATCCACATATATAACTATATAATAGAGGTGAAGGATACTCTTTGGGGATTTTATGGAAACACGCATCATTGTGACATGAATAGAATATGAAGTGTGATGTGATGCAAATGTGAGGATTCCTTGTATTGTAAGATGGATATTTATGAAGAGTGAAGAAGAAAATACCTTTGTAGGGACCCTATTCAAATCGATCATAAACATATTAACAATTTTCATTTTTATCATAGACATACAGATATATTTGCTTTCAATCATCAACATCATTAACAATTTCTATTGATCACTAAACAACAATTTAAAATCTCTTTTAAATTGAAATTCACAATAGGTAAAGACTAACTTGGATCTTTCACTATCGATCAGTGTGGGGTGTCATAGCCTTCATCATGTTTTCACATCTTGTTGTATCTCCAGCCGGATTTTCAATCCATGTGTCCACCACTTGACCACCCTACCTAATCCCAATGGGTACTCGTATTCCCTAGGGACCCTCGAGATGCAACAGGGTTGTATGGAGGAAGCACTATATCAACATGATTATAAGTGGAGAAAATTTCTTGTAATCCTTCAAAATTTAACCACTTCCAAGGACCAAACTCTCCAAAAGTCACTAAAATTTTAACAATCGTCAACCATCATGTAGGAGGAAAAATATATCAAAGATCCAAGATCCAAAATATTATCCTCACTTATGTCCTTTCCTTTCTTTTATAGAGTTTCTTAGGTTTCTATTGCATGTACATGAGTGTGTGCACCTTATTATTCTTTTCATATGTGTGTGTGTGTACTTGAGTCTTAATATTCCTATGATTAATTTTCTTATTTTATTTTCCTTAATTAAAGGGTGTTTTTAAGTTGATCTTCTCTTTAACTTAATTGTTCCTTTTTTATGCACATGTTCTTATTTTAAATTAAATTATTATTTATTCTTGACATGCACATAATTAATTTATTATGTATTCGTAGCATGTACGTGTTTTTTATTAATTTAGTTTTTATCATTTTCTAAATTATTTTTCTCACTTATATTTTATAAGTTCTATATTTTAATTTAATTTTACCAAGGTTCTAACAAGAGTTCCATGGTCGTACACATGAATTTCAAATACAATTCATCAAGGTTCTAACATGGGTGCCATAAATTCCTTTCAAATATAATTCAACAAGTTTCTATAAAGTGTTACGTGGTCATACGCATGCCCTTCAAATAGAATTCACCAGGGTTGTATCAAGGATTCGGTGGTCGTACACATGCCTTTCAAATAGAATTCACCAAGGTTATATCAAGGGTGCAATAGATTCCCTTTAAATAGAATTCACCAAGTTTCTATTAAGGGTGCCCTAATCATACACATTCCCTTCAAATATATAGTTTTCTACAGTGGGGGGCGTGATATGAAAATTGATACCATGATAACTTGATCACATGTATCCTGATGAGATACTAATGATCAATGAGGAATAAGGTCAACACCTTATTGCACACGCCTTAGTCAAAATTTCATGAACAACCCGAATCAATGGCATACCCTCACCAGAACATTCATTTTGTGGTAAAAATTATCACTCACTTTTCAAACTACGGCATGGAAACCTACAATGTTTATGACATGCATTCTCCCATACAACCCCATTACCCATGTTTGGACTAATTAACAAGCATGATCCTATGCTTACACAAATGAAATCCACGTGCATTAAAGAGCTCATCAAATGTAATCAAATATCAAATTATCACATTGTATCACTTGATACCATATCTAGGCTCAATTTTGAGCCCATGTGACATTTATGCCATCTTGCGTTAGTTTGCACACGTGCTTTCCTATCACACTTGGAAGAACTTGTTGAACAATTTGACAATCATTGCAACACACACACACACACACATCCATTTTTAAGCATCATATTGCCAATGGTTAGTCATCATACACAAATCCATTATGATAATCTATTTCTAACACTGTAAGTCAAATTATTTGTGATCGTCATGCAATATAAATGGAGTTCAAATTGATGATATTATATGGAAACTAGGACAATAGGTTTACTGCAAGAAGTAGTTAGTCTCTCGGCTCTATGCAAGGAAGAGATACTAGATTAAATGAGAAAGTGCTTTTGATCTCCAATATTTTTTATGTGTACAAGCCTATGGGTTAGCTCAAATTTGTCGGCTAAGCTAGTAATGGAATGAAAATGGGAAAGGGTTATAATATCCCTCTTCAATCGTATTTATAAAAAAAAGTGTGGGGTATATTCCCTATATTTCCTCTCCTCTTCTAGAATAATCTCAGTCAAATACATGTCGAATATTCATAAGTGGGATTGAATGAAGTGTAGAACAAAATGCATGGAAACAATATGTGCATTAACTATGCATTATGGGGATAGGTGTGATAATGGTGGAATTATGAGTGTAGGACTGTCACTCCCATAATAATAGGGAACTTCATTAAGATTAAAATAAACATAAATACCTCACCTTAACCTCTTAGTTGGTTGTCCCTTGAATAATAAGTCAAAAAGTCAAAGAAATAATTCATAATCCATGCTGGAAGCTATGAATCCAGAGAAGAATTTCATCGATCACTAGCAAAGACATCCAGTTTGGTTCGATGATATTTGAGAAGGCTTGTTCAAATATTGTTGAAGTTATTTTGTAGGTGACAAAAATATGTTGTAGTGCATTGTTTTTTGTTTAATTCATTTGTGTTAAGGAGGGTGATAACCATATCAACAATTATATTTTCTAATGCAAGAATCCTTTGTTTCAATCCACGAAGAGACCAAAGTCAACGCTACCATAGTGTTCACCGTAATAATAGTCAAGGTAAATGAAATATGGTTGCAAATATATGAGTGAACTAATATTGCCAATATATTGTTTGTATCGACTTCCTATCATCCTCGAAGTTTTGAGTTCCTAGTTCGATGAATGAACATATTTTTATAGTATTTTTTTTGTATTGGACATGTGAGAAACATATGGTAGGAATAATGTTTTATTTTGGGATAAATATTGTTTGGCCACATGTAAACTGCATGGCCTTAGGGTAAGGGAGTGTGACACCCCGGTTTTGACCCCGTTTACATTAATGTATATGATGTATGTATTGTAGATAATCATGGTGCAGAGCTAAAGGCCAAGGCCCCACCTTTGATTTGGATATGTTATGTTTCGGATTTTGAATTGTCACTGATGGTATATCGGCACATACAACATATATTAAATTGTGGCATCATGTAAACATGCACTTTAATTAAATAACCCAACCAACTATGTTCACGGCAACTAAATTGAGAAGGGGCACGATTCTCATAAGGATAACGGGGGGGATGTCAAACCTTGAGCCATGAGGGAAAATCCATGTGTCACCACCCTGTTTGATTGCTCATCTTCCCTTGTCTTATCCAACTACCACTTTAATGCTCTACATAGTAGTTGAGGCAGTTATTCCGGCCGGCGATGCCACAGTGACTAGTTGTTCTAACCGCCGATAGGATTATCGCCGCGGAAACCCCAGAGAGTTCGCTGGCCACCATTGCGGCTACCCATGGAACTATCTACCCGATGAGTAGTGGATCCAACCGCCGATATCCTAGCATCGTCGATAAAGATCGGAAGCCTAGATGACTACGGATCCGACACACCGGAGAAAAGTAGGTGAACAGATCGTCGATGAACAGCGGAGGAAGTTAGTTGTGTTGACCGCTGAAACATCAAAATGTTAGTTGGGATGAGACCCAACCCTGTACAAGGAAATTTTGAGTTTTCAGTGGGATTTCTTAGCAAATTTCAACTGTTTTTCAGCAGGATTTTCAGCGGTTTTTCAGTGGATTTTCAGGGCTGAAAAGGAGAAAGTGGCAATGATCTTATGCGCCAGATTGCGCGAAAATCGTATATTTACAACAAAAAAATGAGGGGAAGCCACAAGGGGGCAAGCACCCTTGACCCCTGTCATCCTCCTTCGACAAATGTTCTTTGATGAAGAAAATCTTGTGTTTGGGTAAATTTGTTATTTTATGATTTTTCCAAGAGAAGGTAAGTAAATCTGATTTATATCAATGTTATGCATCTAACAGTTGTGTTACTAACACGTTTGCAGAATCATAGTCACCATCAAGGAAAGTATTCCAGGTAGTGCATTTTGGTAGGTAAGTGGTGGTTCAGTTATGAGAACCCATGACGGATGTGATGCTAAGGATTCTTACGAGCGTGCCCGAGATGCCATGGGAGAAAATATCCATAACGAAAATGATGACATCGAGTCTAATGGAAGGAGATTCCAAGAGACACCGTCAGATGTTGCAGCCACCATGAGAAGCTTGATTAAACCCCAGGAAGAGCAACATCAACTGAATGCTGCTATGTTGCAGAGTTTGACAAAATTGCAAAGAAAGATAGACTCTAGGCAGGGTACAACAAGACCAGAAGGCAGTAAGAGTAGTACTAGGAGAAGGAGAAGTACTTATAGTGGATCATCTGACTCTAAAGAATCCAGTGGGGATTCAATCTCTTCTTCTCATAAAAGAAAAAGAAAGAGACACCATACGGATCACTCTCGGGATGAATTTAAGAAGGCTAAACCTCCTACATTTGATGGTGAGGTAAAGACTGGACAAGAAGCTGAAGCTTGACATCTTGGGATAAAGAAGTACTTTCAAGTTCAGGATTATTCAGAAAACATGAAGGCACTAGTTGCCATATTCAATCTGAATGGAAGGGAATCCATTTGGTGGGAACACTTCAAGCAAGTAAAGAGGATCAGTGAAAGGAGACTTAAGTGGAAATAGTTCAAGAAGTATTTCAAGCAGAAATACCTCTCTAACAGGTATTATGATGACAAGATTAAGGAGTTCCATGAGTTGAGATTGGGACAGCAGACCTTGGAAGAATATGCAAATAAGTTTTTGGAGCTATTGAGGTATGTCCGGTACATCAAAGATGAAAGAGTGAAGGTCCAATATTTTCTGAGTGGATTAGCTCAGTCTTACAAAGATAGAATTGAGTTTTATGAACCTAGAACTCTTGAAGAAGTAATAAGGAAGGATAAGTATTGCTATGAGCAAAGCAAAGGTAAGCTGAATTACCATAAGGCATGGAAGGACAAGACGAATGAGAAGTTTGACCAAATAAAGAAAGGTTTCAAAACTTCTAACTTCAGGAATCAGTAGAAGTAGCCATCCCAAGCTACGAGTAAACCAATTGGAGTGACAGGAAAAAAGCCTAAAGATCCACAATAGAATAGAGGATCACTTCAATGTTGGAGATGTGGAGGACCCCACATGCACAGAACTTGTCCACTCAAGAATGAGAGTGCAAGACCATATTACAACATTCAAGAAGAAGAAATAGTGAGTCAAGTAGCAAGGGCAATCCCTAGGATTTATGCAGCACTGGAAGACCGCCAGGAAGATCACCAGTCAACTATGGTTGAAGTAGCAAGTAAGATTGTTGAGCAATCTATTTCTATTTTGATTGACCCAGGTTCTACTCATAGTTACATTACTCCTAGAGTAGTGTAGATTTGTGCTTTTAAGAAACTAAAGCATAGGAAGTCTTGGTTAGTTCAGCTAGCCACTGGGACTAAGAGAAAATTTAGTGAAGTGGAAGAGAAATTTCCATTGGTCATGAATGGATTAGTCACTTGCGTAGATCTGAATGTTCTACCGCTTGGTTCCTATGATGTTCTCATTGGAATGGATTGGTTAGAAGCTCGTAGGGTAAATCTTAACTGCTACAATAAGAATTTCGAATGCATGAATGAAGAAGGGAACCTAGTAGTTGTGAAAGGTATTCCAAATGTGATTTCAGTATGACAGGTTTCAGTAATGCAATTAAAGAAGTTCTATAGGAAGGGTTGCCAGGTGTATGCAACTCATATTTTGGAGACATCAGGAGATGAAACTCCTAGGTTGGAGGACTATCAGGTGTTACCGGAATTCAGGGACGTGTTTCTTGACGAGATTCCAGGGCTTCCTCCAAAGAGGGACATTGATTTCACTATTGAACTTGTGCCAGGAGTAGCACCAGTGTCCAAGGCACCCTACAGGATGAGTACATCGGAGAAGCTAGAACTGAAGATGCAACTGCAGGAGTTGTTGGAAAATAAGTATAGCCGGTCGAGTGTGTCTCCTTGAGGAGCACCAATTTTGTTTGTAAAGAAGAAAGATGGTACACTCAGGTTGTGTATTATACAGACAATTGACCAAGGTTACGGTGAAGAATAAATATCCTTTACTTAGGATTGATGGCCTCTTTGATCAAATGAGAGGAGCAAAGGTATTTTCCAAGATTGACTTGAGGTCTGGCTACCATCAGGTGAGAATCAAGGATGAAGACATTCATAAGACAGCCTTTAGGACAAGGTATGGACATTATGAGTTTGTAGTGGTACCATTTGGTCTCACAAATGCACTAGCTACATTTATGTGCCTTATGAATAGTGTCTTCAGCAGATATCTGGACAAGTTTGTTCTTGTTTTCCTTGATGACATTCTTGTTTATTATAAGAATGAGAAAGAGCATGAAGAGCATTTGAGATTGACATTGCAATTGCTCAGGGAGCATCGGTTGTATGCAAAACTGAGCAAGTGTGACTTCTATAGAGATATAATTCAATATTTGGGCCACATCATCTCAGAGGAGGGTATATCTGTGGACCCTGAAAAGATTGAAGCCATTATGAATTGACCTAATCCAAGAAATGTGATAGATGTAAGATATTTTATGGGACTTGCAGGATACTACGGGAGATTCATTGAGGGATTCTCCAAAGTTGCACATGCCATCACTTCTTTACAAAAGAAGGGGATGAAGTTCGAATGGACATCAAGGTGTGAAGAAAGTTTCCAGCGGTTGAAGAATCTTCTCACCAGTGCACCCATATTGAAGGTTGCAGATCCAGAGAAAGACTGTGTGGTGTGTACCGATGCATGCGGACAAGGGCTTGGAGGAGTCCTTATGCAGGACAACCACGTAATATGTTATGAGTCGAGAAAGCTGAAGGAGCATGAGAAGAACTATGCCACTCATGATCTAGAGCTTGCATCCATAATACATGCTCTCAAGATGTGGAGGCATTACTTGATGGGTAGAATATTCGAGCTCAGGACAGACCATTGTGGTCTGAAGTATTTGTTTGATCAGCCTACTCTGAATGCTAGGAAAGCAAGATGGTTGGAATTTCTATGTGAATTTGATTTTGAAATCAAGCACATAAAAGGGAAAGAGAATAAGGTAGCTGATGCACTCAACAAGAAGGTGCAGGAAATGCATGTGGCATCTCTTAGTATTTTCCAATTAGATTTGAGGCAGCAGATTGTTAGTCATCTTGTTGGAGACGAATTGTATGAGCAGGTAAAAGACAAATTTCAGCAGCAAAGTCTTGAGAAGAGGTATGATGGATATAAATTGGAAGAAGATGGACTTCTTACTTACAAAGGTATAATTTATATTCCGAATGTAGCAGGTTTGAGGAGAGTTGTTATGGATGAAATCCATCAAGCTCCGTATTCTGGTCACCCAGGATATCAGAAGACAATTGCTACAGCTACAAGGAAGTACTTTTGGCTAGGAATGAAAAAGGATATGGCTGAATACATTTCAAGGTGCATGAAATGTCAACAGGTAAAGGTTGAGCATCAACACCCTTCAGGTTTGTTGCAGCCTTTTCCAGTTCCAGAATGGAAATGGGAAATTATTACAGGATTGTCGATGACTTGGAGACAACATGATTCCATCATGGTTGTGGTAGACAAGTTGACAAAGGCAGCACATTTTATACCAGTGAAGTCTACGCATAAGACTAATGACATTGCAAATATCTTCATGAAGGAGATTTTCAAATTGCATGGATTTCCGAAGGCAATAGTCTCTGACAGATATGTCAAGTTCACTTCCAACTTTTGGAAGCGGTTGTTTGCAGATTTGGGTACAAAGCTAAACTTCAGCACTGCACACCATCCTCAGACAGATGGGCAGACAGAGAGAGATAATTAGGTTCTTGAAGATATGCTTCGCTTGTACGTGATGGACAAACCAACCAAATGGGAAGAGTACTTACACTTGGTAGAGTTTGCTTATAACAATGGACAGCAGGCATCCTTAGGGATGAGTCCATATGAAGCTTTGTATGGAAGAAGGTGTAGGACACCAGTGACTTGGGATAATCCAGTGAATAGGGTTGTGCTTGGTCCAGAATTGCTCAAGGAAATGGAGCAGGAGGTTGTAAAGATCAGGCAGAATCTAAAAGCAACACAGGATAGACAGAAAAGCTATGCAGATAAGCATAGGGTGAACAGGGAGTTCAGAGTTGGGGATCATGTTTACCTCAGAGTGAGAGTAAAGAAGAGTTCCTTAAAGCTTGGAATTTGTGCCAAGCTGTCACCAAGATATTGTGGGCCATTTGAAGTGCTTGAAAGAATAGGGCTAGTTGCATATAGACTTGCATTTCCTACTAGTACTAGAGCTCATAATGTTTTTCATGTTTCTTTGCTTAAGAGATATGTACATGATCCTAACCATGTGATAAATTGGGATGTGATTCAGGTGGAACCCAAGGGAGAGTTCTGAATCGAGCCAATGCGCATCCTCGATAGGAAGGTCACAATGCTCTGGAACCAGGCCATAGGTTAGGTAAAGGTGCAATGGGAGCACTACAAACCTAAAGAGGCTACGTGGGAGCTGGAGGATGCCATGCGGTTGGCACATCCATTTTTGTTCAATTCTGCAGAACACTGAAGTGATACCAGTGTAGCATTTTGTTCAGTTTTGTAAAGCACTGAGGACAATGCTATTGAAGGGGGAGGGGAATGTAACACCCTGGTTTTGACCCTGTTTACATTAATGTATATGATGTATGTATTGTAGATAATCATGGTGTGGAGCTAAAGGCCAAGGCCCCACCATTGATTTGGATATGTTATGTTTCAGATTTTGAATTGTCACCGATGGTATATCGGGACATATGACATATATTAAATTGTGGCATCATGTAAACATGCACTTTAATTAAATAACCCAACTAGCTATGTTCGCAGAAACTAAATTGAGAAGGGGTGTGATTCTCATAAGGATAAAGGGCGGGGGATGTCAAATCTTGAGCCATGAGGGAAAATCCATGTGTCACCACCCTGTTTGATTGCTCATCTTCCCTTGTCTTATCCAAATACCACTTTAATGCTCTGTAGAGTAGTTGAGGCAGTTATTGTTGGGGAGTGGAGTGTGGCAGGACTGTCAGTCCTTTCCCACATGCACACTCCACCACGGAATCGAACCTTACGTTGGGCAGAGGAAATGACTACACCCGTCATTCCACTCTCTCCACAATGATGCTGTGAACACTCCTGCACTTCCCACTCACCACTCTCCATTGTCGCTCATTCTCACGCAGGGAAAAACATCTTATGTCTCACACAGAGGTTTCTTTCCTGTTTGGTCTCACATAGCCAGGAGAGGGAGCCATTTCGACCGTTATTTGTGTTTTCCATAGAGAGGTATCTGGTGTGTTTCCATCCGTATATTGGGATCTGGTGTAAATTTCTCTCATGCACAGTTTGGGAGGCTGATTTTCCTTCCCCATTGCAATCTGTGTAAGTCTTCCCAATGGGTTCATTGTTGAGAACGAACTGTTGTTTCCCCACGTTGTTGGTTGTGTCTGTTTAACATTTTGGGACTATGGCCACGATAAGGCCAAGAATGACTCAGGAGTTCTTTTCCTTGCCCAAGCTATGAATCGCTTATGTGACTACGTGTATGCAGTGGTTGGTCTTCGAACTGTGTTGGGAGTAGGGATGGGGACTTGGTTTGCTTGATAAACCTAGTGTGTTTGGAAACCACACAGATAGAGCTAGAGAGCTGGCTTTCTTCTCCACATCCCTTGAATAGCACTGGAAGGGAAATCAGGGCCTGAGGGACTGTGTAGCAGAGAAGGAACTGATTCCTTGTGTTGGGTGTGTGTGGGTGTCTTAGAAGTCAGGCTAGTTCTGATGTAGGTGTTCCTAGCTCTGTAATGGGCTCACCAACTTAGCATTTATCCTTTCCCAGCTCCTTAATGGCCTGATAAACTTGACCATGTTGGCTTGGTTGTCTTGTTGATGGCCTGATAAACCCAACTGTGTTGGCTCGGCTATGTTTTGTGGAATCATGCCCCGCTCGGGGTTGGCAGCATTGCTGAGATATTTAGGAGCATGCTAGCCTATGGTTGGGTGGAATGTTGTAGCAACGTAGCTGGTTACGGGACGAGTTCTCTATAAGATAAGTAATATTGACCATTTCATCTCTGTATTTACATTTATTGTTTAATGAATATGATGAACATGTTGAATGCTTGTATGAACATATGTTTTCTTCCCCTATATGACAAATAATAATGTATGTATGTTCTAGTTCAAAGCATTGTGTTTCAGCATTTTTTGTACATACATGTTCATGAGGCTGGTTTCCCGGATGGTTAACGCCATGGTAGCGTCCTCTTCGCCAGTCAGAGGGTCGGGGATGTGACAGGGAGAGTGTTTGGATCGAAAGTACCAAAAATAGTTAAATTTTACCCATTCAAATTATACATATTGTATCATGTATTAACAATAATACAGTTGTTAATTTGGCACATTGTCCGGGGTCATTTGCAACAACAATTCAATCGATAAACCAATCCTCACATTGTGATGGAATAAGATGCACTTCTCAACTCATATAGGGAAATTATTTAGATAAATTTGGATGAAGCACTAACAAGGGATTTCATAACCAAAATGTTCCACCTCAGAAAAGGCGCCACAAGGCCAATTTTTTTTTTAAGAAACCAAGATGAATAGGTCTCCATTCCAACACAAAATTGGCATACAAGCAAATCAATTCCAAAGTAATTTTATGTGCAGGTAAATGAAAACAAACAAAAACTTATAATAATATTTAACAATATAACCAAAGATTCATTCTCATTCAGATACCATAAAAAAATTCCCAATAATTTTAAGAGCACCAACATGTAACGAGCGATGATGGAGACAATTAACAACCTGTTAGGATGTATGTTTGAAAATTTCTATGATACCATATGTAGGGACCCTATTCAAGTCGATCATAAACATGTAAATTTTAAACTTGTGTAGAGAAGCAAAGCATAAAACTTATTTAAGAAAAAAAATATTACACCACAACATTCACTCTAAAACATGGAGATTTACCCTAGAAACCCTTAACCGAGAAAACCAGCAAAACTTGGAGCCACACCTCCTATTTTATCATTATCATTATGAATAACTCACAATATAATATAGGTATTCCACAACATCCAATACCCTAATCTGTTAACCTAGATTAGAAAATAGACCTCAAATGCCTTAACCGAGATTAAATTACATATTTTTAGAACATTCCTAAAATGTCCAAAATATAACACATTTTATCCCTTAACCGGGATTAAATTACATGGATCGTCAGGTGAACCCCCCTCCCCCCCACACACAGATGAAAATAATATAACACATACCCAACAAAACATATTAACAAGTTGATTTTTTCTCATAGATATACTAAGATATTTTCTTTCAATCATAAATTCCATTAATTTCTATTGATCACTGGACATCATTTTAAAAGCTATTTTAAATTGAAAATCAAAATAAGTAGATTAACTTGGATCTTGCACTACTAATTAGTGTGGGGTGTCGTAGTCCTCGTCTTCGTGTCACATGTCTCTCCATATATCCAACTAGATTACCAATTGTCATGTCCATTGGTTGACCACCCTTCCTACTTCCAATGGGTACTCTTCTTCCCCAAGGACCCTCGAGCTACAATGGGGTTGTATGGAGGAATATATATATCAACATGATTGGAAGTGGAGGACTCCACTTACAGGCCTCCCAACCTTAACCACTTCCAAGGAACAAACTCTCCAACAGTCACTCAAATTTTAACAATCTGCAACCATCACATAGGAGGAAAAATATATCAAATATCCAAGATCCAAATGATGATCCTCACTCATATCCTTGAATTTAAGTTTATATATTTTCTTAGGTTTATGTTGCATGTTCATGCATGTGTTCACTTGAGTATTCTTTTCCTATTGGTGTGTGTGCACTTGAGGCTTAATATTACTTTAATTGATTTTCTTATTCTATTCTCCTTAATTAAAGCCTTGTGTTTTGTTTATCTTCTCTTTAACTTAATTGCTTTCCTTTGTTATGCACATGTTCTTATTTTAAATTAAATTATTATTTATTCTTGGCATTCACATAATTAATTCATTACTTATTCTTCGCATGTACATATTTTCATTAATATATTATTTTTAATTTATAAATTATTTTTCTCATTTATATTTTATAATTTCTATATTTTAATTTAATTTTACCAAGGTTCTATCAAGGGTGCCATAGATTCTCTTCAAATAGAATTCACCAAGGTTTTATTAAAGCTGGAATAGATTCCCTTCAAATAGAATTCACCAAGGTTCTATCAAGACTTACATAGATTCTCTTCTAATAGAATTAACCAAGGTTCTATCAAGGGTTCCATGATCATACACCTATCCTTCAAATAAGCATTTTTCTATAGTGGAGACGTGATACAATGATTGAGACCACACTAAATCAATCCACATGTATTATGCTGAGATACTAATGGTAACTGAGGAATAAGGTTGACACCTTATTATGTGTCCCTCACTAAATCCTTGTGAGTGACCGAATTCACGTACTACCCTTGTGGAAACATGCATTTTGCAAGAAAAAATCTCACTCACTTTTCACCCTGCCACATGAAAACCTGTGTTATTTATGACATGAATTCCCCCATACAACCTTGTTACCCATGTGTGGAATTATTGGAAATCATGAATCTTATTCCTAAACAAATGAAATCCACGTGCACTAAGTAGCTCATGCAGAATAGTCAAATATCAAATTATCACATTGTGTTACCTGATACCATATTCGGGCTCAATCCAGAGCCCATGCGACATTTATGCCATCTTGCATGAACTCACACATGTGCTTTCTTTTCACACTTGGAAGAACTTATCAAAGCATCTAACAATAATTACAATATATATATATATATATATATATATATAACCATTTTCATGCATCACATTTACAATATATATATATATATATATATATATATATATATATATATAGCCATTTTCATGCATCACATCACCAATGGTTAATCATCATACATAAATCCATTATGATCATTTATTTCTAACACTGTACGTAAAATTATTTATGATCATCATGTGATATATATGTTTTAAGTTTTAGTGTCAAGACACACAATATCAATATGTGTCATTTTTTATCAAATGGCCTCTAATAATAACATAACATAGTCAGTAAAATGTCTAATAAAATTGGGGCACTACAACCTTCCTATGGATGTTTCTCTACTTGAGGTTTTTACCACATATATCTAGCGTATCATTTCATTTCTCTTGTCTCTTTCTTACTTTGGTTATTTGGTGCTTGTATGGATATAAGAAGGATAGACTAGTAGATTCTTGCTATTGATTTGGATGTTAGAAAACATATTTTTGGGTGTTCATGCATATTCTCAATATTATAACATCTTTAGGGAACCCAAATACCCCTAACAAATATATCATGCTGACCCACGATGTTATCCCAAGAAAAAAATTATAACATCTAGATCACAAAGATTTAGAAGAGTGCCTACCAAAAACATTGGGAAAAAAAACATAGAAGGATAAAGGAGAAGAAATGGTTAACAAAGAGAAAATATGGACCTTCAATATTCCATCAAAAATAAGTTAGGAGGTAGAAGCATGCATATTGTGTTAAATATTGTGTAATTTCACAATGTTCGAGTTTAGGAAACGTGTGATGTTCAAGTGGACACTTCACCCATCCTCAAGGGATTAAAATGAAGATGCAAAGATATAGAAAAGAGTTTAGTGTGGTAGATTATATATAATGATAAATAAGGATTAGCCATCAAGGTTATGATGAAATCAAAGAGGCATTGAAGGAAAGCATTAATGCTTTAAAGAAAAGAAATATAAATTCAAATGACAATTTAATACATTATTAAGTTGGGATCCATAAATGAGGGGTTTTTTTTAATAACAGTTATGAATTTTTTTTATTAACAAGGTCAAACATAAGGGAGGCTTCGATGGAACTCATGTGGGTATGTTGAGAATTTTTAACATAATTTTTTTTATGATAAGGTGGTAAGATAAAGAAACAAGAGAGTTTGTTGAGCAACAAGTCCCTGCCTAAATGTGAGAATTTAAGCAGAAACAATATAGTTGTTGTCAGTAGTATCTAAAAGTAAAAGAAAATTGTTGTTAGAATCTTGATCAACTATATTTGAAAGATACTATATATAATAATAATACATACTATGTTTCAAATCCTCTAAGTACAATAATAACACATGATCAATCTTTTATTGTCAAACTGGTCACTTGTAGGACACTAGACCCCTTATTTGAGATATACACATGACAATTATTTATGGCTCAAATTGCAACACAGATAGGTCTTTTAAGGGATTGGTTTGGCATGTTGTATGGCTAGATAATAAAATTTATGCATGGCCATTGGATTGGTATATCCTTTCTAGAAAATGTGGTTATAGTATTATAAAGTTTATGCTAGTTATTGACTTGAGCTAACTTGCAACATAAAGTAAAGGAACTTTGTATGGTGAACTTAGTATGGTAGATGGATTTCTTAGAAGGCTAAGAAACACAAATATAATAAGGAAGAACACCATTTTTTCTATATAACTCGTTATCAAACATTTTATAGCATTAGTCCACCTTAGTACAATGGTCATACACCTAGGACACATTTCATTAATCTCATGCTTATGTTATATGGTCCAAAACTCGGTTGTGTTGGTGAATCTTGGTTCCTTTAGTGTTTTGGACTCATAAATGCACCCAAACGCCTTAATTTGATCATTTTAGTTACACATGTGCCCTCATTAATGATTTATCAGTCCTTGGTATGCTCCCCATCCCTTAAAACAGAGAAACTGATTGACTAGAGGCATCCATGCATATATTTGGGGTGTTTTTTACACTTTTGGACCATTTATAGCCTAGAACCACTCCCACTCACCCATGCACTCCACCATGCCTATACTACCCTCATTTATGTCCTAGCATGATCTAGCCACATCCACACACATTTGTGTCTGTTTGAGGTGGTTTGGGAGCTCATTGGTCCACCTAGTGAGGTTTGAGGTTCAATCTAAGCCTGCCACATGTATGCATCTGAATTGCCTCTGAAGGCTAACTATTTTCTCATATTGCATTTTAAACATGTTCCATACATATTTACATGTTGGACAGTCATAATAAACTATGTTATTGACACCATTTATATGTGTTATTCACTCTTTTCACTGTTTTCTGCATAATTTGTGAGTAATCTTGAATTGTGAGGATTCCCTTAGCTCCTATATCCTGTTGTGAGACATATTTTCACCAAACATGTCACATTACTACAATAATATAACACAAAAAACTTGAATGAAATAAATCTAAAATAGTGCACACAAATTACATAGTTTGATGAATTCAAAGAAATTGCTATCGCGTCACCGTGGAGTATTTCAATGTGAAAAACAATACGTAGATAGATTGAGAGATAGATTGAGTCATACTTATAACAATAATTTGTACGTTTTTCTTTGGTATTGAAAACTTATTAAAAAACCCATCTACATTAAAATTTTAAAGAAGTAGAGATATGAATCTCAATACAACTAAATAACATAAGACAAAGTGAGGGAGGGTATACCCACGAGAACCCTTGAGAAACAAAAAACATAAATACAACTATTATTAACGATGCATTCCAACTTGGAGAAAGTTTTTCTATACAGATAATTAAGAAATACATTATAAGGTGAAACCCTTCTTACATATGTAGAAGACCATCATAGTTATAGGTTTATATAGAAGAGTGGCACAGCTGAAGGATTGTGAAATGAATAATGGACTCACATTAAGCTGCAGGAAAATGGTAAAAGTTAACATTAATGATGTCCGTAACTATGATTTAAGTAACTGCATTCTTTGCATGGCATAAAGAGAAATACTATGATTTAAGTAGTTGTGCAAAAATAAAAACGTTGAAGGTAAAATAAATCGCATATCATTGAAGGAAGCTGAGAATCCTTCACAATCACGGATCCAACTTATTAAATAAATAAAACCCCTTGCCCCATCTAATCACTAGAACTATAGAGAGAGTTAATTTTATCATGAAATTTATCCATGTCTTAGGTTGGTCTAGCATACAATGGTCAATGGAACTAACAAAGAAGGTGTCTTCTTTAAAAGTTTCCAATTCACTTCACTCGTTATTCTTTGTTTTCAGCTTCATCAATATTATGTCCTTGCTTTATGAAATATTCCTTTTTGTCATTTATCTTCTTAGAATAGATCAATTTTAAGCCACTCTCTATTACACCTAAGCTTTGTATCAATGCTTCAATCCCTCAAAATCCCTGGCCAAAACCTCTTTTGGGTCCTTATTGTTCATTCCTAGTTAGGTTGGTGCACTTTTCCTTTTATGACAGAGCGTCATCCATGTCTGACACTTGTTGACCATTGGCATAAGGCGTTGATGGCATCCTTCCCTTGACTACAAGGTGCATTGACGCACTTACCCCTATTACAAGGAGTGTCAACAAGCTCAAAAAGTCAAAAATATAAGTTTCAAGAAGATTCCAAGTGAAAGCTCTAATGGAGGATGATCCTATCTACTTGGGAGAGATGGAACTCAGCCTCCTAGCCCATAGGGATCATTCCCTATCCTCTTCCCAAAATATCTCAACTCATTTGGGCTTCCTTTGGCCTATAAATGCAAGCTACTTGGACCATGTGAAGGAGAGACCAATATAGCATCCTTATGTTGTTGGATTGAAGTCTAGTATAGGAGGAAAAAAGAGAGGGAGGTTGTGAGCAAGAGGTTGCATAGTTGAGATTTGTGTGAATGTGTCAAATACCTTGTGGAGAAAAAGCTATTGACATCAAGGCTTTGTTTGTAGCTTTCTCTTTTAATCTTTAATACAAAATTGTTTCCCTTTCCCATACATGATTTATGTTAATATTGATCATTTATTATTAATTTCCTTGATCACTTATATAGATTATTGATTTCTCTTGTTACTCTCATCCCTTGTATTGTTTCTTATATTCTTTACAAGTATAGTATATCGCGTTAAGATCGGTGAAAGAAAGACAACCTTCCAGATCTAAGGTAAAGATAGTTATTTATTCAAGTAGATCAGTCATCTAGGGAAAGGATATACTGCTGTGTCTTTTTGTTCTAGACTTGCACCATGCAAGCTAAAGGAACAAGCAGTGTCCACATTGGTTGAATTATTCCTAGAAACACTCTCCTCGGACTTGGTATTCCATGATGCAATGGAGTATGATACGTGAATTGAATATCTCAATCATTGCAACCCTCGAGAGAGAGCACATTAGTAAATAGGGAGTACTTGATTAGTCATCAGGTCAACTAAGGTCATAGCTTAATACAAATAATAGAATATGGAAGATCAGATCATATTAGTGGAATACATAAGATCAATATATGTGGATCTATTGAATACATAAGAGATCACAAAATCCAAGGATAATGCAGTCAAACCGCACCCGAGTGTCACTTTGAGTCCATGCACCAGCTAACCACGAAAAGAACCATATTTAAGCAATCTAAGAAGTGGGGCGAAGTGGGTAAAATCAATTTTTTCTTTAATTTTACGCTAAATTTAGTTGAATTAAAAAAAATCTAGCTCCACTATCTCAAGCCAGTGTAGCACTCGACCATGGATTTCAACTATAGTTTATTGTGTTGGTAAAATGCAGATTCCAAATAAATTGACCCTGAAAAGAGAGGGTAAATATGTACTTTTGGATCTATTTCTTTGACAGATACAAGTGTTAAGCAAGTGTATGCTCTACAATTTGGTTTATCAATGATGAGGATAAGTTTTTTAACCTAAAATATTGTTTTTCTTGTTATTACCATAATTTTCGAAAATCGGTGGAGGCATTTTGCAAGGCAAAGGTGAAGTGCGGTACAATTCATCCATGGAAATGAGGATATCGTAGTTGCAACAGAAAAGTGTTACACCGAAATCTTGTCATCTTAATCCATGTTTCAATCTTATGCCTAATCCCTAAATTTCCCTCTGCTAAACTGGATTGAAATTAAGGTTGTTCCTACCCTTTTTACCCTCTCTAGGTAGGTTGATGCTCTTACTCCTAAGGAAATGTGCGCCAACCCCTTGGTGGAACTCTTTCCCTTCATGCAAGGAGTACCACTGGCACTCTTTCCCCTATTCCAAGGTGCGCCAGCCCTCTCTGGTGCTCTTTCTCCTACTGCTAAGTGCGCTAGGGATGTTTTGAGGGAAAAAAGAGAAGCTTCGAGGCCCTTCTCGAAGGTGGATGAGGTGGAGGATCATCTCTATCATCTAGGTGAGGTGGAATTCGGTTCCCTAACCTATGGGGAAGATCCCTTAAGCCCCGCCTCCTAATCCTCAACCTACTCTATCCCTTTAGCCTTATAAATTGAACCCTCTCTCCATTGTGAAGGGATGAAGGACTGTGGTACTCTTATGCTGGTGGAATTTCTAGGTGATCCCTATCATCCTTTGGGAGGAAATATTTGAACCTGTGGGAGGCATACCATCACTCTTTCGAGGCTTGGCTTGGATTGTTGGATGGAATATTGCAACATTAAGGCTAGGTTGTGATGTTTGTTTCCTATGTAATTCTATGTATCTCCTTGATTAGAGTAATACAAATATCTTTCCATAAATGTTGTTGTGTTGATGATGTTTATAGGTTTCTTCCTTAACTGTTAGCTTAGATGAATTCATGTTTAGAAACACATGTACTGTTTGTTTTTTTCTACTTGCTCTACAGGGTTTTGCAGCTCAAGATCTGAAGGCTCTAGAGCTTGGATCAACAAAGAGAGAAGAGGATTTGCAGACCTCTAGTAAGTGATCTATCTGTTAACTTGCATTTCTATTTGATCTAGGAAAGTAGGATGTATTATGTACTTGATTTGTCCTAGATACACTCGGGCTAGGGAAATATGGCTTGAGTCTGCTTGAGTAGATTTATCCACTAAAAAATTTGGCGACCATACTGGGGAAGACATAAATTTTATTTCATTTTGTGTTTTATTTCATGTATCTTCATCAATATTTTTTCTAGCCTCTAGAGACCCTCCCTCCTTTGGATTTTGTCTTTTTGAAAGTGTCTTGGACCTCCTTGACAATTTTTGGGTTTAGTGTTAGGCTTATGTCCCTTCTTCCTGAAGAGATCTAGCCTCTTTGGCTCTCTAGCACACCTAGGTAGTGTATAAAGAGTGCAGACACTCTTTCCCTTAAGTGACAGAGTGCCACTGGAACTCTTTCCCAGTGTAGTAAGTGCGCCAACCCTCTCTGGCGCTCTGGTGCAGTGTAGTAAGTGCACCATCCCTCTCAAACTCAAATATCAGCTCAATTTTCCATCAATTTTTGGTTTTGGGTTGATGAATTATGGTTTGTAGCCTGCATATGATGGTCATAGATCCCCTAGGTCCAACATTACCTCTATTTGGAGTGAATTTTGTTGAGTTTGGGATGTTTTATTAGTCAAGTGAGTGACTTGGTTGTGGTAGGAAATTTCAATCCTCCACCTGTTGGTTCACTCTTCCCATCCCTAATCACATTACCAGATCTTTTCAGATTGTTAGGTATGATCTCCAAACCCTTCCTCCACCCTCAATCATTGAGTTTTGGTTGCATTTTGGTTGATTTGGAGTAATTCTTGAGTGTTTTGGAGTTGTTTGGATGCTTGTCATTTTCCTTTTGATTTCTGAATGATTGGAGTGTTCTAGATATTCTCCCATTTTCTATTTGTAGATCTAAAAAGAGTTTAGATATCAAGTTTCATTTTGATACATGCATTTGAAATTCGAAGTGCTCCCCTACTTTGTTTTATGCATTGTTGAGATTTGTTGCATTTTTTATTCCATTTGTGTTTTTTGGACTATTATTGCAGTAAGTTACAATTGTTCCACTCTAAGAAAGATTTTTTTCTTTTCCTTACTGTTCATATTTCATGTTGGTTTGAAAAGAAAACTCAAGAAAAAAAGATCAAATTAAAAAAAAAATCAGCCAAAACGGACCCCCCTATAGCTCACATAATAATTCATATAAATGTGATTGATGTTGGTCTTTTCAAGAAAACTCTTTCCCTAACTTAGGTAGCTTTCATTGAAAGAGAAATATGCATCATCATGTAGCTAGGGCTTGCATTCTTTTTACATTTCTTGTCTACACCTCATGCATCCACTTAACCGCATAAGATAAAATTAACGCTAGCTTAGGATTAAAATCATCTAGTAACTATGTGTAAGTTAGAGACCTGTTTCGACGTTGTTAAGTGTGGAAGATGACGTTTATTACATGCACTGCATCCCGAGGGCTTGTAGTTCTTCCATGTACCAACTGGTATATCGAATGGATTTTCACGTACCTTTGGGTATATATAAAAGTACTTCACGTACTTGGTAGTATATCGAAAGGATTCTATTGAGCAGTTGTGCATTAGACATCACCACTATGGAGTTGATCTCCTGCGTACCTAGTGTATATTGGGAGACCCTCTTAGGATTCCTGTGACCAACTAAGTTAATCTTTTGGTCGTCTTGGCATCACAATACAGCGACAACAGCGCTCGGGGAGATAAATTTGAAGGTTTCATCCAGGTAGTCAGGTATTCAGGAAAGGGTACGATCCCAATCCTCCTTGTCACATTTTACTGTTGTACCCTGCGGTATATAGCGAGTTGTGAAGCTTTGATAATCCCATGAGGATCCTAACTTTTGATCCACTCCTATTCACATAGTTTGCTTGTGGAGTTTAGACTTGAGTAGTGTTTGATTTGTGTGGTACTTTAGACACTATTAGAGATTCTAGATATGAAAGACTCTCTTGGGACCACCAGTCAAGAGAACCATTTTCAAGGTATGTCTTTTGTTTCTTCCCCTTGTGGAGCTGTTGGTCCTCCCTTCATGGACCCTTTGAGTCTTCCCGGATTGACTATAAGATTTCCTATGTGGTTATTCTCCAATCCTATTATACCAAATGCACCTTTTGTGTCAGATCATGGTCCTTCACTGCATGAGCATCGACCTCACGTTAACCCTTCTCCTTCTTCCTCGAATGGTTGAATCAAGTTCCCTTTCTTCCTCTTCACCTATTGAAAACTATGAAGTTAGTAAATGGGCGGGTAAGAAGAAGATGAAAAGGAAGGTTAAGAAGAAGAATACTAAGAAGAAGGTCATAGCTCCAACCTCTCATTGTCATGTTGGAAACCCATTAGTCACTGATCATAGTGCTGATAGTGTTGATTTTCCCACAAGAACACCTCGTAAACCTAAGTTCCCTTACTTTGCAAGGGTGACCATCTTCTGAAATATTGTCATGGTCTATCCTAGGTTTTACAAGTGTGGTCTGAGGCTTCCCAACACCCCATGTCATCATCCTATGGCCTTCACACTAATGATACCCCATCAACCAATGACTATGTGGTTAAGAGTCATAAAGGAAAGGTCAAACACCCTTGTTTTTTATGTAAGGGCATGCAGCTTAATTACCTTTTTCCTCTCATGGATGAAGCTTCTAAGTTGTTGGAAGATATTATTGTTCCTCATCAATGACTTCCAATAGGTTATCGTAAGTTGTCCCTTGACATCCCATTAGTTGATGAAGTGGTCGATCCTTTTTCATCCTCTGTCGATCCCAATATTGCTTTAGAGAGTGAAGAACAGTTAGTTTGTCCCACTCTTCCTTTGAAGAGTGAAGTTCAAGTGGTCAAGTTGATGTCATCTCCACCTGATCCAACTCTTTCATCAAAGAGTGTTAATATTGAAGTAGTCTCTTCGGCACAGTATTAGTCTTCTCCCTCTCTTCCAGTTGAGAGTGAACTGAAACCCACTAAAGTTTTCGTAGTCAGTTTCGATCATTCTACACAAGAGGAAATTTTGTCTCTTTCGACAAAACCCTCTCCAAGTAGTGACGTTATTTCCTTTGACTGGAGTAACCTAACAGAATCTCGTCTTCATTCAAGTGGTCCTTTCCATAAATCTGTGTGAATTGCCACTAAGAGTATACTCCACACTATTATTGACGAAGGGGATTATGTTAGCATTATATCCTCTACTACTTGGCAAGCCATAGGTTCTCCTCCATTGTGCCAGCCATCGATCGAATACTAGATTTTAATTGAATACCTATGGCTCCTTTAGGGATCCTTCCTCATTTTCCTATCACTTTAGGAGGGAAAACTATCTGCATAGATGTTATGGTAGTCCAAGGTCCCTTATATTTTAATCTTCTCCTTGGGCGAGATTATGTTTATGCCATGAAAGCTGTAGTGTCCACACTCTTTTGAGTGATGTTTTTTCCCCATGATGGGAATATTGTGACCATTGATGAGCTTTCCTTCGTCAAACCCGATCATCGTATGACTCCTAGTCATCAGACTTCCCTGAATGTCCCACATGTTCTTGTGGTTCCTTCCCCTTAACCTACATGTATCTTTCCTCTGAACATCGTGACGAAGTTTAGCCATTCAAAAATATTAGCCTCTTCTCCTCATGAGGAAGCTTTGGGGGCATGTCTCCTGTAAGGGGGAAACCTACCAACCTCTTTTCATCATGTTGGCTATGAACTATCTGTGAGCATAGTTCTTGTTCTGTGTCAAGATGATTAAAAAATGAAACATATGTCTGTGAGCGTAGTTCTCGTTCCGTGTCAAGATTATTAAAAAATGAAATAGATGTTGGTGAGCATAGTCCCCATTATGTGTCAAGCTCGTTAAAAAATGAAATAGATGCATGTGAGCATAATTCCCATTATTTGTCAAGCTTGTTAAAAAATGAAACAGATTCTTCCATCGTGTCAAGACTCAATTTTGGAATATTCATTTCATCTGCTTGTAAAGCAGACGAAACGAAGCTTGGGGGGAATGTACCCTACCTCTTTATATTGGAATTAAGTTACTTGACAGTCATATTGGGGGCAAGTACAAACCACTGGACATCATGTTAGGAAATCTTCCAACAATGGGAGTCATTTTGAGCATACTTCCTTAGTTTTGAGCTTGTTAAACCATGAAACGAACTTTTGACCATAGTTCTTATTCTATGTCAAGCTCGTTAAAAAATGAAGCAGATACCTTGAGCATTCTTTGAACTGATCTTCGAGCTCGTTAAAAACAGTAAGATGGTGTCGAGCTTACTTTTCATTTTTTGTGCTCTAGTTAAAACATGAAACTAGTTTGAGCTTAGTTTATCGCTTTTTCGTGCTCTGGATTCAAACATGAAAAAGGTTCTAATTTCCTTTTATAGCTTCGGCGTACTCGTTAAAAACTTAGTGAAGAGGTATCGAGTGTAATTTTACTATTTTCCATACTCGTTAAAATTGGATTATGAAAAAGACCCCTGAATAAAGTCATCTTTAAGCTCTTTTTGAACTCTTAAAATGTGAAAAGATTGCCGAGTAAACTTGTCTTCTTCATGCTTGTACAAGGACTTGAATATTCATCTTCCTGTCGATATATTACCCCTTTTTCGAACCAAGGGGCACTATTTACAAAAAAGGTACACTCTAGTTCATCGTGGCAAGAAGAGTTCTCCTAGGAATTATTTTATACTTTTTTCGGGCCTCGGGGACTAAATTTATGAAAAAGTCTATCCTAGAGTCTTGTTAGTCATTTCAGACTCTCTAAACATGAAACGACAACGATTTTACTTTCGTCAGACTCATAAAATCAAACGATGAAGGACTCTTTCTGGGAATGAACCCCTCCTTTCTTAGGTTTGTAAAACGTATGAGAATGGACTCATTTCTTGATGAGCTATAACAAGTGTTTGTTACCCTATTTGAACTCGTAAAAATGAAAATAGGCACTCATCCTTCATGATGGGTAAATTAAGGGAATATTTTGTATTTTGTTATAGTTTCAGCAATACATAGTCACTCTTGAACATGGCACTCATTTGCATATGCATTTCAGTGCTTGGGTATTCCATTTGTCTTCGAGTCCTGATAATTCGACGAGTCTTCTTACTTGTTTGAGTTTTCCAAGAATTCTCTCATCGTTAGTTGCATTAGAGTATTGGTATCATTCTCATGTCAATACAGCCAAGACATTCCATTCCCATGCTCAAGAGAAATTTGGTCTTTTGTAGTCAGTATACCTTCTATCATGTTGGTCATCCTTGAGTCGGTCTCATATATCACTATGCTATCTGGTTTGCTCTAAAATATCTATGATCATGTTTCATGTCGATGATGGGGGATTCATCATGGCCCTCCTTCGACGAGTCTATTCCTATCGACTTCAACACCTCATCCAGGAATTGGACTTAGAAACCAAGTCAAGTACCTTGGGCCTACATCCCTTAATGGCAGGTTACTTTGCTTTAAACATGGTTTTACATCATTGACTCTTGATTTTAAGATTCTACCGAGTGTTCGAATCCAAGTCTTTTTTTCACACTCAAGAGGATGTACTGAGATACCTTGGAAATCATTGACATCATTGTTGATTTCCCTCACACGTGTTAACAATTTACATTAATGACTGGTAATCAAGTGGTTTCTACCATGTTCAACATCAAGACATTGTAATTACATGGTTAGATTTGTATCATTGCGAGTTCGGCTTGAATACCTTGGGTTATCTTATATTTATCCCAGGTTGCGATGGAATTTGTTTTGAATAATATTACACGGATCCACATTGTATTGGTCATGGTTGTGTTATCATCTCATCATGGATATATGCTTGTGTCTAGTAACCATGATTGTGTTCAGTTGGTCTCTACTTCCATGGATCTGCATTGTATTGGTCGGCATCCATGTTATGAGTCATGTGATATTTGAGTCAGTGGTACTATAGCAGCTTCCAGCCAACATCCTTGCCTTTGATTTCTTTACTTCACAAAGAATTCACCTATCACATTCCTCTAACTTCATGCTTTGGGGGGTATTTTATTGCACCAAAATCTTGTCATCTTGATCCATGTGTCAACCTTATGCCTAATCCCTAAAGTTCCCTCTGCTAAACTGGATTGAAATTAAGGTTGTTCCTACTCTTTTTACCCTCTCTGGGTAGGCCAGTATTCTTACTCCTAAGGGAAGGTGCTCCAGCCCCTTGTTGGCACTCTTTCCCTTCATGAAAGTAGTGCCACTGACACTCTTTCCCCTCTTCCAAGGTGTGCCATCCCTCTTTGGTGCTATGTAAGCTATTGCTAAGTACACTAGAGGTATTTTGAGGGAAAAAAGAGAAGCTTCGAGGCCCTTCTCGAAGGTGGATGAGGTGGAGGATCATCCCTATCATCTAGGCGAGGTGGAATTCGGTTCCCTAACCTATGGGGAAGATCCCTTATACCCCTCCTCTTAATCCTCAACCTAATCTATCCCTTTAGCCTTATAAATTGAACCCTCTCTCCATTGTGAAGGGAGGAAGGACTATGGTACTCCTATGCTAGTGGAATTTCTAGGTGATCCCTATCATCCTTTGGGAGGCAAGATCTGAAACTTTGGGAGGCATACCATCACTCTTTGGAGGCTTGGATTGGATTGTTGGATGGAAGATTGCAATGTTAAGGCTAGGTTTTGATTTTTTTTCCCATGTAATTCTATTTTTCTCCTTGATTACAGTAATACAAATCTCTTTCCATAAATGTTGTTGTGTTGATGATGTTTAGAGCTTTCTTCCTTAACTCTAAGCTTAGATCAGTTCATCTTTAGATACACATGTACTGCTTTCTTTTTTCCACTTTCTCTACATGGTTTTGCAGCTCAAGATATGAAGGCTCTGGAGCTTGGATCAACAAAGAGAGAACGGGATTTGCAGACCTCAAGTAAGTGATATATCTGTTAACTTGCATTTTGATTTGATCTAGGAAAGTAGGATGTATTATGTACTTGATTTTTTCTAGATCTACTCGGACTAGGGAGATTTGGCTTGAGTCCTCTTTAGTAGATTTATCCACTAACAAAAAGAATTTCAATTTGAAAGGTAAGGAAGGTACCTATGACTCTTGCAGCCACTACATAAGGTAGGAATTCATGGGAGGATTAATGGAATTCATGGGAGGATTCATGGAATTCATGAGAGGATCATAGATATTTCTAGGGTGTCATTTTGATTGGGAAAATGATGGCTTCGTTGATTTTCAGATATGAAGAAGCTGCCATTGGGTCCTCAAAAAATCAGGTTTTAGCAGATCCCATTAAGATTCACCATGTCAAGAAGGTCATTCAACTAGGTGTGTTATAGCTGATTTTACCACACATGGTTGATCACATATTTATGGCCTTCTATGTCCCTCTACAAACTCTTTAGATCCCATGGAATTATATTATACTTTAATGTTCCAAGATCATACCTAAAAAACACCTATTTATTGTTGTACGCAACTTTTAAACCCATACTCGCGTGTACACACGACTTTTGACCTCAAAATCACGTACATCGAGATGTGTACATAAGTACAAATATTTTTGTATTTTTTCTCATATGAGTCCAAATATCCTGACTCATGGCCTTCCATATTCCTTGAGATCACTCGGATTCGACCCTCCATTACCCTTTTGGAGTGTTATATAAGGAACTCCTTGGATACATTGAAGGGGAGGAGTTGAAGAGAAAAGAAACTATAGTCCATTGTTGCCTCAGTTTGCTTCTACTTGAGTCTACATCCCTTTGTCCCTTTGGAGCACTTTGTGTTCTTCCCAAGATTGCCTTTTCTTTTGAGCTTGCTATCGAGAGATGGAGGATTGAGGTGGTGGAGGCCTAGGTGGAGGACTCGGTTTCTCCGGTTCGTAGACATGCCGAAAGAGGTTGTCACTATTGTAATCTATGATTTTATTAATAGACATATCTTTTCCTATCAAANAATATTGAATCCATGGATGTATTTAATTGCTTATACATTGTTGAATATATATGCTAGAGTAGGTCTAACACATTATTATAGAGCATGCTTGTCTTGTTTGTTTTTGTTGAGAGAAAATTGCTAATGCAAGCGTGAATTGGAAAAGCTCAACATGGATCTACTTCAACTGTCCGAAACAAGGTACGATTTGGTATCCCTTAGTATTAGATGTTTGGTTTCTCTTGCATATTGGGAAAGATTGATTTCTAGTGTCAAAGCTGTATGTTGTGGTACACCCCAAGCCATACGAAGTTTATCTCCATAACAAGGTGGGTCATTGAAGACTCAACATTACTACTTAGACTCTTCTTTGTATAAGTGAAGGAAAAACATAGTAGAAAATATAAAGCCGCCTTAAATTGCAATTTTCATCTATTTTTAAGCAGTAGTCATGGTTGTTCCTCTCCCTTGTATTTTCAACTCTTGTTGCAGGGAGTACCATCTTTTAATACAATTACACTATTCACTAGTATGTCTCTGAAACTCTCATAATCATATTTCAAAACATGAGTACAACTATTGTTCTTAGATAAAGCTGAAATAAGCTAATTTACTTATGTTATAGGTTCACATAACAACAATAGTTGAGGTTGTCATGTTCAACTATTGTTCTTAGCTAAAGTTGAAATAAGCTAATTTACTTATGTTGTAGGTTCACATAACAACAATAGCTGATTCATTATGGTATAGGTTCAAATAACAACAATAATTGAAAAAATCATTATAGATGAAAATATTACATAAATGTGTTGGCAGTGTTCATCATCCATGCAAGAGCTAGGTTTGTTCTTCATGCAAGAGTTGTTCTACCTTTCTCATTGAATCTAGAAGGCAAAGAATACCCCCATGTATAAGGTAGAGATAGAAGTAGAGAACACCTCCATGTAAAATGAAACGATGCGGAAGAGATGCAGATAAAGAGGTCCATGGCTAGGCGGGATGTGGCAAAGAGATAGGAAGGATGTGGCAGTGCATCTACCAGAGAATGCACACATGGCCAACACGCAACCACCACACATGGATAACATGGATAGCATGCCAACAGTAGAAGAACAACAAAAGAATAATAATCTAAAACATCAAATGTTTCAAATTAATGCTACCCAAACCATAACATTAAAAAGGTATTAACCATATAACATTAACATAGTATTAACCAAGTAATTGGTTTTTAAAATATATATCAATGTCGTAACAATTATTTTAACCTAAGTTGAAACACAAAAAAATGAAAACAACCTAGATATGAGGCCAAATAAGGCCTCAAAATTTTTTATTGGTCAAATAAACATCACACACAAAAAAGTTAGGATAAATGTTTAAAACTTGTCTTGATTTCCATGCAAACTTAAAATAAATTTTTATTTACATGTTTTGTTTTCCATGTAAATTAATAGAAATGGTGGCAAGTTGATTCATAGAGTCCCTGCTGTTAACACTCAGAATGTACCCAGGTTGTGAAAGGTAGAGCCCAAGGTAACAGTAAAAACCACTTTAGAATGTATTTCTGACCTAATACAGTTAGAGAGGGATCTCTCACTATTTACAAAGTTTTTATACTCAATATATTCAATCAAAGACAATCAAAAGGTCAGATTTCTGATGGGACAAATAGGACAAGTTTGTTTTAAAAGACTTGGTAGGACAGTCATGGAGGAGACCATTGGGCAATGGAGTCAACAATCAAATCTGAAATAGGTTGCAGGAGGTAAGGTTTTGAAGGTTTATGATCAGAGGCAAGGTAGGCACCATTTCCTCAGTGTTGAGGTATTAGCAGGTTGATTAGTAGACAAAGGGAGACATTCCATCAAACAGAGCACCTAACTAGGGTGAATTCTGCAAGACTTTAGAAGAAAATATTTTGAAAATGCTTGAACAATGGACCTAGAGCATGAAGAATGAATTCTAGACCATAAAAAATAATTCTCAAGCATGAAATCAAATACAAAATGGAGTGGTAAATAGGATAAACACTCACATAAAGAAATTACTTACTGAAGAAAAAGATGGCACAAGAATCTCTGACATGAAAAAGATTTTACATTCCTCCTCTGCAAATTTCATTCATTTACTGAAAACGTGAAGCCATTACAATGTAGAGTCTCTCCGCTCTTGAAAATCCCCCTAAAAACATCAATTACATTTTAATTTATATAAGAATAACCTCTACCTAACTTTGAATTCAAAACCTAACTGAACTCTAAAAATAGAAACAGTTACAACAACGTTTTTCCTGCATATCTCTAATGGTGATAGCTGTGTGAAATATGGGAGAGGTTTTTATAACTGGACATTTTCCCAACAAAACCCATGTCTTCATTTCTCCAAATAATCTCAATATCCTCAGAATCTTCCTTTGAAACTGATGACTCAGATAATAAAATTGTAGATTTCTGGAAAAATGAATTGTGAATATATTTTAAATTCTCCCAACCTGTGATTACCATGTAAAAAATGAAAGAGGTTTTTTATTATAGACCTGTTAGAAATAAAAACCTCTCTCATTTCTGTAAAATCAAATTCCATTTGTCCAAACCAATTCTTTGAATTTGATGGCTGAAATAGTCCTTTGGAAAACATGAAAAATGGCCTATACAACTGACTTTGTTGCTGCTAAAACATAGCACCTGTGTAAAAACTGAAATATTTTATTGTGGATAGGTATGTTTTGAATAAAATCCTCTCTCACGTTCTCAAAATTCATCTTCATTTGATGTAAACAATTATTTTAATTTGATGACTAGAACAGTCATTTTGAAATCTGAACATTTTCTCTCTGAAGATGACTTCGATTCTCTCAATATGTAGCACCTGGGTAAAAACTGATAGAGGTTATTGTATACAATAATTTTATTATGAAAAACCTCTTTCAGTTTTTGAAAATTATTCTTTGTTTTCTGGAAACAATTCGTTGAATAAAATGACTAAAACAGTCATTTTCAGAAAGAAAAAAAATATGCTATGTCGCTTCTAAACCTTGAATTGTTTAACTGTAATTCATAAACAGAGAACATATAGCATCTATCCTTGTAAGATCATCTACTGTAATAGAAATCCCACGAATTGATTTATCAAGGTAGCCATATTTGTTAATAGTGTCTCCAAACACTTGAATAATCCCAAGCTTTGGCACACTCTCCACTGTAAATTATGTTTGTAAGATTTTAAACACATACCAATACCTTCACGAATGCTCTCACTGTATATATTTCTGCAACACTTATGGGATGATGTTCTTTTTGGGCTTCCCTTCTGCATTGTTTGAGTGGTGGCTTCCCTTTTCTTGCTCTATTAAAATCAATTTCCATCTCCTTGATCAGATTCTTTATCTTCACTATTTTCCCTGTGATTGTAAACATGTAAAAGTTGACGTCGAAAATATGGCATACTGTCTCCTTCCTCTCACGCGCAGCATACAAATGAAATGATTTTTCAAAAACCAACTCAACTTTACCTTTACATAATGGTCTATTCCGGAGCCTCCACTGAGTTGTTTTTCCCAAACCACTTTTCTCTGCGGAATTCACCAAAAGTTACCACGTGGAAAGTGGTTTAAATTCCGCTACCACCTTTCCAATTTAACCACCTCACAACTTTACCCTCTGGATCTGATAATAACCGTTGATGAATACTCACTTTATTTTTAAGCCGTTGGATTATTTTATGTGCTAGTGGTTTGATTATACCTTAAGAAAGGTAATAAATGTTGTTTAGCACTTAAACCTTCATTAAGACTTGGTTTGGTGAATAAGAGGCCGCTTTTTTACTTTAGAAAAAATATCCAAAACTATATAAGTTTGAATATAAATAAAATAATAACTTTATAAAACCCGTTTTATAAATTTCATTCAAAAGTTAATAAAACTTTTTGCCCCACTTGTGAAAAATTTATTTCTCCTTTTACCTAAAATTCCTTTAACTTCTCTTCTTTGCCAACTTGGAAATAGCTTAATGAGAAAACTTTGGAAACCAACTCAATCACCCATGAAAACTTAAAATTTTGAAGGCAATAAGACCAATTCTGACAAAAATAAATTTAGTGCTAACAATTGGCTCCAACTAGGGATGCTATCCTCCCTGCGAGGTAGCAAAGAACCCCGTAGACCAGGTGCCAAATCCATTGGGTTTCTCTTAATTTTTCTCTAAAATCCTCAACCTATTTTGAACTGAACCATCCACTGACACCATTTTGCAAACAAATCTCACTATGTCAACCTATAACATGTAACTAAATTGCACTTGAAACTGAAACCAAACTAAAAACTGCTGAAAGAAATGCTCGCCATGTCGAGCTTATTCATGCCTACCTATCCTACTTTACTAAGCAAAAATGCCCAATCAAGCAAAATCCGACTTCCAATGAATCCAATCAAGCAATTTATCCAATAATTCCATTTCTTCCTCATGCTTGATCGAAATTAGAACATAAGAACAAAATAGAAATAGGTTATGATGAAAAATTTGTCCTTTGCTGCAAACATATAACCAACTACTCCATCTGAAAAATTTATCCATGTACTCTCCTATTGGATCATAAAAAAACATGACAAATTTCAAAATACTCAATCACTTGTTTATCATGACAAGGCTGTCCAAAAAGTAACTCTTCTTGCATACTATGAAACTGATCTTTAAAAAAGATTTGAAAAGAATTCTCATGATTGTTTTTCAATGATATATCAGCAACTTCATTTAATATTTCTACATTTACAACTCCATTCTTCTCAAGCACTTCAAGAGGAATATCATTTTGTTCTTCAACAAGATTAAGCAGAAAGATGTCTTCTTGACAAAACGTTTCTGAATTGGAAAGATTTAAAGAAACATTCCATTTAGAGTTCTCATCTCCTTCTTTGTGATCCCTTTGTTTATTGCACACTGTTGGTTCTTTCACATACTGAGATTGATGGCATGATTTCTCTTCCTTTTCATTATATATAAGTAGACTAAAATTTTCTTTAAAACCATCACTAACATAATTTTTAACAAACTGGCCGCAATCATCAGAAAAACCATCAAGAGTATAACCTTCTTCTTTCACATCACTAGGCTGATCATCTTCATGCTCATATCTTTTTTCCAATTCTAATCCAAGGTCTGATTTCCCTTTAATTATATTTTCAGAAAATAAATATGTGGAGGGACTGTAAGCCTGAAAATTTGCAGAATCAGAATTCTTTATGTAATCACCCACGGAAGCATTAGAATTTAGAGGAAATTGTCGCTGCAAAAAGGAATTTTTTGATTGGGAATAAGCAATAAGCATCCTCATCTTGAAACAAAACTTCAGAAGTTGAATAATATGAAGAAGGGTTTGATTGAACATCCCAACTTCCTTCTTGGTCACACAAAGAATGACAAGACTGCTGCAAATTATCATCTACTTCAGGAAAAGAAATGTAGCTGCTTGAATCAGAGTTTTGGCTCATGTCTCTTTTAATAGAGGAAGAAATTATTAACTGCTGAGATTTTTCTTGAATGTGAAGACAGCTAATTTGTATTTCTTTTTTCTGAAATGGGTTCTCATATAAAATTTCTAAAAGCTCTTCATCCATTAAATAATCATCACTATACATGTTTTCCAAATCTCTAATGAAACCTTTAACATGCGTACAACAATATTGAACCAACAACAAGGAGGGGTATTGGTTTTTGTAATGTTCATGAAATATTGTATGAAAATCAGTAAAGGAAAACAAACTTTCTAATGGTAACCCTTCATACCATGAACTTGCATCTCCTTCTAAAGTAACCATGAACATTTTCATTGAAGAATCCTCATGTAATTTAACTCCCAGCTTATGTATATGTATATGAAATCTAACCAAATGAAGGGCAGCATCATCATTCTTTTGATCTTTAAACTTTGGAAGACCTATTTGCCAATCCACTTTAGGTATTCGATTTGGAAAACTAGGAATGTGAGCACGATTCATAGGAGCATACCTTGCAGACAAAGAACTCATCTCGACAAATGAATATACTGAATCAACTCTTCAAACTTTACAATCTTTCCCAAGTGGAGTCGCCATAGGAATTCTGAAAACTGGATTCTTCGAAGATGGAGTCGCCAGGTGAAATATGCACAACCTTGCTGATATCTGATTGTTCTTCACCATCAACAGTCAAACTTGAAAGTATGTCGTTTATACCCAGGGAATATTTGAACCTTCGTTCCCCGGCAATGGCGCCAATTTGTTAACACTCAAAATGTACCCAAGTTGTGAAAGGTAGATCCCAAGGTAACAGCAAAAACCACTTTAGAATGTATTTCTGACCTAATACAGTTAGAGAGGGATCTCTCACTATTTACAAAGTTTTTATACTCAATATATTCAATCAAAGACAATCAGAAGGTCATATTTATGATGGGACAAATAGGACAAGTTTGTTTTGAAATACATGGTAGGACAGTCATGGAGGAGACCATTGGGCAATGGAGTCAAAAATCAGATCTGAAATAGGTTGCAGGAGGTAAGGTTTTGAAGGTTTATGATCAAAGGCAAGGTAGGCACCATTTCCTCAATGTTTAGGTATTAGCAGGTTGATTAGTAGACAAAGGGAGACATTCCATCAAACAGAGCACCTAACTAGGGTGAATTCTGCAAAACTTTAGAAGAAAATATTTTGAAAATGCTTGAACAATGGACCTAGAGCTTGCAAGATGAATTCTAGCCCATAAAAACTAATGCTCAAGCATGAAAGTAAATACAAAATGGAGTGGGAAACAGGATAAACACTCACATAAAGAAATTACTTACTGAAGAAAAAGATGGCACAAGAATCTCTGACATGAAAAAGATTTTACATTCTTCCTCTGCAAATTTCATTCATTTACTGAAAACGTGAAGCCATTACAATGTAGAGTCTCTCCGCTCTTGAAAATCCCCCTAAAACTATCAATTACATTTTAATTTATATAAGAATAACCTCTACCTAACTTTGAATTCAAAACCTAACTAAACTCTAAAAATAGAAACAGTTACAACAACGTTTCTCCTGCATATCTCTAATGGTGACAGCTGTGTGAAATATGGGAGGTTTTTATAATTGTACATGTTCCCAACAAAACCCATGTCTTCATTTCTCCAAAATCATCTCAATCTCCTCAGAATCTTCCTTTGAAACTGATGACTCAAATAAGAAAATTGTATATTTCTGGAAAAATGACTTGTGAATATATTTTAAATTCTCTCAACCTGTGATTACTGTGTAAAAAATGAAGGAGGTTTTTGATTATAGGCCTGTTAGGAATAAAAATATCTCTCAATTTTGTAAAATTAAATTCCATTTGTCCAAAACAATTCTTTGAATTTGATGGTTGAAATAGTCCTTTGGAAAACATGAAAACTGGCATGTACAACTGACTTTGTTGCTGCTAAAACATAGCACCTATGTAAAAACTGAAAGAGGTTATTGTGGATAGGTATGTTATGAAGAAAGTACTCTCTAACTTTCTCAAAATTCATCTTCATTTGATGTAAACAATTATTTTAATTTGATGACTAGAACAGTCATTTTGAAATCTGAACATTTTCCCTCTGAAAATGACTTTGATTCTCTCAATATGTAGTACCTGAGTAAAAAATGAGAGAGGTTATTGTATATCACAATGTTATTATGAAAAACCTCTTTCAGTTTTTAAAAAGTATTCTTTTTTTGCTGGAAACAATTCTTTGAATAAAATCACTAAAACAGTCATTTTCAGAAGAAGAAAAAAATATGTTATGTCGCTTCTAAACCTTGAATTGTTTAACTGTAATTCATAAACAGAGAACATATAACATCTATCCTTGTAAGATCATCTACTGTAAGAGAAATCCGACGAATTGATTGATCAAGGTAGCCATATTTGTTAATAGTGTCTCCAAACACTTGAATAATCCCAAGCTTTGGCACACTCTCCACTATAAATTCTGTTTGTAAGACTTTAAACACATACCAATACCTTCACGAATGCTCTCACTGTATATATTTCTGCAACACTTCTAGGTTGATGTTCTTTTTGGGCTTCCCTTCTGCATTGTTTGAGTGGTGGCTTCCCTTTTCTTGCTCTATTAAAATCAATTTCCATCTCCTTGATCAGATTCTTTATCTTCACTATTTTCTCTGTGATTGTAAACATGTAAAAGTTGACGTCGAAAATATGGCGGACTGTCTCCTTCCTCTCATGCGCAGCACAAAATGAAATAATTTTTCAAAAACCAACTCAACTTTACCTTTACATAATGGTCTATTCCGAAGCCTCCACTAAGTTGTTTTTCCCAAACCACTTTTCTCTGTGGAATTCACCAAAAGTTACCACGTGGAAAGTGGTTTAAATTCCGCTACCATCTTTCCAATTTAACCACCTCACAACTTTACCCTCCGGATCTGATAATAACCGTTGATGAATACTCACTTTATTTTTAAGCCGTTGGATTATTTTATGTGCTAGTGGTTTGATTATACCTTAAGAAAGATAATAAATCTTGTTTAGCGCTTAAACCTTCATTAAGACTTGGTTTGGTGAATAAGAGGCCGCTTTTTTACTTTGGAAAAAATATCCAAAACTATATAAGTTTGAATATAAATAAAATAATAACTTTATAAAACCGGTTTTATAAATTTCATTCAAAAGTTAATAAAACTTTTTGCCCCACTTGTGAAAAAATTATTTGTCCTTTTACCTAAAATTCCTTTAACTTCTCTTCTTTGCCAACTTGGAAATAGCTTAATGAGAAAACTTTGGAAACCAACTCAATCACCCATGAAAACCTAAAATTTTGAAGGCAATAAGACCAATTCCGACAAAAATCAATTTAGTGCTAACACCTGCATCCCATGAGAATAAGTAGGAACTAATAAAAATATAAACAAAACTAATAGAAATTAAAAGTTAGGATTAAAAAATAAAAATAAAAAATAATTAAGTAAGATCCAAGCTTAAGGAAATCTTTTTCAAAAATGTGCAAATCAATGAAATCAAACTGAAAAAATAAGCTGGTATGAAATCAAGGCTATTGGAAAAGTCACACAATTATGAATGAAATAGGCTGGTATATCAGTCAGAGCTATAATAGAAACATAAAATCACATAGGAACTTTATAACATAAAACAAGATACAAGGTTCAATATCTCAGTAACTACGATCATAAAGTCATGAAATAAAACTGTCTCTGTTTTTTGAAAGTATAAAGGATAATTGTATTTCAAAATAAGAATCAGTGTAATGGAATTCACTGGACCATATACATGATAAATTATAAGAAACAAAATTCATAACATACAGAGACAAATCATAGTCATGCTCATTCAAGGTAGAACCTGCATTGAAGTTGTAGAGTATCTTATGTTATACAGATAGTACTCAAAACTGGGCTGTCATAACTCCAAAAGTGCCAACCCCTGTCTCCTCTCGAGACCCCCTTAAATACAAAATAATGTTTTCTTTAAACTAACCATAAGATCTTATATCTAAGGATCTAACCTCCTCAAAAATAGGGAATTCAATCACTTTTAAAAAGTATTTAAGTACAAGTGTAATACAACTATCAAATAAACAACATAAGTTCAAAAGCAATTACAATTTAACTTCTAAAGGCTTCTAGAAGCCTCTGCTAGTGTAGCTAAGTCACTCAAAACCTGTGAACGCTTCTGCAATCTGGCGAATTCAGCATCCTTATTGTCCTCCTTGTTCTGAGCTTTGACTTGTTCCAACTGCTTCGGAATGGCTCGTTTCTCCCTTAGAATATCTTTGGAAATTATCATCAACTTTTGGTATTCTGTCTCTTTGTCCTCCAGATCTTCACAAAGTCTCTTGTTGGCCACCATCAATTTTTCATTTATTTCTTGCAGATACCTGGTTTGTTCTTTGTATGTTTGCAAATACTTTCTACATTGGCTTAGTTCTGGAGATATTTCCAAGTCTTCTTCTCTTATATGGACTGCTTCTTCCTGGAAACTCTTTGATGTTGAACCAACCTCTGGATTATCCTGCTTGTCTGTGCAAAAAGCTTCTGGTATAGAGCCTGCTACATCTTGAATATCAATAAACCTTTCATTATCTACACAGTACTGGTCCTTTGATGTATGTACAGTTTCTTCACTACCTGCATCATCTATCACTACAACATCCATGGCATCTTCATGTGCTGCTCTTTCCTCTACCTGCATCTTCTTCCTTAACCTGGTTCTTGGCTTCTTTGTCTTGAATAACTATTTACAAATTTTACTCTTTGAAGCTATACTTTTCAGCATAACATTGAGGTTCTCAGGGTTTTCATTTGTGTAGGAAGCCTCAGGGCACAAGCCTTCCTGGATGGTTTTCTCAGCAGTATGCTTTTCTTCTTTCTCAGCAGTTTGAACTGGTTTTTTAGGACTCGTTGTTTGTTGGTCAATATCATCCATCATTATTTTTCCTTTCTCCTTAGGGTTGTCTTTAAACCCTAGTTCTGTTAACAGGGATTCCCGTGTTCTTTCCTCCTTTTGCAATTGAGCTAAAATCAACAGTTTAATTAAGCCTTGGTGATAGACAGAGCAAGCAGTATGCTCGGGATGGTTTTGAATCCTGGAAATCATCTTTTGGAGGCTCTTTAATAAGTAAAATGGAAGATTTACTTGTATACTTCCATTAATATGCATTAGCAATTTTAGATGGCATTTTAATACTCTGTCATACCTGCCATCGCATGTGATGTAATTTTGTATCACCTCCAAAGGAATCTTCCAGCCTGGCTTCATTTTGCTAATATGGACACAATTTTTCCATTCTAGCTTTTCACATCCTGGCATCATAAATTCACTGAAATCGCCTTGGAAATCCTGTTGTTTAAACCATTGCTCCCCCTATGCTGGAATGCCTATTGCCTCAGCAATAGAATCCTCATTTACCTTGACTGTTAGGCTTTGCAGCTGCACTCTTTCATCTCTATAATTTTCAATAAATAACATGGTTACCTGTGAATGGTAACCTTGCAATTTCTCACAAAAATTAAACCATCTAGACTTCTGCATTAGTTTAGCAGACCTGGGAAATTGCATTATCCAATCTGTATTGTTTGGTTCTAGCCTGCAAATGAAGCCTCCTGGATTTCTCTTCACTATAACCTCTGGCTCTTCCTCGTCTGCTGCCTTCGACATTTAAAACCCTAAAAATTGTAACTTTGTTGTATAGACATACTAGGCTTTAAATCTTAAACAAAACAGTACACCCACTAAACTTTGTTGCAGTTACCTCTGTGGCCGGTCTTCACTCCATGTTAGCTCTGGCCTGTCAATAATGCATTTATGCTTGTGCTAGTCCCTATTAGATTTATCTGTAAGCCTAACAGAGTGTAGATGGAAATGAAGATAGAACCTGAGGCCTCGTCGGTCTTACCTTTAAGCCTCTGTCAATAATGCAAATCAACAATGCCTTTACACTATACTGCCCTGAACAGGGAATACTCTGCTGCAACCGCCTGTTTTAAGATGCAGGGAAGCGTATAAAATGTAATCCAGACCTTTAAACATAACATCTATCAGGGTTTGAAAACAAACCCTAGCTGCTTCAAACCCTAATGTTGCTGCTCATGACCAATGAATATTTTCAGTATACTAACAGGTCTGCGACTATCCTTCTCCAGTTAACCAGCAAAACAATGAAATAGATTTTTAGGGAAAAGAGTAAATTAAGTCGATTCTACCATGATCAGTACTAACATTCATTGCATGTAGTGTTCAAAATTTGAAATGATGACAGGTGTACCATTTCATGAGTGACACGATAAAAACCCATCATTTTATGGACAAGGGCGTCTTTAAAACATATTCATACTGAATGTCAAATAATCATGAATATAACCAGAGTTTATTACCCCTTTACACTCCATGGTATTTATAAACAACAAACTTTTTGATGAAATACCCTTTGAAATTCTGCTACCAGTAAGTAAAATGCTGCCAGTTCATGAAATGCTGCCAGTTTGGATAATGCTACCAGCTTTTAACAATTCACCATATAACATACAATCTCTTGCACATACATAGGTTCATGACTAATGAATGAATATTTTGATGATTCAGGATAATGAAAGAAACCATAATGGCGTTCAATCAAACATAAGGTGTAAAACAAAGCAAAATAAAAAATAAAAATAAAAACACATCACAATCAAAGATCTTAAAACAAAAAGGTTAAACAACCTTAGAGATAACATCTGGCTCCATCTGGGGACAAAGTTTTCCTGAGAAACTTTGAGAACATCTTGATCAGTGCCTTCAGAAACCTGCTAAAGTCATTTCTGTCTTATTGGGTTGGAGTCTTATCTAAAGAAAAATGATATATACAGTGACTATGTACAACAACACTTTGTCTTTCAATATGTGTAAAAATGCTTTGAGAAACGCCCATTGACTGGACCTGCAATCTCTTCACCCTTCAGATTTTGTAAGACAAAAGTGTTGTTTCCAAGGATCTTTATGACTGAAAAAGGCCCTATCCATAAGTTTTCAAACTTCCCATGCTTACCTTTTTCTTCTTTTCTTGCATCCCATCTGAGAATGAGGTCACCCACTGCAAACAGCTCTTTTTTAACTTTTTTATCAAAGCTTTCTTTCATTCTTCGTTGATGCTTCTCAGCTGTATCCTTGATAGCTTCCCTCTCCTGCTGCAACTGAACTATCTGGAACATTCTTCTTCTGATATCATCTGGTTCTTCTTTTATTTCCTGCATAAACTTAATGACTAGGGTCACTAATTGAACAGGGAAAACAACATCAGTTCCATAAACCAATTGGAAAAGGGATGTCCCAATTGACTTTTTAATTGTTACTCTATCAGCCCAGAGAGCAAATTTTAGTTTGGTATCCCAACTCCTCTTGTTTTCAAATAGAATTTTCTTAATACTGTTTACAATATTTTTGTTACTCGATTCAGCTAATCCATTTCCCTGTGGGTAGTATGGTGTGGACTTTTTTAGGCTAATATTATTTTCTTGACAAAAGTTCACCATCTTTTTTTATTTGAAAGTATGAGCATTGTTAGTAACTAATTTCCTAGGGTATCCAAATCTACCCAGAATGTTTTCTTGAAGGAAAGTAATTATAATTTGTTTAGTTGCTCTCCTTGTTGGAACTGCTTCCACCCATTTAGTGAAAAATTCAGTAGCAGTTAGAATCCATTTATGTTGTCCACTAGAGGGAGGATGAATTTCACCGATGAAGTCTAGACCCCACTGCTGAAATGGACCATTCACTGAAATAGGTTTCAAAGGTAAAGACTGAAGCTTATGCTTACCTACAAATTTCTGACATTCCACACATGCTCTAACCTGATGATATACATATGAGAAAAGGGTAGGCCAATAGTATCCTGCTCTCAAGATTTTGAAAGCAGTTTCCTTCCAGTACTTGTGTCCTCCACAAACTCCACTATGCAATTCTGCAATCACGGCATCAACTTCGTATTTCTCCAAACATTTCAACAATATTCCTCCCGGATCCTTCCAGTACAAAATCTAATCTATTAAAACATACTTCATCGCCTTTAGTTTTAATGATCTACATTCATTCCTATTCAATTCGAGAGGGCATTGTAAATACAAAAGGAAATACACAACATCTTTATACCAATCAGATTCACCATACCTGTTATAAACCTACTGTTTACTATGCTCTGTTGCCATAATCTGCTCTGACTGTATTGCCATCACATGGAGATTCAAAACCTGACAATTTGATTCTGTCAGAAGTTTAGCTAATCCCTGTCCTTTTACCAACTTTGTTGGTTTAATTTCTACGTCATATTCCATGACCTTAGCTATCCATCTGCCTCTTTTTCCTTCGCTATCAGGCTGTGCTAGAATTTCCTTTGACTGCTGAATTTGGGACATATGCCACAACCTTAGAATGTAAAACATATATTCTAAAAAATTTAAGAGCTTTAACTAAAGCATATGCTTGCTTTTCCATTATATTATATTTCAGCTCTGAGTCTCTTAATGTTTTACTGAAGAATGAAATGGGTTGTTCCAAATTATCAGAGTTCTTTTGTAACAATACAGCAGCTATAGTGTCTTCTGATGCAAATGAGAAGATTGCAAAATCTTTTGTATAATCAGGAGCCATCAACACTGGGGCTTCTATCAATGCTTGCTTTATGGCTTCAAATGCTTGTTTAGCCTGGTTAGACCACTTAACCTCCCTATCTTTCTTAAGCATCTGAGTGATATGATTTATTATTTCTGCAAAATTGGGAATAAACCATCTTAAAAAGTTGATTTTTCCAACAAAAGATTGAATTTCTTTTTTATTTCTAGGAATGCTGATTTTTAAGATAGCCTTCACTCTCTCTTGATCTATCTTTATTCCTTCAGTAGAAACAATATGGCCTAACAATTTGCCTTCAGTCAGGGAAAAGTGAGACTTTTTAGGATTTAGTGATAAACCAAACTTTCTGCATTTAACAAAAATTTGTCTTAAATGTTTAAGATGATCTTCATCGGACTTAGAAAAGACTGTGATGTCATCTTGGTATATCACTACAAACTTTTCATTTTCACCCACAAAAGCTATATCCATATCCCTCTGAAAAGTAGCAACTGCATTCATGAGCCCAAAGGGCATTTTGTCATACATAAAGGTCCCCCATGGCGTAGTAAATGTTGTTTTTTCTCGGTCCTCTGGTTGAACTGCAATCTAGTTGTAACCAGAAAATCCATCAATCATTGAAATTCTGTGAGCACCTACAACCCTCTGCAAGATCTAATCTATCTTTGGTAATGAATAGTTATCCTTGAGGCAAGATCTATTCAAGTTCCGGAAGTCTACACATAGTCTTATCTCTCCATTCTTCTTACGTACATGGACTAAATTAGCAACCCAAGATGAATACCTTAGAGGCACAATAATTTTTGCATCTAATAGTTTTTTCACCTCTTTTTCAATTACTGACAACAATGCTAGGTTGAGCCTTCTAAGCTTCTGTTTAAAAGGTTTAGTGTTTGGTTTTAGAGGGATTTTGTGCTAAATTATGCTGGTATCATATGTTTTTAAATCATGATATGACCAAGCAAAAATGTCCTTATATTCTTTCAGTAAACCAACATATTTTCTTTTTTCTTCATCTGACAGCAATTTTGACTGTTTTATCATCTTAGGCTAATTTTCAGAACCAATATTATACTCCATAACATTTTCCTCAGTAGTCTGCAGGGGGGGTTTTATCAGTGTATCATCTTTTGCAAACAATCTCTCTACTAAGGAACAAGTCCCTTAGGAATGAAATTCCCTTTTAATTCAACAATTTTGTGATCAGCAATTGAATTATTTCTGCAAGGTTCATTTTCTACCCATTCTGAATCTTGTTCATGATCAACAGTATCATCTGAGAATTCACCTACCAATTCCAAAAAAAAAAATATTTCCTAATCATCACTAAAGACTTTCCAATGTTTAATATTATCTAGGACAGCAGGTCTGTACCTTACATCAATTTGGTATTTCAGATGAGTTACCTTTGGAACCTTGAAATAGGCAGCTGCTAAAGCTAGGGAATCAGTTGTCTCATTATATTCTCTTGGGACAAAGGTGATATTAAAGGCTATGAAGAAATTTTCAATTAGATCCCAGACCTCATTCCTATAAACTTTCAATAAATACTGCTTTACTTGGTAAACCCTTTTCACTTGCTGAATAACTAATTCGGAGTCGCCAAATACAGCAAGTTCTTTTATGCCCAAGTCTTTTGCTGCTCTTAACCCAAGAATCAAGGCCTCATATTCAGCAGTATTATTTGTTGTTTTAAATTCCAATTTATACATAAGGGAAATAACCTCACCTCTAGCTGAAATCAATAATACTCCTGCTCCTGCTCCCTCTTTACTTGATGCACCATCAAAATACATCTGCCACAATCCATCTGGTTCCTCTTTCTTTACCTGAACTGGAATATCTTTTTGCACTTGTAAAACCCCTTCAGTTTCATCATTCAATTGCAATATGCAAGAACCAAAATTTTCATCAATTGAATAGATAGGATGATTATTAGGGTGTCTACTGTCACTTACCAAATATTCCATTTGTACCTCTCTATAAAGTCTTCTGAATTCTCCCCCAAATACTGGAACTGTAGCATATGAGAGATCCATCTGCAGATTTCCTCCCACTTTCTTTGCCCAGGATCTAGACAACAACATACCAAATTTAGGAGAAATATCTGCTACCACTATATCCATCAATACACTCTTCATGGGTACCTGGGTTAAATTCACCACCAAATCCTTGATTACCCCAATACATTTTACTGCCCTAGAATCAAATGCATACAAATCATGGTATGGTTTAGTAACACTTAGTCCTAAAGCTTCCATGACTGTTTTCGGCATAAGATTATGTGAAGCTCCTGAATCTAGCAGACAATTATGCAATAGCTGATCATGTATTGAAAAGGTTATATAAAAAGGAGGAGGATATTCAGAATTATCATCAGGTTGATCAAAATTTTTTGACCCTACAATGATAGTAGGTTTTTCATCCTGCAAAATGATCTCATCAGATGTGATAGGAGTAGAATTCACTACATTTATGAAGGTTTTAAAAGCTGCCTCCCTGTAAACTTTACTTTTAATCAATTCTGTTAAAGGCACATGGATCTTCACCTTATTAAGCTCAGGTTCAAAACTTAAACCACTTATAGATTTATTAATCTCCTCAGGATTCACAACTTCATCTTTTCTCTGATTTACAATTTGTTTCTGATTTGTAGGCATATTTTGTTTAAGAGGAAGAGCTTTCACCACTTTTTTAGTTTGTGCTGCATGTTTTACCCCTGATCTTAGACCATATGATTTTTGTGGTATTTCTTGACAGAATTCAGGCATAGACATCTAATAATCATCTCCTTCATAATGATCTATTTATGTAGCATACTGATAATCAAATCTAGTCAGAAAATGAGAGGAAGAATCATCATTAAACTGACTAATATTATGTTCTTCTGCTTCCAAATCATCTAACTCACCTTCATCTATTTCATATGATTCATCATCTCTGACATTATTGTTTTGAAAACGAGGTTGAATCCTTTGTTCTTCATTTTCTCGTATGTCTCTCTGTATATCATTGTTTCGTCTTTCTCTTGGCAAAAAACCTAGGGGCAAAAGGTCTTCTAAACTAATTCTAATTTCTATCACATTCAGGTATGGGTTTATTCTGATTTATGTTTCCCATTTCTAACCTATCAATCTTAGCAGACAAACTTTTTATGATTTTACTCATTTCATCCATTTTGTTATCTAATGACCTTCCGATATGGCTGGATGTAATGATTTCATTCTTGCCCTTTTTGTCAACCATTTGGTGTTTTGTTTCCTCTTTGAGTTTATTTGAGGCCAAAATATTTGACTCTACTTCTAATGCTGCATTTTGCATGTTTTGAAGTGACACAGATTTTCTTTCTCTTAATAGCAAAGAAAACTCATGATCAAATGAGTTTGCATAGGTTAACTTTGCTGCTGTCTTAGTAGGTTTTATTTCTGTTGGAATCCTACTGTACATTTTGTTAAATCTTTTGGAAAAGTCTCCCACAGCTTCATCCTTTTTTCTCTTTAAAAATCCAAACTCTGTCATGTAATACAAATAGTCTTTAGTGTCCCCCCACTGTCTCATAAATGCTTCTTCTAAAGCATCTATGCCATCTATGGAGTTCGGTGGTAATTCCCTAAACCATTTTCTAACCTCACCATATAAACTTTGAACAAATACCCTCATCCAAACATCCTCATGTTCAAAATTTTGATTGTCTGCATAACTACAGAATGTATCCCAGTGTTCTTCTGCAGTAGCCTCTCCCTGGCCATTAAACCTTGGAAGGTACTTTTGATAATCTCCTGCTGGGAGAGCATTGAGAGGCTGGGGTAAAACAAGTGGGGCATATCTTGCTGCTACCATAGCAGCCATTCGATTTTGAGCCATTCTAGGGTTTGTATTAGACTGAAAGCTGCTTGACTATTGTGATAAGGGAGACAAATTACCAGAATTTGATTGAATCAATGGGATAGTCTTAACCAAAGGAATATGGGCTGAAAATAGAGAAGAGGCTCCTGTTTGCAATGCTTCAAGCGTAACCTTCTCTGACAGCAAAGGATTCGTAAAGACACGAAAATTGTCAATTTGGGAAGGGCTAAATAACAGGTCTTACTCTTCTCTTCCTTTTTCTGAATGTGGGTTAAAAGAAGGAAATGGAATAGATGAAGATTCAAGGATCTCTAAAGCTGCAGGCTGTTTGAATTTTTCTGATGAAGTAGAAATTAAATTTCTCCTAGCCTCCTTTAATAATTGCTCAGGATCTGAGACTCCTAGATTCAAAGGGGATGAGGGATTTCCTCGAGTTCCTATCTTCTTTGAAGCCACTGTAACTTTTTAAAAGGTGATTGAATGTAGTCTATATCAGATCTGACTGATTTTGTTCACCCTGCAAAATCAGTTTCATGAACATGTCGATTACCCAGGGAAGATATCATTTCCTTTGTCTGTCCCCGGCAACGGCGCCAGAAGATGTTATCCCTAAAGTTGAACCTAGACTACAGGGGTTCAAGCTTAAGGAAATATTTTTCAAAAATGTGCAAATCAATGAAATCAAACTGAAAAATAAGCTGGTATGAAATCAAGGCTATTGGAAAAGTCACACAATTATGAATGAAATAGGCTGGTATATCAGTCAGAGCTATAATAGAAACATAAAATCACACAGGAACTGTAAAACATAAAACAAGATACAAGGTTCAATATCTCAGTAACTGCGATCATAAAGTCATGAAATAAAACTGTCTCTGTTTTTTGAAAGTATAAAGGATAATTGTATTTCAAAATAAGAATCGGTGTAATGGAATTCACTGGACCATATACATGATAAATTATAAGAAACAAAATTCATAACATACAGAGACAAATCATAGTCATGCTCATTCAAGGTAGAACCTGCATTGAAGCTGTAGAGTATCTTATGTTATACAGATAGTACTCAAAATTGGGCTGTCATAACTCCAAAATTGCCAACCCCTGTCTCCTCTCGAGACCCCCTTAAATACAAAATAATGTTTTCTTTAAACTAACCATAAGATCCTATATCTAAGGATCGAACCTCGTCAAAAATAGGGAAGTCAATCCATTTTAAAAATTATTTAAGTACAAGTGTAATACAACTGTCAAATAAACAACATAAGTTCAAAAGCAATTACAATTTAACTTCTAAAGGCTTCTAGAAGCCTCTGCTAGTGTAACTAAGTCACTCAAAACCTATGAATGCTTCTACAATATGGCGAATTCAGCATCCTTATTGTCCTCCTTGTTCTGAGCTTTGACTTTTTCCAGCTGCTTCTGAATGGCTCGTTTCTCCCTTAGAATATCTTTGGAAATTATCAGCAACTTTTGGTATTCTGTCTCTTTGTCCTCTAGATCTTCACGAAGTCTCTTGTTGGCCACCATCAATTTTTCATTTATGTCTTCCAGGTACCTGGTTTGTTCTTTGTATGTTTGCAAAGACTTTCTACATTGGCTTAGTTCTGGAGATATTTCCAAGTCTTCTTCTCTTATATGGACTGCTTCTTCCTGGAAACTCTTTGATGCTAAACCAACCTCTGGATTATCTTGCTTGTCTGTGCAAAAAGCTTCTGGTATAGAGCCTGCTACACCTTGAATATCAATAAACCTTTCATTATCTACACAGTACTGGTCCTTTGATGTATGTATAGTTTCTTCACTACCTGCATCATCTATCACTACAACATCCATGGCATCTTCATGTGCTGCTCTTTCCTCTACCTGCATCTTCTTCCTTAACCTGGTTCTTGGCTTCTCTGTCTTGAATAACTGTTTAGAAATTTTACTCTTTGAAGCTATACTTTTCAGTATAACACTGAGGTTCTCAGGGTTTCATTTGTGCAGGAAGCCTCAGGGCACAAGCCTTCCTGGATGGTTTTCTCAGCAGTATGCTTTTCTTCTTTCTTAGTAGTTTGAACTGGTTTTTTAGGTCTCATTTTTTGTTGGTCAATATCATCCATCATTCTTTTGCCTTTCGCGTTAGGGTTGTCTTTAAACCCTAGTTCTGTTAACAAGGATTCCCATGTTCTTTCCTCCTTTTGCAACTGAGCTAAAATCAATAGTTTAATTAAGCCTTGGTGATAGACAGAGCGAGCAGTATGCTCGGGATGTTTTTGAATCCTGGAAATCATCTTTTGGAGGCTCTTTAATAAGTAAAATGGAAGATTTACTTGTATACTTCCATTAATATGCATTAGCAATTTTAGATGGCATTTTAATACTCTGTCATACCTGCCATCGCATGTGATGTAATTTTGTATCACCTCCAAAGGAATCTTCCAGCCTGGCTTCATTTTGCTAATATGGACACCATTTTTCCAATCTAGCTTTTCATATCCTGGCATCAGAAATTCACTGAAATCGCCTTGAAATCCTACAGTTTAAACCATTTCTCCCCCCGTGCTGGAACGCCTATTGCCTCGGCAATAGAATCCTCATTTACCCTGACTATTAGGCTTTGCAGCTACACTCTTTCATCTCTATAATTTTCAATAAATAACATGGTTACCTATGAATGGTAACCTTGCAATTTCTCACAAAAATTAAACCATCAAGACTTCTGCATTGGTTTAGCTGACCTGGGAAATTGCATTATCCAATCTGTATTGTTTGGTTCTAGCCTGCAAATGCAGCCTCCTGGCTTTCTCTTCACTATAACCTTTGGCTCTTCTTCGTCGGCTACCTTCGACATTTAAAACCCTAAAAATTGCAACTTTTTTGTATAGACAGACTGGGTTTTAAATCTTAAACAAAACAGTACACCCACTAAACTTTGTTGCAGTTACCTCTGTGGTCGGTCTTCACTCCATGCTAGCTCTGGCCTGTCAATAATGCATTTATGCTTGTGCTAGTCCCTATTAGATTTATCTGTAAGCCTAACAGAGTGTAGATGGAAATGAAGATAGAACCTGAGGCCTCGTCAGTCTTACCTTTAAGCCTCTGTCAGTAATGCAAATCAACAATGCCTTTACACTATACTGCCCTGAACAGGGAATTCTCTGCTGCAACCGCCTGTTTTAAGATGTAGGGAAGCGTATAAAATGTAATCCGGACCTTTAAACATAACATCTATCAGGGTTTGAAAACAAACCCTAGCTGCTTCAAACCCTAATGTTGCTGCTCGTGACCAATGAAGATTTTCAGTATACTAACAGGTCTGCGACTATCCTTCTCCAGTTAACCAGCAAAACAATGAAATAGATTTTTAGGGAAAAGGGTAAATTAAGTCGATTCTGCCATGATCAGTACTAACATTCATTGCATTCAGTGTTCAAAATTTGAAATGATGACAGGTGTACCATTTCATGAGTGACACGATAAAAACCCATCATTTTATGGACAAGGGAATCTTTAAAACATATTCATACCGAATGTCAAATAATCATGAATATAACCAGAGTTTATTACCCCTTTACACTCCATGGTATTTATAAACAACAAACTTTTTGATGAAATACCCTTTGAAATTCTGCTATCAGTAAGTAAGATGCTGCCAGTTTGGATAATGCTACCAGCTTTTAACAATTCACCATATAACATACAATCTCTTGCACATACATAGGTTCATGACTAATGAATGAATATTTTGATGATTCAGGATAATGAAAGAAACCATAATGGCGTTCAATCAAACATAAGGTGTAAAACAAAGCAAAATAAAAAATAAAAATAAAAACACATCACAATCAAAGATCTTAAAACAAAAAGTTCAAACAACATTAGAGATAACACCAGGAGTTACACTTGGCTTCATGTCTTTGATGGGTGAATTGGTCCAATCTAATCCTACCATTTTGTGAGCCACTTGAATTACCTCCTTGGGAGGTCTATACACTGTATTGGTTTTTGTTCAATAATGCTCAATGGAAAACAAATCTCTACAGGAAATTTCTCTAGTTTGTCTCAATATTCTTCTTCACATATTTTCCTACTATCTCTTGAAATATTCTAAGTGAGATTGTTATTGAATCTAGATCCATGTTTGATTTCCACATGTATCATATCCTAGTGTTGTGCTTGTTTTGCAATCCAAATTTTAAGATGGCGTTAGGGAACTAAATAATGGTTCTTCACCATATGGTAGCCAATTCTCTTCATCATAAACAATAGTTAAAAAAATTTATCTCTCAAGCATAAAATTATTTGGATAGTTTTGAATCAATAGAGTTATTACATATCATCGAAGGATTGAACCATACAACTAATGGAGTGACTAATGGAGGATGCAATACTTCCTAATATGGCCTAGTTTTGGAAAAATGAGGGTCATTGGTGCCTAACCACGTATCCTAAGTTTCAAACTCAAAATATCTTCATGTATTTGTTAACCACTCAATACAAGTGTCACTCCCATATATGCATGTATAGTCAATTTAACGGTGGTTGTTCAGGTCATGCTCCACATCTAGACTTTTACAGTCCATCCATTGTGAATTGTGTCTAAATGGGATGGCCTAATGCATGTGGTTTTACTCCCCTGCTTTGTTATTCAATAACAATCCTATGTAATTCATCCCATTATGTGGTTTCTTGAGGATAATTTCCTATAATCGTTCTCTCATGTCCTTTGCATCATGCTCTCCTATGGAAATTGGTGGTTTTCTCATTGCTTATTTAGTTGGATTTGTGGAATTTTCTTTTGAAAGGAATGTTTTGTGGAAGTGTAGGTGATTTATGATTCTATTTGGTTGTTTGGATATTTTAGTTTTGTATCTCATTTTAAATTATTTTTCCCTGTCCCTTACCCATAAAATGTAGAGGTAAACTTTGGAAAGGATTTCTAGGAAGACCCTTTGTAATTTATCATTAGGGTTTTTATTTGGGTTTTACATGTTTACTATCATTGGTGTCTCCTTTATTCTAGGTCAACAATTGGATAATATCTACATAGAAGGAAAATTTGGATTCTAAAGACACTCTCTCTTGCTCAGTCATTATCAGGGATTATCTGGGCATAAAGGAAGATATACAAGGATCTCTTGGAAAGACAAACAATGAGGAAGATGTCTATCTCACATGTAAACCCAAATAGAAGTGTCCATTTTGAATATTCAAATATGCGAAGATAAATTTGAATATGTGAGTTCCATTATGATGACAAGCATTAATGTGTACATCTATCTATGGGGAGAAGGGAGACGTGGTGAAAATATTGGGAGCTAAACGATTCTAGGGAATTAAAGGAAATAAGAAGGAAGTTGGTTCTAATGAAAGATCAACTTGAAAACAAAAAATCAAGTAGGTTTTACTATAGGTATGAGAAGAATGCAATAAAGATAAGATTGATGGGGAACCAATGAAAATTAAGGAGTTATGGGATAAATTTTTAAACTTAGAGCTGGAACAAAGGCCTAGGTTTGAGGAGATATAAAATTTTGTGTCGCTAGAGGTTTCAATAGTCTCCATTGAACTAGAAAAAGTGCATGTAATGGAAGAAGACACTATGGAGCATCATTCCGAGTGCCTTGGAAATAAAAACACATATTTTCTAGCATAAATAATAGGTTAAGAGAAGAAGGGCCACCATGGGTTTGGTTAATTAATTTTAGCTAAATTAGTATGTTTTACATGTCTATATTTTTGCTAGGATAGTCTATAGGACTTCATACAAGAAATATAGTGGACTCTAGAGATAAAATTTTGAGTATAGGAGAGCACATGGTAACACGTTTTTGAACATTTTAATGTTTTTATAAGTACCATGGACAATATTATTTCCAAACGTTTTGTATTAATAAGATAGACCAAAGGAGGGAATACCTAATGAACCCACCTAAGCATTAAACATCCTATTGAGATCCCATATCTAGAATGAGTTTAAAGAGACTCCAACAATGTGATCCATCATATTAGAGATGATGTTAAGAAGCATGATATCATTATTGGACAACTCACACACCAATATAGAATAGGGTTGGACTGCGCAAGGAACCTCCTAACAGGTAGGCATATGTGAGTACTCAACTATGAATTTCATATGCTCCAGAAGAAACATGTGTATTTTGATTGGTCGAAAAACACAATTATTAGTGGGTAGGACCTTCTACTTTAAAATACACATCTCTATTCAATATGACCATGATTGAGATGAATTTTATATGCATACACACATACATATATAACATAAGGATAATCTCTCTCTCTCTCTCTCTCTCTCTCTCTCTCTCTCTCTATNTATGTATGTATGTATGTATGTATGTATGTATGTATGTATGTATGTATGTATGTATGTATGTATGTATGTATGTATGTATGTATGTATGTATGTATGTACACACAGACACACACAAATGACTTAACATCCATTTGGTCCATGATATCTATTTAAAGATCATGGAGGTTCATTGGCTAGTTGATTGATTATGAGAATTTCATTTGTAACTTTCTTTGTTTTGCATAATAAACTGCCTCAAGGAGTCATTTGGTTGGGGGGCGTGGAGTGTTTCCCTTTTGAGGCTTTAAACCACGTGAAAACATCGGTGTGTTGATCTGTGATTTGTTTGTGTGAGTGGATTCTCTAGGTGTTCATATTTTTGAAAGTATCTTATGTACTCAAACATGTGGTATCAAAGCATTTATTAAGAGTCGCTTATGTTGATAATCTAGATCTAGAACTAACGTTGTCGAAGTTTTGAAAGGGTTTATGGTTATGTAGTTTTTTTGAATTTTTGGGTTCTGATAGGTGTTGAATTTCATCCAGAGCATCATTTCCATTTGAAAATAGTTTATGTTTGCCCCAGATACGATCATTTCATCAAATCTGAAGCTATATTATTACAATAACATTTTTTTTTAGTTAAAATAAGTTCTTATATTATTTTTAGATCTAGCTTTATTTTTGGTTTAGGATTGTCTCCTTCCATGTTTGCATATGCTCTTTTTTGTGCACCTTGTGTGATCATGGAAAATCAGAAATAAAAGGGCAAGGGTTTTTCTCTACTATGTATGCTCTTTGTCGTGCACCTTGTGCGATCACAGTAAATCAGAAACTGTGGGAAAACATAGACATTTCAGGAAAGCTAACAAGGAATAATCCTAAAAGTGTGGCATATTGGTTTTTTGTAGATTTTTGTTTTGGTTTATGTGAAGTGATTTGCAGGAAAAGAAGCAAGCACACACTTCGAGACAAAAGAGTAAAAAAAAACCTTCCTCATTTCCTTCTTTTACATACATTTTAATATTAGCTCACTTGGTTAAAAGTTCCTTTACTCATTATGAAGTCTTCAGTTCAAGTCTTCTTATTAGTTACTTTTCTAAAAGTGCATGTAATTTATATTTTTAATTTAATGTAAAAGTGCATCTCACTTGAATTATAAAAGTGAGTCACTTAAAGTCTTTTAGTTTTTGCATGCAATATTTGAAGTAACATCATTGTACAAGTGAACTTCACTTATTTTACAACAATTGTTCACATAAATCAACATTATTGTAAAGTGAGTTTTAAAGGTTAAGTTTGGGAAGTGGGGGTCTTTTTTCAGTTGGGTTAATCCTCTACCTGCCATGTCTCTCTTGGGGTCATCTTCAACCATTTTTCAATCAAGCATAACTTCCTCATCTGGAGTCATTTTTCAGTGTCATTTTTTAAACAACCTTTTTTTTAGATATTTGCATATAGACCATTGGTTTCTATTTTTAAGACCTTATTTTTTTTAGTTTCACCACCCATTTGATATTCTACTTACTGATTCCAACTACTTCTCATGGAATTCTTGCATGGAGGATGTTCTATGAAGTAGGGGACTTGACCAAATTACCTTAGGGAAATAAATAAAAAACCCAATGATGATGATAAGAAAATAAAATGGAAAAATAAATGTGATGAAGCTCATGGAGTGATTGGGATGTCAATCTCTATGATTTGTGATTCCACGTATCTGGAATTGATGAACCAGATAAATCTTGGGAAAAAATGGAAGATGTGTTTAGTAAACACAATGAAATTCGAGGTCATCAACTCAAAAATTAGTTGATTTCCTTAAATCCAAGTGAATTTTCTTGCATTCAAGATTATTTATCCCAATACAAAACTCCTATAATCTTATGTGCAGAATGAAAAAATAAAAGGGAATACAAGTAATGCATTTAGCATTTTCTTTCCAAACTTGGACCTACATATTCTTTTTTTGTATCTATATTTTACTCCCTGAAAGAATCCTTGGATCCAACTACCTATAAAGAGCCTAGTTTTGAATCCTTTTGTGATTTATTGATTAGAGATCAAGATAAGCTCATACATATTAGGATGATTAGCAATGCAGTTACATCTAGGAAATCCTTATTGGCACAACAGAAAGAAAAGTACAAGCATCCCAAGGAGAAAAATTCTCGCAATAATAAGCCAAACAAGGGTCCCAAACCCTCTCAATAAACTCATTCTTTAAAAAATGACAAAGGAACCAAGCCAAAAGGTAAAAATACTGAGCGCCATTGAAACTATTGCGAGTAAGATAATAATGATGAATCTAAATATTTCAAGAAGATGGAAACCTTGGAAGCAGCAATGAAGAAGCATTGCACCAACCTTGATTCATCTTCAGAATCTACATCTCATGGACATACACTTTGCGCTTCTATTTTTTACTATATTACATCTTCTTCTACTACTTCAAATTAGTGGCTCATTGATTCTGGATCATCCTATCATATGGCTAAGGATCGAGCCATAATTTATACTATACATGAATGTAACACCAAACAAATATTTATTGCCGATGATATATCTCTAAGTGTTGTAGGATCTGTAACAATTCCAGTAGATAATGTTCATTTTAGTGATGTACTATGTGTTCCAAGAATTTCTTGCTAAATTGTTGTCATTTTATCAATTCACTCATTCCGGTGAAGGTAACACTATAACGTTTACTCCTCACCAAGTTGTAATCAAGGATTTTAAATATCCTAAGTATGTCATATCTACCAAAATTGTTGATGATATTACTAGGTTGCACAAATTTAACAGCTTTGGGTCATCACCTTTTCCTTCAGTTTTTGCTAGTCACAATGATAACTTGAGCAAACTTTGCCATGAGTTATTTGGACATTTAAATTATCGCTCATTACAACAACTATGTATAGAAAATATGGTGACAGGTATTCCGATGGTATCTTGCAGGGATGGTTTTTGTTCTGGTTTTGTACTCAGAAAACATCCTCTGGACAATTTTGACAAATGTGTCTCTTGGTATCCTCAACCCCTTTGGAGCTTGTGCATAGTCACTTGCGTGGTCCTCCTCCATTTGCTTCCTTTTTAGGTTCAAATATTTCTTAAACCTCATTAATGATTACTCCAAAGGAACTTGGGTTAATTTCCTAAAACTTAAGAGCAATGTATTTAACATGTTCATGGCCTATAAGGCCCTTGTTGAAAAATAATCTGGTCATCAAATTCTTAAGTTAAAATCTGATAATGGGGGAGAATATGTTAACAACAAGTTCACTACTTTATGAATAGAACATGGAATCCAACAACAACACATTGTTCCATATACACCACATCAAAATGGTGTATTTGAACGAAAGAATTGCATTTCAAAAGAAATGGCTAATTGTATGCTTCAAGCTAAGAGACTAAGTCTTCAATTTTGGACTGAAGACATAAATTGTGAAAATTACATAGTTAATCGCATCCCCACTAAATATTCACAAGGTATCACACCGGAAGAAGCATGGAGTAAAATTAAACCAGATGTAAGTCACTTCCGTGTGTTTGGTAGTGAAGCATGGGCTCACATTCCAGATGAAAAATGGAAAGCATTACAGCCTAAAAGTGAAAAGTGCATATTTGTTAGATATTATAAAGATGTAAAAGGTTGTGTACTTCTTCAGCCACATTCTCATGATATAATTATTAGAAGAGATGTTAAATTTAATGAAAATATCTTGTTCTACGAGCCTAACTCAGCATTTGTGTCATTTATGTCTTGCGAGCCTAATTCGACGCTTGTGACTTCTTCTACTCCCAACTTCCTAGAAAAATTTCCAACTCCAATTTCTAATGGTGATAGTGAGGATAAAAATACACCTCCTCTTGCTCATTTTCCTCTAGTTGCACCAACAAAACCGCTTCCTCGATGGGTCCTTTCAATATGTGAAGTGACTGTTGATCCTATAGATCCACGTCGAACACTTTCTCAGTTCCAGTGAGCCTCTTCTCTTTTGTCTCAAGTTTTAGTAAATCATGATCCAGAGACTTATGAACAAGATTAAGGGAATATAGATTAGAATGCAACTATGGATGAAGAATATCGCTCTTTAATGGAAAACGATACTTGGGATCTTATAGCTCTTCCAAAAGGAAGAAAACTTGTCATATGTAAGTGGTTCTACAGAACTAAGTATGCATCAGATGGAAATGTTGAAAGGAATAAGGCAAGGTTAGTTTCCAAAGGTTCTTCCCAATATGAAGGAATTGACTACAATGAAACCTTTTCTCCTGTTGCAAAAATGAACTCCATCTGCCTTTTTTTCCCTTGCATACTTACATAAATGGGAGCTCCATCAAATGGATGTTAAGTTTGCACTCTCACATGGTTATTTGTAGGAGGAATTTTACATGGAACAACCTCCCGGATTTGTTTAGAATGACTCTAGCCTTTTATTTTTCTTTAAGACATCCTTATATGTTCTTAAGTAAGATCTTCGAGCTTGGTATGCAAAAATGGATAGCTTTCTCCTTGACACTAATTTTTCTAGACGCCATTCTGACCCCAATGTATATACCAAGAAAGTAGGAAACACTCTCATCATCCTTGTTCTTTATGTTGATGATATTATTCTTACTAGTAGTGGCCCTAAGCTTTTAACTTATGTGAAATCCAGTCAAGCAAAATTTTGAAATGATAGACTTAGGAAATTTGCATTATTTTCTTGGTCTCCAAGTCTTGCAAACCAAAGAAGGAATATTTCTTTCTCAGTCTAAGTATGCTTGTGACCTTTTTCATCGCTTTCACATGGAAGATTTCCAACCAGTCCCTTATCCCTTCCATCCTATAGTCAAATTTTTTTCCATTTGTACTTCACCTAAAGTAGATGCCACCTTGTATTGTCATCTTCTTGGTATTCTCTTATATTTGACTCATACCCATCTTGTTATTTCTTTTGTCGTTGGTCGCATTTCCCGCTATATGCAAACACCCCATGAAAGTCATTGGAAAGAAGAAAAAATAATAATTTGATATATTTGGGGTACAATTCAGTTTGGGATTCATTACAATACAGGGGGGACTCCTTTGTTGACTGGTTTTACAGATTCAGATTGGGTCGATAATCCTGATGATTTGAATTCTAATGTAGGTTATGTTTTCAATTTGGGTTCTAAACTTGTCACTTGGTATTTTAATAAACAACAAGCTCTTGATATTTCTTTAGCAAAAGAAGAATATCAAGCTGCAATTAATGACAGTCGGGAATATTAATGGCTTTGACAAATCCTTTCATATTTTGGATTCGAGCAAAAACAACCTACTCCACTTTGGTGTGACAATCAAAGTTCCATCAAGCTTTCCAAAGATACAACTCAACATAAATTCAACAAACACATTGAGATACATATGCACATCATCAGAAAACTTGTTCATGGTCACATTCTTGAAGTGCTCTTCTTCCCTATAGATGATTAAGTTGCAGACATATTCACAAAGTCTCTTAAAAAAGTGGAGTTTTCTAAACTTCGATCTATGTTAGGAGTTTAGGAACTTGTCATTAAGGGTGGATAGGATCTATCTCCTCCTTCCTTCTCCTAATATCATCACTTTTGTAAATCCTTCAATCCTATCCCAAGTTGTTCTTAAGGGGGCGTTAGGATATTTAGACACTTAGGAGTTAGTTAAGGTCAACTTGTTATAATATATTCTTTAGGAAAAGTGTGTTTCTTTAGTATGCATTTGTAAACATCTAATATGACGGTCACGATATGTTTTATACATAGAATGATCCGACGGTTCATCTTCTCTTAGATCATAACTACCTTGGATATGTGCCTTAACACCCAATTGGTCCATGATATATATTAAAGAGAATGGAGGGTCATTGACTAATTGATCCATTATGAGAAGCTCATTTGCAACTTTCTTTATTTTACCTAATAAACTTCCTTAACTAGCTATTTAGATGGGGATTGTGGAGTGCTTCCCTTTCGAGGGTTTAAACCATGTGAAAACATTGTTGTGTTGATCTGTGATATGTTTGTGTGAGTATTTTCTTTAGGTTTTTTTTCTTTTGGAAGTATAATATGTACTTGAACAAGGGAGAGGGAGAGGGAGAGAGGGACACAGAGAGAGAGAGAGAGAGAAAGAGAGAGAGAGAGAGGGAGGGACGGAGGGATGGAGAGAGAGGCAGAAAGGAAGAGAGAGAGAGAGAGAGAGAGAGAGAGGGAGGGAGGGAGGGAGAGGGAGGGAGAGAGAGAGAAAGAGAAAGAAAGAGAGAGGTGGAGGGGGGGGAGGGGGCGGGGGAGAGAGAGAGGGAGGGGGGGTGAGGGAGAGGGGGAGATATGGAGAGAGAGAGAAAGGAGATGGATATTGAGAGGTATGGAGAGAGAGAGAGCAAGAGGGAGGCATAAAGAGAGAGGGACACATATTTTGACTTTGACTGGGGGAGAGGGAGAGAGGGAGAGATATTTTGACTTTGAATGAGAAAATGCAATGATTTTATGGGTGACATTGTCACATCTTCGCATACATTTTTGAATTTTGGATCCATAATAGAAATAATAAATTCTTTAGCAAAGTATATTAATAAATCAGAGATTAAATCCAATATTTTTTGTTGAATAATATCTAGATAAAGTCCTCCCAAAGGATATTAAGATTTGTTTGGATAATGGATTCATATTCAAAAAATGGACTGCAAGAAAAATATCTTGAAACATAAGATCTTACATGAATATGGGAAATTTACAAAGGACTACAAACTTCAACCCCGTCCCTAGTTCCAATGGATGACGTAAAGAAATGAAAAACTATCAAGAAAATATGAGCAATAATGATAATGCATCATCTTCATCTTAGGCGCCTGAAGGAAATGCAATTTATATTAGAAATATATTTGATATAATTTATTTGTCAACCTGAAGATTCCTCTACATGGTCAAATCAAACTCTAGCCTCCTCTATTCCCCTTCAAATTTCCTCAACCACTCAAAATATCCCTATCCTAGTTCACTGGGAATTATAGTCTTAGCCTAATGAGACTCTCCTCAAAGTAATTCTAGATCCACCTTCCTCCTAGTTAAAATATTTGAAGATGTTATTTCATATCCCTCCCTCATCCTTGATTCTCAACTCAATTCTTTGATTTCTCCCTCCCTTAAATTGTCTTTACATAACCCAAAATCCCCTAACAAATCTATCATATTGAGCCATGATGTTGTCTCAAGAAAAAAGAACAAAATCTGGAGGATGAAGATTCATAGAAGTATAAAGAGAAAAATTAGCTAACAAAAAGAAAAACATAGACCTCCAATATTCCATAAAATACGTTAGTAGATAGTAGTATGCATATTTAATAAAAAATAGGAATAAATATATGATTAGATTCCAACAAAAATCTTCAACAACCTTGAATTAAATAATTATAATTGTCTCTTATATCCCTAAAGACTTAGGGATAAAGTTTAAGACTTGAGCTATGGAATACATTATGAGGTTTGAACACCCTACCATTATCCTAATCCATGGTTACAACACTATGGATTGTATGGGCTCAAAGAAAAATATATGAGAGTGATTATGGTGTTATGATTACAATTTCATTCTCTTTATTTGTCTGGTTACATATTGACTAGTGTTCAATTCGCTTTATAGATATTTTTGTCATGGAATACATACCAAAATTTTAGGAAACTGAGTCTAATGAAATAAGAAATCCTAAGACTCACCCAAACATGGAAAAAACCATGAGATTCCTAAAAGTAGGATTCATGATTGCAATGTAGACAATGAGAAGATAATAAAAAATCATGAAGAACATAATGAATCAAATGTTTTCATACTATAGAATTTGACTAAAGTTCATAAACAAATGCATCAAGGATAAGTTTCACGAAATGCCGAAAAAGGTCATTTGAGGAAAAGGTCCCACAATATTAAGAATCCGATATTGAGGGATGGGACATTTATACCATCTAAATCATTAGACAAATATATGAATACACTTGAATATTCAATAAACAATGGTTAAAGGTATTTTTCTCATAGTTAGAAAAAGAAAAGGAATTCTAGAGACTATTTACAAGGGTAACTTAGAAAGATAAAATAACCTACCTTTGCTAGTGAGGTGAAATCAATTAAAGAAGTCGAGGCACTGCTTCTTGGAATAAAAAAATATTTTAAGTACATCAATATTCTAGGATCAGGAAGGCTAGAGTGGTTGTTTTTAATTTAAATGGTAAAGCATCATTTTCAGTGAAAAGACCTAAAGAAAGTGAAGAATATTAGTGAGAGAAAATTCATTTCAAAGCAACTTAAGGAATACTTTTAGTAGAAATATTTTTCAGAAATATATTATGATTGTAAGATCAAAAACTTTCATGAGATGAAATTTGGATTATTGATTATATATGATTATGCAAGAAATTTTTTGAAACTACTAATGTATACCCCATATATAAAGAATGCATGGCCATAAAATTTATGATTACATTGTAGGTAATTATAGTATGCATCCATCAAGTTTAGATAACACTGCTAATGGAAATACCTTTCCAAAACTCCATTGGTATAGGTTCTATAGCAACATAAGGGGTAGATACTTTAACTAGGAATACTCATAGTTTAAATTGCATTATACGTGTGTGTAATCTACATTTATAATCTCATATCTAATCAATGTATGAATTACAGGAATGAACATATTATTGATAATTTTGAATTACTTATCATTTTGTACTATGTTATTGTTTAAATCATTATTGTAATATTGTATTTTGAAGATTTTTTTTTAAGGGTTGTTTTGAACATTTGCAGAAAATACCTTGTCCACCTCTGTACTAAAGTATCCATTTATTCTTGTTTTTATTGGTGAATTTGGGAACATATATTAAATGAAGAAAGAAATGAATAGGTATTAATAGAATTGCAACAACTTCTAGGGGAGAATCAAGAATAATTTACACATCATGGAACAACAATTTCTTAATGCTAGAGAAAACTCAAAGCACCCAACATTGGATATGCTTATATCTAATATGTTCTAATTATAGTAGTTGTTTTATGATCATCAATATTTATGCACCATTGCATTACAAAGAAAAACAAGAAGGTTAGCAAATAATAGAGGAAATGAAAAGACTTTGTAGCAACATAAAAAAATTGTAATAACATGGATTTTTAATATGATTCCAAGTCCAGATGGGAATAAAGGTGGAAGCATAGTCAAATACCAATTTAGAAAAAAGTTAGAATACATCATCTGAGTCTGAATAGGTTTTACTTCATGTCAAACCAAACAAAGAGAAATTCACATGGTCCAATAAATGGTTGGTGTCGGGCCACATTGTTTCCTCTGTTGATTAGTGTTTTCCTAGGAACTAATGTTTAGAGGAATCAAGAATAATTATCTCTGACATTTCAAATAATAAACCCATTCACCAATGGGAAAACTATGGTCCTCTTCCCTTCAAATATCATCCTTTATGGTTACATGATTGAAGAGTATATGGGTTAATAGAAAAAAAACGTGTATAAAAACTCAAGGGTTCCTTGGATTCATAGGGGAATCCAAAACTTAGGGAAATTAAAATGCATCTGAAATTGAATGGGAAAAAGATAGCATCCAACCTCCACAAAAACAAGAATTAAATAAAGCTATCTATCATACATGCAATAGAAAATGGAACAATAGTGAATCACCCAATAGCCCCAATTCAAAGAAAAATGCTTGTATGAAAATATTTAAAATATGTTTAGAAAGAAAGAGGAACATCAATGTCTCAATTCATGTAGCATATGGCTCAAGGCAGGGATAAAAATACCATTTTTGTTATATTATTGAGAAATATGCATAAACATATAACAATAACTTTTCTAACATCAAAATCAATAAAAAGAATATACTAGTCTAGCCTCTTATCCATAGAAACATAAAATAATCAAATAGTAATTAAGAGACAACAGAAAAATAAATAATATAATAGATATACGTGGAAAAACCACAAATGGAGGAACGCCCATGGGAATATATGGTCTTCTTTATTCTTCAGAAATCTCCAATATTACACTTGCCACCCACATAAGCATAACATAACTCTCCATATTCACTTCATGTCACAATGACACAGTAATATCATGTGTGTACACATGAGTCTCCTTCACCTCTATTAAATAGATAGAGGCATGGAATATGTACATTTGTTGGCCCTAGTAAAATACAACCAGAATAATGATTGGAAATATGAAGATTCCGGTCGCAAGACAAGAAAAATGCGTGACGAAAGGACCCACGATAGAAGAGGAATAAATCAAGTTGAAAAGCAAAGTTCAACTGATTTCTGGGAAAGAGTTAATTAGACTAAAAGCTTACTTTTAGTAAAAGTAATGATTGTATTTTGGGCAAATAGTGCCTATTTTTTTATGTAATTGAATGTACTAAAATATAAAGACATCATGTCTACTGACATTTGAGAATAAGTCGACAATTGAATCAAGAATTGTAAAAGAAGAAAAGCTTATAAAAGCATAAACCCAAGCTATGTGTGGGTTGATCGATCATATAGAAGAGTTTCTTAGTCAGAGAATCAATCTAGGATGTGTGTGAAATGACAATTCAGAGAAGAAGAGAGAGAGAGAGAGAGAGAGACCAAAACTAGAGAGCACGAGATGAGAGAAGAATGAAGAATGTATGAATTGCAAAGAATATCTAAAGAAGAGTCTGCAAGCTGAGTGCGCAGACCAAAGGTTCTAACCTATTTCTCATGCTAGATGAAGAGCACATTTGTGGTCTTTCCCAGATGGGTTTCCACGTTATATCTTGTCTTTGTGTATCTTTCATGTTTATGTTTATGTCGAATGCATGTATGTCGTGAATGAGTTAATATTAATATGTCTCACAACCTATGTTACACAAATCTAATAGGTAAAATATATGCTAAATGACTTATGTTAATTATTGCAATATGTGTCAACGGATCTATGGATAGTTATCTTGAATGAATAATCATATAAGTATAATTCCATGTTTCGGTCGAGTGACCTGATAGTATTGTAAGAGTGAAATCCCTAATATAACTGCAAAAACCTGGTTTTGGCAATTCCCATCATATATCTCGGGTGAGAATTCACCTGCATCATAGGTGTTGCCAAGAGATTCATGTTATGTTGGGAAGATATCCTAGGCTTTGTTGATGAACAAAGGATATGAACCTGGTTCGACCGAAAGTAAGCCAACAAATGGTTTTGTTGCGAGGGCCATGAATCATTCTGGTGGGGACATGTTTTGCTACCCGAGGAAGATGGAAATTCAAGATTGAGTTCATTATAAGGCAGTAGAGTTTGCACATGGGGAAAGTGAAGGATCACGACTGAGCCCGACTAAATGGTTGGAGTGATACCTTTACACGGACATTCATGAGATTTTCTTTAATGAATTTCCCATCATATAGCATGAGTGGTTATTGAAGTTAGCAACCCAGAAGAAAAATTTCCAAGGCAGAGACTCGACAAAGTGGAGTCCTCAGTTGATCCAGTGGATGAGAAGAGTGAGAAATCCTATATCTAGTTCTATCGACTTATAGGTCAATAGTATTTTGGGAGGATATATCACAGAAATTGCAGTTGAAACGATAAACTCATACAATGAGATGAGAAGAGAATTTTTCTAAGGTCCTAGAGGTTGCTATCTAAAATATTTGAAACTATGGATTAAGATGGTGGTGTGTGAAAAATGGATAATGAGAATGGATTCCGACGAGTAAATATTTGTGTGTGGAGACTTGGGATATGTTGCAAGAAATATTGAAAGAATAATGGGTGGGGATAAACTGAGATGTTTTCTGGTAATAACAAGATTGAGTTAGAAGGTGGGCGCCTAAGGAGTGGAAGAATATTTCGGTCGGGAAATAGAAGAATGATTGTGACAAGAAGAGGAAGTTGTAGTGTGACTAGAGGATAGGTCTACGAGTTGGAGTTGCACCTTGATAGAGGATATTGTGACGAAGAAGAGGAGTACCAGCTTATATCTAAAGAATATGAAAATGAAAGAGCACCAGATTTAGATCAATATTACAGCATACCTACGACCCCGTGTACATCACTTGAGGTAAGATCTAGAAACACATCACCCAATGGTTTTTTTAATCAGACTAACAGTAATAGTGGAAATAACAGTCAGGGAACTGACACTAGTGGAATCTTTAATTTTGTAATTCAAAGAGTAAACAGAATGGTTGGAAATGATTTAAAGCTACCAATATTTAATAAAAATGGGTTAGAGAAACCTGAGAAACATTGGTTTCTATGTGAAGTTGTATGGACTATGCGACAGGTCCAAGATGAGGCCATCAAGAAACCTCAGATGATCACAACCCTTAGAGGTCATTCGTTGGACTAGTACATGAAATTCTCTATAGTTCCAGAACATGTTATACAGCTTGACAAGAAATGTATACTCATAATGAGAACTATAGACATAAAAACTCTTATTTTTGTGAAAAAAAACACCTCCAAATTAAAAATTGGTGCTACTAGTAGCACCGCTTTTTTTTGGGCTAAAAATATGGACATGGATGAAAACAGTCCTTAATGTTATTTACAATAACCTTACAATGAAGCCCCAAATTGAAAACCAATGCTACCGGTAGCATACTATTTCAAAAAATGGCATAATTATATCATTTTATCATAATTTAAAACTGTATTTATTAAACCTCTTAGTAACACTCTATAAAACTTGCACTATATTAAAGAAAATTTATTCAACAAATTATTAGACCACTTTTTCCATATAAAATAAACGAATTTCTGATAATACTCAGAATAAAATCATATATTAAACCATAATAAATACAATCTATTCATATTATAATTGAAACACTCTTTTAGAGTTTCCACGCAAACAATGTCATCTTAATAAAAAAGATAAAATGTTTCATGTGAAAATAGTGAAACAACACATGGATTCCAACACACCATCATAAACAACATTTCTTCAAATGAATGATCAAATGAAGATGTAGATGACCCGTATTCTTCTCTACTATCAATAAGTGCACCATCTGAGTCTTTATGTATGCCCAAAATTTCATATGAAATATTCCTTCTTGATCTACACGTTGGTTTAACAAACTCACATGATGCGACTATTTCTTGTGCCAACAATCTTTTGATAATCTCTATAGTCTTGGAATGAATATTTCCTTTCTTTATTAACTGTAAGTCATAAACTAGTATGTCAACCTATTCTAAGTTCAAAATATCAATGTGACAATCATTTTACATTTTGACCCTTTAGTTTTTTCTTTTTTCAAACCTTTTTCTCAACCCCATCTCTAGCTTGTACACACCATCAAATGGGTGTGTGTCCATTGCATACCAATGTACTTCAATGGATATAAATTCTTCATTTTCTTTATTTACCTTCATAACTTTTGCAATCCAAAATGGATAATCGTGTGCATATTTTGCAGCCAACAATGCAATCATACAACCTTCCTTAATATATTGTATTGAGCCTCTGTAAAGGTATTCCATTTCCTCACGGCATGCATATGATATTCTATACCCAATATACATTTCCCTTTCCTATGCTTGAGAAGGATCAACACCTTCTATGTTCAACATTTATTTCCTCGTTTTCATTTGAGATACTTTGCGTCTAATGAAATGGAGTCTTAAAAAAAAATCTCCATTTGTAGAGTTTTAAATTATGTCATTTTACTACATGAAAAAAGACTCCCACCAAACAATATCAGCAACATCAAAATAGTCATATGTATATTTGATAAACTTTTTTATTTCTTCCAAGCATTGAGAAGAATCAACATCTATATTGTGTTGGCGTGCATTTTAAATCTTGATAGCTGATTACAATAAAAATAAATTTGAAGCATAGATTTGATGAATTGGGATGAATTTCAGAAATGTTAAACCTGATGTAGGCCCCCATTCTACACTTGTTGAGTACTTCTTACCCCATAGTAGTGTTTTCCAATCAATATTTTTATAGGAAATTGATGTTGGAAGCTAATGTCATTAAGTTTTTCAATGCACCTTTCTTCACCATGCAATCCCATAATAAATATTCACATGTCAACAGTCTCCTCCAACGTTAGTACAACAGGCCCTGGATTGTATGTCTTTCTAATAATTTCAGTTAATGATGGGAGAATCCCAACATTCTTCTTCCCCAATGTCACTGCAAAATGACTAAACATTTGATCAATATGGTCATGTGCATGTCCAACAAGTAGGAAACCAACTTTAACCTTATGAAAAATTCCCAATTCAACAAGCATGTTTAGATAACCAAACACGATATGATTTTTGTTTTCTCGGATGGTGTTGTCCAATTACAGATATAGGAAGATTGTTGGACCAATGAGTAATCACATGGTGAAATATGGTGACGGTAAAATTTGCATCATTATAAATATTTGGATATGTAAGGTAAACCCTTGGGGACATCTCACCATTAAAACCCATACAACCAACCAAGTGAAACTGAATAAGATTTTCCTCCTTTAAATTCTTTGGTACACAAACAAAATGTGGCAAAAGTGTTTTTTTTCTTATCCATGCCATCAATTATCAAACCAAAATACTAATTTGGATCATCATAACACTTCTTGCGATATTTGTATAACTTTTGACGTTCAACTGAATGTTGATTGCGATGTGCTTGAATTTCTTTGACCACAGAATCTATAAATAAAATAAAAATAAAACATTGGTGAGATTTTATAATTGATATGTATTCAAGAAAAGAAAGATTCTAGAGACATGCCTCTTTCTATCCCTTCTGTTTTACCCCTTCTTTGTTTAAAACAAGCACATATACTACAAACCCCCATCCTTGACCTCTTAGGAATACATAAATTTTTGAACTTTATTTTACATAGTCTTGTAAAATATGCATATCTGATGAAATTGTTATTTCCTTTGGCCTCTTGAACAAATGCCTTGTACAAGTTATATATTTCATAGCTTGTGAAATTATTTGGAATGTGTGTGGTTTCTCTAGCTGACATACTCTCTCCATGTTTAGAAAAGAAGTCACGCATCCATGATACTGCAATGTTTGTTATTGGACCACTAGCTTGTGCATGATATTCTTTAGAATAAAAAGTGGGATCCTTTTCTAGCCTTGTCTAGATTCTTGATAGTCGAAGATTACCAATTGAGTGAATTCTTTTGATTTCAAACAATGTTTTTTGCAATGCTCACTTGAAATCAAATCGGTAATAAAACTTGGACTCGTGACAAAATATTTTCTAGACCTTGTATAACTAGAATGCTTTGAATTTACATAATATGGTCTAGTCCTACATTTTATCTTGTTCATTGGTACAATTTTCCTTTGTGTTTCAAGTACCATTGCATCATCCTCGTTTGAATGAGTGTCCTCATCACTATTAGGAATATCATCTCTCTCACTAAGATTATCATCACCAAATTTAGTAGGATATTGATTATCCTCATCAGTATCATTTTTATCTCTTGAGTTTAAATCAACATCATCAACAATATTGGTATCTTCACCACTGGAAGGTTCATGCTCACCAAAATCATCATCTGTCTTTTTAAAATCCTCGCTTCAAGAAAAATCATCATCGATGGAATCAAAATCATTGCTTGGAGGAAAATCGTCTTCACCATTATTATTTCCTTCATCCTCACCAAAATTACAATCTATCCGATTAAAATCTTCGCTTGGAGGAAAATCATCATCAGTTCCCTCAAAGTCCTCGCTTGGAGGAAAATAATCTTCACCATTATTGATGCCTTCATCCCCACCAAAATTATCATATGTCCCATCAAAATCCTCGCTAGGAGTAAAATCATCATCGGTGCCGTCAAAATCCTCACTTGGACGAAAATCATCTTCACCATTATTGGTTCCTTCATCCTCACCAAAATCATCATCTGTCCCATTAAAATCCTCATGAGGAGGAAAATCATCATCTATGCCATCATTATTATTTCCTTCATCCTCAATAAAATCATGTTGTCCTATTAATATCCTTTCTTGGAGGAAAATTATTATCAATTCCATCAAAATCCTTTCTTTGAGGAGAAACATTATCATTCCCATTGAAATCCTCACTTGTAGAAAAATCATTAGCAGTGCCAATAAAATCCTTTCTTGGAGGAAAATCACATACACCATTATTGGTGCCTTCATCCTCACCAAAATCATCATCGATCTCATCAAAATCCTCACTTGGAGGAAATTCAACTTTGGTGCCTTGCAAAATCCTCACTTGGAGGGAAATCTTGGCTAGGAGGAAAATCATCGTTGGTGCCTTGAAAATCCTTGCTTGGAGAAAAATCAACATTGGTGCCTTGAAAATACTTCCTTGGAGGAAAATTATCATCATCTTGCTCAATGCCTTTAAAATCTCCACTTGGAGAATGGTATTCATCATCATTATTGCATTTAAAATCCTCGCTAAGAAGGAAAATCATCATCACTTCCTCTCAAATCCTCACTCGAAGGAAATTTTCCACCATTTTCAGAAATTGAGATAATTTCATATGAGTCCATGACTTTTTACTAAAAACTAGAATGATGCAACTCCCACTATCCTCACACAAGAATTAGAATGGTGTAATTGTCAACCTCCAANCCCTCCAACACCCCCCCCCCCCAAAAAAAAAAAAAATTCCCTCCAAAAAATTTCTACAAAAACAAATCACACATTTCTAACGCATTAATACAATTAATGAAGTTAATATCATCTTTCATATAAAAACTTTGTAACAATATTAATTAAATCACATGTAAAGTATGCTCTATAAATTTTGTAATAATATATTAGCTATCCACATTAACTTTTTTTTATCTCACACTCATAACACAAGTAAAATTTCATTTACTTCCATCCTATTTAAATTTAGAAATAATGCATTAGCGAATTACAATTCACATTTTCTTTCTATTCACATTTGAATTTGGAGCAATTTAATGGTGCTTTGAAGGTTAGTTTTCTTATAATAAATTTGTCTATTTTTTTATCTTAGTAAAAGAAATTTGCTTTTATCGTTCTTTTTTTTAATCCCACATTCATGCACTGGTTAAATTATACATAATCTATGCAATATAAATGTGATTTGGTTTATACAATCATCTATTGTAAACAACGATTACAAACATTGCAGCAATCTACAAGGATTTTAAAGACCGTCGTGGAGATTTTCAAGGTTAGTTTAATTTACCATTTTGTGGAATGTAATTTTTTTCCTTTTTCTTTTTCTTTTGGACTCATGTGCCCTTTGGATGCACAAGGGTTAAATTTAATGTTTTATTTTATTTTTTCTTTTTGGATTCGCGTGCCCTTTTGATGCACTATGGTTAAATTTAATGTAATTTGTTTTCTTTTGGGATTGGCCTTAGGCGGGCGCCCAAAATTTACATTTTTTTTTCTTTTGGGGTTGGGCTTGTGCAGATGCTTTGGGAACCCAAGGAAGGAGATTCTCCTCCCCGCTGCCCATAGGGGCGTGCCACACACCCCTAAGGGAAGTAGGGAGCGTATGCTCCTCCCCCAGGTACCATTTGGGCGTTCAAAGCGTGCCCGCATGTTGGGTGCACAAAGTGCGCCCGCCTATTGGGCACGCGCTATGGGTGCCCAAAGCACGCCCTCTTGTTGGGAGCGCGCTTTGGGAGCCCAAAGCGCACGCCATTTGGGACTTATTTGAGCTCAATTTGTTTTTTTTTAGTAATTTTTCTTTATTATTATTGCTATGATTTTTTTTTAAATCTTAAGTTTGGATTTTTTTTTGGTGTGTGAATGTTGTTTTGTTTATATAGTTATGTTGTTTTTTGTAGATAAAATAAAAAAAAATCATTTTATTTTATAGGGTGAATGACGTCAAAAAAGCTATTTGTAAACATGTCTCGAGCAAGATCAACAATGAATTCATTGAAAATAAAATGATTCATCACATGATGTTTCCCATGGCGAAGTCGTGTCCATCGAGGATTTAAAAGATAAGAATGCAAGGAAATGGAAACAAGTGCCTGAGGAAGAGAAAATGGACTATTCTTGGTTTCTTAAAGAGAAATATTAAGGGAGCCCAGATACTATTCATTTATATTGTGTGACATTTGCATATCTGAAAAGCAATTCTCACTCGTTAATATTATTGGGAGATATTTGTTTGGTTCTAGGTAAAGACTTTGTTTATGCACTAGTGAAATAAGCTAAGAACTATGTCAAAATTTGATATTGTTTGAAGGTTTCAAACTATAAAATCGACAAAATATTCACTGATTCTTTTGCGGGAGTCGTGCATGATATTGAATGCAAGAGTGTAAGTTTCTATATTTTTGTATGTTTTTGAATTTGTTATAAGTTGGATGATATGAAAATGTGATATTTTTAATACAACAAGGTTTTTATTTTGTAGGATTTTGTCATTCCCCTTTCTCATATTCTGAATGGAATTTATTCCACTGAACAAAACACTATGGATGTCATTATTGGTACTCTTCAGAAGGGAGAAACACCTAGGAAGAAACTAGTGCAAAATGCACAAATTGAATAAGTACAAACACGGAAAAGAAAGGACATCCAAAAATAAAATGAAGTATCTAAGAAGTTTACCTTTAAAAAAATATCTCTCCCAACTGAACTTGATCAACAAATTGTTGCTGAGGATGTTACTTCTACTAGTAAGAGTAAGAAACACTCTTCTAAAAAAAATATGGATGAGGGTGCTTTCATTCTTGATTAACAAGTTGTTCATTTAGATACACCAGCTTCAAGACATAAAAGGAGGAGACAAGATGTTGAATCCAATGTTATCACTAAAAATCAAAGTGAAATTTATGGGGATAGTTTGGAAATCATCACTCCATGTGGTGATCTAGATGATGGTGTTGTTAAGACAACACAAATTCCCTTCGGGATCGCTTGTGGAGGGATAAGTTGGTTTACAATGGGAATACATTTGATTTAAATGTTAAGAAAATTTATAGACCGATAGAAGGTCAAGAGAAGTATCAAATTAGGAAACCACGTTGCTTGCATGTTCATAACTTGAAAGCATTGATGAGGCTCAATCGTTATGCACATGTGGCTGACTACCTAGTTCTTGTTGACCCGAAAGATGTTCTTGTTAGAGATGAATTTGATGAATCAAGGTGTTTTGATTACAACTACTATGGTTTTTGGGGGGAATCATTCTGCAGAGGCCAGAAGAAAATTGATGTAAGAGTTTCCCAAAACCCCCATTTTTCAAAAAATCAAATGCATAATTTATGTTGGTTTAACAGACGTCGAAGAAAAAATATTGCCATGGGATCATAGCACAAATAGTGACTATAGGATTTCCATGACATTGATTCAAAGGTTCATATTTATCCACAATGAATTTGAACAAATATGTGGTGGGGATAGATTGAAAGTTGATGCAGATTTCTGGAAACAATATTGTCTGGAAATAGGTTTCCCGATTAAAGAGGACGATGTGAAACAGAAAGATTTGAAAGGAAGTGATACATTCAGAATTTTAGATAACTATTTTCATTTGGCATTTAGAATGGGGCCAATATGGGATTTGATTGAAGAGATATTTAACATGTGGGATAATATTGGCATAAAAAATTAAAAGGTAAAGAAAATTAAATTAGCTGCACATAGCAGTATTCAAAGAGGCCCTGACATCAAGAATTTGCCAGAAGATTTGACTATAACACCTTGGAGAGAATTGCAAGGTGTGAAGGATGAAACACTTATATTTACAATTTTTTCACGTGTAAAGTCAGGTGAATTATCCATGGAGGAAATGTGCAATGAATTTGAAAAGTAAGTTTGTAGATTGGTTTATGTTTTGAAGTTTATTTTTTTAGTTTAGTATGTTTTATTAATTAAGCATTGTTTTATATCATTAGATATAATTGCACTACAACAAATCCTGGAATTAGTGTCCCATTTAGCGTCCCTTTTTAATGTAATTTTTTTTTACATTGAGTGGTCAAACAAAACGTTAAATGGGATGCGTCATGGACAAAACTTAAAGCGTCTCAAAAAACATCCTTTTTTGTGTACTAGATAGCCTCCTTTATGACATCCAAACTAGTGTCTATTTTTTTGCTTCCAAAATAACATCAAACTTTGCTTCCTAAACAATGTCGAGGTTTGTTTCCTAAATAAAGTCCTATTTTTCTTCCTAGAGAGCGTCCGCTTTTGCTCCCTAAATGACATCCCCGTCAGCACCATATTTGCATCCAAATTAGCATCCAATATTGCATCCATTTGTGCTACCACTTTAGCATCCCATTTTGCACCACGTTTTACTTCCAAATATCGCTTCCAAATTTGCACCAATTTTTGCTTCAATTTTTACATTGTGTTTTCACTAGTACAAAATGAGAGATAAGTGACCAAAAATATGACCAAAATCCACATATAAATGACCAATTTTTATTTGGTAATCACTAGTGGCTAACTCCGGTCTCTTATCATGCAACCAAAAATGTGGTCATATTTAGTTTGGTAATTTATAGCTTGTCTTGTGGTCATTAATTGTCACAATTAATGACCAAATCAATGACCAAAAATATGACCACAATACATGTTATAAATGAACAAATGAAATATGAATGCATTCTTGTTCGCATGATAAGAGACCAAAAAATAGCCACCAAAACTGTCATTTGGTCATTTATTTATGAATTTTGGTCATTTTTTTGTCGCTTATATCTCATTTTTTGGTCGCTAATTTAGTTTTTTTAGTCATTTTATATGCGAATTTTGGTCATTTTATTTGGTCACTTATCTCTCATTTTTTGTCACTAATTTATTCGTTTTTAACCGATATTGCAATATCATTAGGGCACGGAGGAATCCAACCACCAACCTCCTGCTTGTAAGACATACGCTCTTCCATTGAGGTAGAACCCTTTAATAATTTGAGAACCTAATTTATAGAGTCCTCTATAATAGTAAAAAATACCAATACTATGATCAAGAAAGTTATGAAAACCATGCACATAGATATGGCTTCAAACATGTCACCAATAGGATTTGAACTTGGGCATTACCCCCGCCAAAATCTTTTCCAATCTACAAGCTGGATTCGAAGTTCAAATCTCTAGATTGATGTGTTAGCATCCTCACTCACTATACATTAACATCACCGGTCATTTTTATGTCATTTCTTGTGTTCCTTCTTTGCCTTGTGTTTGTTATCTATGTGATGACTACAATAATTGCAAGTATAACTATTTTAGTAGCATATCCCTATATTGGGATACCATACCACATTATTAATCTTCTCCATCCTCCTATGAGTACTTCCCATTGCTATAGATGTACAATATATAAAGTCATAGCGCATGTCTCTAGTGAAGTTCATTTCAGTGTCATGTCTTGTGTGCCTTCTTTGGCTTGTGGTTGTTATCTACGTGATGACTACAGTAATTGAAAGTATAACTATTTTAGTAGCATATCCCTATATTGGGATACCATACCACATTATTAACCTTCTCCTTCCTCCCATGATTACTTCCCATTACTATAGATGTACAATATCTAAAGTTGCGACGCGTGTCTCTAGTGAAGTTAGGATATAAAGTTAGAACATATTCCCAATGAAGTTAGGATGGACAAATCATTTAGGACCAACTACAACATAAAACAACATGTCAAGAACATGTTTTGGATAGTTAAAGGAAGAGGATAAAGCATCATCCCTAGATATATGGAACAAAGACCAAAATAGAATGAAATATATATTGGAAACATATTCACCATGCATAATATTGAACAATAATGAGAGGAAAATGTGTCTTCTAACCTATGCCTTCATGAGCAAACAAGTTTGGTCAAATGATATATTTAAAGTTAACGAGGAAAATGTCACCAATATAGAGATGATTCATGGGAACGTAGACACTGCAGAGTTCTTCATCTCCACTCTCAACCTGCATATGACAAATGGAGAAAAATAAGAACTGCCTTCAACACAAATCGAAATAATAGTTAAATTATAATCATTGCAAAATACATTGTATGTTGACAAATAAACATGTAGTTTTATTGCATTTTATGATGTCAATAGTCATCTACAAATAGATATCAATTTGTAGATATCCAATAGAAATTTCCATCTGTCACTCAATTTCAGTATCTGTGTAGAATACTTGGCATTAAGTCAAGTTCAAGGAGATCTCAACTCTAGAGCATAAACAAGTACCTGAATGACAAGTTGGTACAACCATATCCGGTTGGACATTTAAGAAGCGAATCTGACTTCCATGATGATTAAAAAAATAATAATATATTGATAGATGATGGATACAATATTACAATGAGGCTCGCCTTTATAACGCTTGAGCATGTATAGTGAAGGGTTGCACCCTTTCACCATAATAAATAATAATTTATTATTAATAATTAATATATCATTTAATTATTCATAACATTGTCTTCCCCTTGGGAAATCTTTGTCCTCAAAGCTTGATTGTTTTCCTAGAGTCGTCCTTCATTCTAATCCTGTGTCGGTATTAGAATCAGACGATACTTCTTGTGCAGATACTTGCACTTCCTTTCCATTTATGACTATGCACTATATTGTCTGGTTGTTCCTACTTTATGGCCTGGGGTCCAGTCATCACCGCATCAACGACATGTGTTTTTCTTATTTTTTCTATTATTAGAGTAATTGTTAGATGTTTTCAACCTGTTTTCAATTTCATATGCATATGATTGAGGTTTGTGGCATTGATGATCGGGTGACCAATTATCTTCACAATACCTACATTGTGTCTCTTTTTCTTTTCAATGATGGTTATCGCCTCTTGTTTTTAGTCCTTCCAATTTGCATTCAGTGGCTTTTTCTTTGTGTCTTGCCACTTCTATGTTAGGTATGCCATTCATCTTTAATTCTTTTTTGAGGTATGGTTTAAGACCTCCTAAATAGGTTTCAAGTATTTGTTTGTCAGACAACCCAAATACTCGTGTCGATATGGATTCCTGCTTATGTGTGAATTCCTCAACACTTCCGACCTATTGTATTCTGGTAAGTTTATTGAAAAATTCATCTTCTCTGATTCCTTGAAAACTATTAAAAAAACATTTTTGAACAAGTTCCAGGTGTAGGAAAATTTGTCTCTCTTCCACCATAACTACCAACTATAGGCGTACCCTTCCATATGCATTAACGCATATTTCACCTTCTCCTTGTCAGATTGAATATTGTAAATGTCGAAATATTATTTCGCTTTGTTCAACCATGAAACACATTGGTCTTCGCTTCCATTGTATTTCGACAACTCTATTTTTTCCTTAGTGGGTACACTATGTAAGGATGATATTGGTTTCCTTTTTCTCTACGGTTTGATGGTGGATTGGAGCTATCGGATGATGCAAGTGACATATTTAAACTGCTTCATTGTTGGTAGTGATTTTTATCCTTTTCATTCTCTATTATCTTACTGATAGCATCTATTTTGTTGTTTAATTGTGCCTCCATATCTGGCAGTAATTTTGTTTCTATATCTTGTTTAAGCATCGCATTGTTAATCTTTATTTATTTTTTCAAATATTCTTGATTCTTGGCAAGTGTTTCCTGTGTGGAAACATGAAATGAGGCATCTAACATGTCTCGACTGCTGACATGGTCTGTACTAGGCATTAGTTTTTGTAACACCTCCATTGATGTATTACGGTTATGCGTCATGCAACCCAAGTTCTGTGTTATGGTGTTTATGTCTTTAGTCATGGTATTCATTTTTTCATCCAAGTCTTTTTGTTTCTTATTCATGATGTCCACTTTTTCATCTAGCCTTCTTTCTAGTACCATAACAATTTTGTCTTTGATTTCTTTCTTAAGCACTGTATTGTTATTTTTATCTCTTCCTTCAATCTTTTTTGGTTAGCGACGAGGGCCTTGATGTCGTTCTCAAATTTCTCGATTTTTTCTTTTCATTTAGCCATGGTCTTGGTCCTTGTATGTGGAGGTGTGTATTTGGACGCTATTTTGGCTTATGGAGTGAAGGAGAAAAACAAATAAATAAAAATATATAATAATAATAAATTATTATATTATATATTTTTTATTATTATTTATTATAAGGTTGGGTAATAAACTTTTTATTTAATAAAATAAATATTATTATATATAATATTTACTTTTTTATTAAAATTTGTTTTGATGTAGAGGTTTTACGTGGATAAGGAAGGTGATGCAAGGAGTGATCAAGAAATGGTGGAATCAAGGCGTCAGGAAGTTTACGCAGGGGATAGAGGATGGTGGCATGCAGGTCAATGGAGGAGGATTCATCATAAATGGAGAATGAATTGCAGTGGCTAGATCATTGTGTGGCTGGATGGAAGTGCGAGGTAGAGTGGGAGCACGGGCAACAGACGCTGAGGAGATCTGTAGATGCAGCGTGGAAGCGAAGCGTGCTTTGGATTGAAACAATGGACGAGTGACAGGGGAGCGATGAAAGGGTGGGAATTGGAGTGTAGTATGAGTGTGGTATGCACAAATGGATGAAGGCACGTGGAAGGAGGAAACAACACATGGGGAAGCAAAATGCAAAGATGAAGGTTGAGCCTTCGAGGTTGCTGGAGGATGAACGCAGGAGGTGAGAGAAGTGGTGGTCTGTGTGGGAGTGTGGCAGCTGTTGGAGAAGTAATACATCCTTAGTATATATTTTAGACCTTAGGCTAACTTGATTTTCCAAATTTCATTAATGTGCTATGGTTTAGACTTAGGATAGTTAAACCAGCAATATATCTGGTTATTTTGTCCTGTTCACACCTACAATAGCACCTGGTTTGGTCAACATACCCATGTGCTCTCTCATTAATGCATTGGAGCACTACCTCCTTGATTTGTGGGGCCCTGGTTTGACTAAGTGTGCTAAGGGTGTATCCGGGTTGTTTTAGCTCTCCTAGGAGCATTTGTTGCCACCTAGAGCACCCCACCTACCTCTATCTTCTCACCCACACATGCATTGGAGTCTTTAATGACCTAGCACACCTCACCAACACTCACACATCAATTCGATTCTGTTTGGGCTGAGTTGGGTCTCCAATGGTCCACCTACGGGGGATTGAGGTTATTTCTCACATTGACACATGTACAAATCCAATTGTCTTCCAGAGCCACTTGAATTTGTCCATTGTATTATAAATGATGTATGATAATAATATCACAAGTATCAACACCTTTCACATGTGTTGTTCCAACTATTTTCTGTCTCTTTGTTTTCTCTTGCATCTTTTGTCAAACACTTTGATGGTGAAATTGTTCTAGCTCCTAGATCTAGTTTGAGATGCATTTCTCACATGGTATCAGAGCTAGTTGGAGCTACAACAAATCCTGTGAGGTTGAGTTGTTGTTTAGGGCATATTTCCAGTTTATGTGAGTGTTTTTCATTACACGTTTCTACAACAACTTCATGGATTCGAAAGCTATTCCTCTCCTTTCTCCATTCAACTATTCTAAATGGAATTCGAAGATGTGTGCATATATCAAGAGGTGATGTCTCTATGATGTGTCCATTGGTGCTATTAGAGAACCAGAGTCCTATCAAGAGAAGGATGATTGGCTTAATGACAATGATAGAGCCTATGGAACTATGTGTCTAGCTATACCTCCTACAATGTGCTACATCCTTGATTCTGTTGATTACCCATTCGAGCTTGGGAGAAATCTAGATGAAGCTCTTGGCATGCAGCAAGAAGATGTGAGCTATATGGAGAGCAAGCAAATGGGCACCTCCTTATGTGTTCTTCCTATGATCTCCACCTCATGCATTTCTCAAGAAGTTGTTCAAAATAAAGAAGAAGAAGTAGCCAAAGATTCAGCAAATGATCCATCTCAAGTTTCTTCCTCTATGGCTTCCTCTCCTTGTCAAGAAGCTATGTTTCATGAAGAGAGCATGCGAGTTTCTGCCATCACTACTGCTGAATATTTACTTTCACCCTTCTCCTCTATGTCGTCTATTACAAATGGGAAAGATGTATTGCTAGTTGATGTCAATAGCGAGCCTTCTCTAGAAGATGGGTTTTCATCACATGAGAGTATTGGTTCAAAAAATGGAAATGTTTCCTCCACCATCACTATTAGAGTGTGATTAGAGTTCCTTCAAGTTCATGTGAAGATGGAGAAGCTTTTGCCATCATAATGGCACATTTGGGACTTTTGTTTCACATTCTTGCATTTGATTACAACCTTCATTCGAAGTTGATGCTTCAAGATCCTTATGACTCGCTTGGGGTCACCTATTCTCAAGCAATTACAGTCTCTTTCAGGCATGGCATCCTGTGTGGTTCGAATTTCTCACATGGCATCTTGTTTGGTTCGAAGTTCAAATATGAAGAGTACTATTTTCTCTCCCATCAGTGCATTTCAGTTGTTCTACATGGTCTAAGGATTCATCATGCAATTGTTCCTAAGTTGATTGAGCACATTCCTCTTCTTCCAAAGAAGAAGATTCCTCCAGACATTTTATAGTTTGGAAGTACATGCATATTTTTTTCTGTTTCATAATCCATTTTTGAGGGGAATTTTTTCCCATGAGGTTTTCCTCCTTACCTTTGTTACATGGATGAATAAAATTTGTAGAAGGGTGACTTGTGCCTTAGTTTCCAAGGCCTCAAAACACTAAATTGTACTAAGTATGGATTAAGGGAGGGTGTTGGAATAGTAATACATCCTTAGTATATAGTTTAGACCTTAGGCTAACTTGATTTTCCAAATTTCATTAATGTCCTATGGTTTAGACTTAGGATAGTTAATCCAACAATATATTTGGTTATTTTGGCCTGTCCACACCTATAACAGTGCCTGGTTTGGTCAACCTAGCCCATGTGCTCCCTCATTAATGCATTGGAGCGCTACCTCCTTCATGTGTGGGGCCCTGGTTTCACCAAGTGCGCTAGGGGTGTATCTGGCTTGTTTTAGCTCTCCTAGGAGCATTTATTGCCACCTAGAGCACCCCACCTGCCTCTATCTTGTCACCCATGCATGCCTTGGAGTCTTTCATGACCCAACACACCTCACCAACACTCACACATCAATTCAAGTCTGTTTGGGCTGAGTTGGGTCTCCATTGGTCCACTTAGGGGGGATTGAGGTTATTTCTCACATTGACACATGTACAACTTTAATTGTCTTCCAAAGCCACTCGAATTTTTCCATTGTATTATCAATGATGCATGATAATAACATGACAAGTAATCAGCACCTTTCACATGTGTCATTCCAACTATTTTCTGTCTCTTTGTTTTCTCTTGAATCTTTTGTCAAACACTTTGATGGTGAAATTGTTCTAGATCCTAGATCTAGTTTGAGATGCATGTATCACAGCAGCATATGGACAATGTAGGAAGACTGTAGCAGGAGGATTGCAATGGAGAGAGGAGTGTGAAGTGGAGAGAGAGACGCATGAGGAGAGAACAAAGAAGGGGGTTGCACAGGCATGTGAAGTGGCAGGGAAGCAAGTGGCAGAGTTGTGTGGATCAGCAAGAAGCAGAAGGGAGGATGTGTGAGAGAAATTAAGAATGAAGCATGAGTGATGGGTGAAGGTAAGTGGATAAGACAAATCCAAGCTCACTGCCGGAGAAGCGAATCCTCTCTGATACCAAATGGTACTGTTGGTCTTCTATTATTAGCTGTCTAATACATCGCTTTCTAGCATAACACTTATAAAACCATATGATATATTAGTTTTATTAATGTTTATTTGTATGGTTATGTTTCTATGGAGACCCACGTGGGCAAATGCTTGGTGAGTGATATTTTTTGGTTATTTTATATCGTTTTAGGCATAAATTGGTTTTTAAATCTCCACATCTATATATCCGGTAAATTGATGGCTTGTTATTTCTTTTGTGCAGGGTTTTCAGCGCTCTAGGATAGATTCACGATGGCTGCACCAGCATATTTGGGGGCTTCGATCCACATTTTGGGTGTCTCTTGAGCTTTCATCGCCTTCCATATGCCTCTGTAGATTTTTCAGGTGTTGTTTTACGGGATGCTCTGTGTCTAAGGAGCTGTTACCCTCCATTTTTAGCAGTGTATGGATTTCAAGCAGTCTGGCAATGTCATTCCCGTCCTTGATCAGGACCCTAATTTCGGGCTCGATTTCTGAACAATCGGTTGGGAATTGCTCAAAACGGTTCGAAACCCACTTCACAAATGGCCCTATTTACCCCTAATCGCGACCAGTTTTCAGAATTTCTGAACGAATGTGGAAAAATCCTTTCCGGAACAAACATGGTTTTGCCAGATTTGGTGTTGGCCGTTTTCTGGGTAGTTGCTCAAATCTCTGCATTCTGGGATGGATCCTGTCCATCTGTTCATGTATAAATAAAGCTTAAGAAGAGGATGTTGAAAAAGATTGTAATACTCCATTTTATTAATACAACCAGCGTTTATTCTCTTTACGGTTTCAATTTAGAGCTGGAAGGCGTTGAGGGAGGGCCCCCTTCAGCACCAACCTTGGTATTTTGCATTGTGTGTTTTGTAATCACAGGTTAATGTCTCTATTCTTTGATATTGTTATATAGAATGCTGATAGTTTTACTCATATGAATGACTGCAGATTCTTATTCACTTGTAATTGAATTAGCTTGCTGAGTAAATTCAGGAATAGTTTGTCTTTAACGCCCCTTTCTGGTTTCAGCGTGGACTGTGTATTAATGGCCATGATTATTGTTTAGGGTTATTGTCTTTATAAATTGAGTGATGGCTTGATTCAAGTTTTGCTTTATGAAAGATTACAGGTAGACTGAGTTTTCACATTGTTTTTATTGCCAGCATATAGTGAGATAGCAATAGACTCTTCTTTTTATTGCCAGTATATAGCGAGATAGCGATAGAAGCTACGGGATTGGGTTAGACTCTGTTTGTTCACAATACTATAAAATAAATTAAGGAATGGTGTGGGTTTAAATATTCTCTTCGATTTCCAGTATGAAGCATAGTATTGGCAATTTGGTTAATGAAATTGACTCTAGCTGTTGAAGAACCGTTTGCTGCGGCATGGAAATAGTTAATGAACAGCTCATCCTTTTCACTTTCAAGTTTGCAGAGTTGTAGGGTATCTTGTTGAAATTGCACAGCACTTGTAATATTTTGTAGAGGGTTTGAAGATTGGAATTTATAGAGCGTATAGGGCTTTGATAAATAATCTTTTAAACAAGTGATTAAGTAGGAAGAAATCAGGCTGCTTGAGTTTGGAGAGGAACCCTAGTTTATAATATTGTTTTTTTGAAGCAACATCAGCTCTACAGTGTGCATATGCAAACCAGACTTAGCAAATATTTCTCACACAGCCTAATACTAATTGATGAGCATTGTTTGAATGGCCTTGGTACTTTCCTGTGTGCATTAATGTGCATAAATAAAACAGAGTATATTTAAATAACAATAACCAGCCAAGCTTCATTATAATAGGCTGTGTGTTGACATTTAAAGTCAAGACATCACAGGTGTTACTCTGGCAATAATTTTAGAAGTATTAGTGTGGAGTGAAGCATTAGATCTCGTAGGATTATAGTGGAGTTTTCAGGTCAATAGATCATAGTTATTGTGAAACTTATTAGGCTCTTTCATTTGTAGAATAGATTATCAGCACTGTAGCTGAGTGTGGATTGTTGAGTGTTTTAGGGATTGCTGTAGGGTTTGTTTAATCTATCAGTAGATTGTTCTTTTGAAAGCATTGTTGTAGGTAGGAATTTCTCTGAAAAATTAGGGTTGTTTTAAAACTATCTTGCCTGCACATATAGTGTAGCAGCTCAAAGTTTACGATTGCTCGGTTGATAATTAAATTGAGGTTAATTAAGTAACATTAATTTTAACCAACAGGTACAACTATATCTGGTTGGACAATTAAGAAGCGAATCCAAATTCCATGATGAATAATAAAATAATAATATATTAATAGATGGTGGATACATTATTACAACGACGCTCACCTTTATAAAGCTTGAGCATGTATAGTGAAGGGTTAGGCCCTTTCACCATAATAAATAATAATTTATTATTAATAATTAATATATCATTTAATTATTCATAACACAAGTGATGATGTGATAAAACCAAATGCATATTCCCCTACACGTGAATTATGAATAATTGCAACCTCTTTGAATGCCCTTATGTTCTGGTCTGCAAAGTATAAGCTATGAATACAATTAAAATAACTTTCTAACAAAATAAAAAATTACCACCTTATCCATTATCAAAACTTCAACTCTTCAATTAATATTGCATGTATGATGTATCCACAAATTAATACCTTAACTTTTGTTGAATTTGAGCAATTTATATCTCAATGAATGGAAAGCTAGAAAACCCTTATATTTCAATACATGGAAAATCTTCAGAAATTAAACCAGATAGATTTTTTAAAATGTCAAATAGGAATGAGAAAATAATATGACCTGTTTTGGAGCCTTGAATGCATACATCTCTTGAAATTTGACTATAAAATTGAGGAAAACAACAATTATTTCCCTAAGTATTAGTGAGGTGATCTTTTCAATACTCGATACTTGATTATACAATAAAAACACATTTCTAAAATGTAATTGTCCTAAATGCAATGCAAAATCCCATATCACTCTTACAATGATCAAAGTCAAAACAAAAACTTCCATGTGTACCTCTTAAAAGGGAGTTACACAGTCTAAGAAGCCAATAATACTTTTTTAAAATCCAATGTATGATGTCTGATCTCAGTAATCCCTGGAGAAATGGAAGCAGTATCTGATTTGAGGACCAGTAGATATGGTTTACAAGAGGCATTTTCTTTAGGCCGAGTAGATATTTTTTTGCTATTGCTTCCTTGGTGGATCATCTAAATGGACAAGAACATTGACAAAAATATGGGGATATGTATTTCACCCGCCTAATTTTGAAACATTGTAAAACGTTCCCCTAGAAAAGCCTAGTCTCTTGCATTAAGGATTAGTTACCAGATATAGGTTATATAAAATGGGGAATGCTGCCCCTAGTTTCCCATTTTTCAAAAGGAAATGGCTCGGTATTTCCCCCCTTTACTCCCATTTAAGTTGATTTGCAGCCCTGTTAGGATCCATTTTTTGAAAATCACTCAACTCGAACTCAAATTCGGTCAAGTTGACCTTGAATCGAGCCAAGTTAGCCTACATATCAGATAAGGTGACCAATTCGGTACCGAACCAGTCAACTCAACTGAACTTGGTTGAATCCTAAATTGAACCGACAAATTTTCCTACGTCAACGTGTGTGAGTTCGTGGACTAAACAAAACTCTTAATTTTGTTTTTTTAATATCTCTTAATCTAACCCTAACCCTAAATCATAATACTAAATATAATCTAATCCACTTGGTCAAGTTGACCAAGTTGACCTTGAACCAAGCCAAGACAGCCTGCATATCGGTTTAGGTGGCTAGTTCGATACCGAACCAGTCAACTCAACTGAAACTGGTCGAATGCTGACCTGAACTAGATAAGTTTCCTATGTCAATGTGTGTGAGTTTGTGGACTCAAAAAAACTCTTAATTTTGTTTTTTTTAATATTTATTAATCTAACCCTAATACTAAATGGTAATACTAAACAAAATCTAGTCTTCTCTGTATTGTAGCATTTAATAATACTAAATTCTTCAAGTACATGGAAAAATGTATTCAAACTTCAATGAAGAGATATTTCAAAAAGCATGCACACACCATACGACTGGTATAGGTTAACACACATTATATACTACTACTTTGGCATAAAAACACCCTTTCACTATTACTTATTTGATTCTAATAACTTGGCATTCCTTTTATATGTATTAATTAAAACATAGTGGCTCTCTACACATACATGTTTACTATGGTTAGAAAGCACTACAAACATGTCAAGACCAGATTGGAAATATCCAAAACAAACTAATGATGCATAGAGCTTATTTCATAAATATGTGATAAAGTGGGATCATAAAGAAAACCATGACACATTATATAGATCCATCACTCTAATGAGGATGGCCCTTTTTTACTAGATACAAAAGAAATATTTGCATTCAACCCACCAGTGGACTATGATCAACTACAAAATTGAATACAAGGACATACAAAATGCAATGCAAATTTATTCTTAAGTATAAATGGAAATGAGATTAAATGAATTTTTAAATTCCCTGGGAAGGTATAGTCAGAGTCATCATTCCACATTGATATTAAATGACATAAAACATATCAACCAACACATAATCATGATTGAGGGAACATTCCTAATCATAATATAATTATGATACGGTAAGCAAATGTGAATTGCTAACCATTTCTCTATCATGTGGCAACGTTGATGTACATTATTGAATGTTCTTCTATAAGATCCCTATCCATTCTAACCACAAAAAATTCCCAAACTACCAGACAAGATGACTACTAAAATGTACCAGAATTGATTTTTATTAACTACTTGTTGTAGAATGACACTCGTCGGTTTGGAATCTGCTTATAGTTTAAATGCACTTCGAGATATTGCCCCACACTTGACCAAATTAGATTGAATGTCAACATGGGTTTCTGAGTGTTGTAGGAACTATGATTTTTATGTTTGGGTTTGTTTGAGGCTTGACAACATGTTTATACCCTCTCAAGAGGACCATTATAAAAAGAGAACATGATAGACATATCCATAAACATGAATGCAATTCAAATCTAACACACAATGAATGTTCACACCAGATTTCAAGAAGAAGGTTACTGTTGTAGACTTAAGTCATTAACATACCACATAATGGTGCTTGGTATTAGAAAATTGATAGCATGAAAACTATAGAGAAGAATTACCTCTTTTCCAAGAAAGGAAGGATTTGTACAAGGCTGGAAATAACCGATATGTGTAAGATAGTCACTCAAAAATGTCCCTCCAGCATTCATTAGTTGGCATCCTATAACATGCAAGGATTACTCTTCTCGTGGGACGTCTTCACCAATAGTAATGGGAGTTGATTCCCCTTTTCAACCAGCAGATGGATTGCATAAAAAAATCATAGTTTGATTCCTTTTTGCAGTTGCATCCTCCTTCCTAAGTGATCATCTTTCATAAATATTCCCTCAATGTTATTTTTCAGTAGTGAATAAACCATCCAAAGTCCCCATGATTTTGTCTAACAATGATAAAATACTCTTTTACAACTCAACTTTGGATGTGTTGCAGATGGTGTCCCTTTTCCACTAATTTTCCTTCCAATGGTATTCGTAGCAATGGTAAATCAACCACAAGATCCCACGATTCTTGGCCAAATGTGATGAACTATTCCACTAATTTTCCTTCCAATGGTAAATCAACTTTGGATGTGTTGCAGATGGTGTCCCTTTTCCACTAATTTTCCTTCCAATGGTATTCGTAGCAATGGTAAATCAACCACAAGCTCCCATGATTCTTGGCCAAATGTGATGAACTATTCCTTTACTAACTCAGCCTTGGATGTATTTATAAATGAAGTCTTCCTTCAACTGGCGTGCCCTACTGCAGAGATGGAGAATGATAAATAAGTGCGCCCTCAACACAAACAGGATGAGATCCTAGTGCACCCTTCATTTAAGATCCTAGTGCACCCTTCATTTATCTATTAAAGTTCATCATACAAATTACCTCAAAAGTAAATGTATTGCATAGAGTAAATTATTCTCCCAAAGTGCATCAAATAAGAAAATACTCTGAAACTAAGAATAGCCAGGGCATGTTAATTATAAGCATTGTAATGCAAGCCTTGCTGGTAGAGTGATTGCTGAAACTTTGTTCTTCCTCTGAGGAGGTAGAGAGTTCGATTAAATAGTATTTGAAGCCTAATGTAAGAACTGCAGAACTTAATAAACATGATTGGGTATTCTGCAACTTTTTCATGCTTGGAGATTGATTCCATTATAGGTTATACTATGTCCTCTTCAGTTTTATTCATGATTTCTCATATTAAATACAGAGTTACTTATGTGCTGCATAAGTTACCTCACTTTTCCAGATCTAATAACAATAATCCTTATTATGCATTGCCTGAAATTGATGAGCTATATTCTATATTGTTTCCCACTTCAAAACATTGTTTTGGAGCAAGTTTTCCTATTGAGAATTTATTTCATTGAACGTCTAACCTATACCGTGTATGCCTCTCAACTATGGAGTGTTTCCATCAAGTTAAATATGACTTTTAATTTCATCCTCAATTATCATCCCAACTTGACTTACTCGACCTACCATACCTATCAAAACTTTTCTTGAATCCTAATCCAAGATGTGTTGAACTTGTCCTACTTGCAGTCAAACTTTTAGCGCTAACAGTAACCAAGTCGTGTCTCCGTTATTTTCAAATTCAAATCCATTCATGGAACCATAGCTATCAAGAAAAAATTATGCTAAATATAATTTTTCTTACAGAATGACAATCGGTTTCTTGAGATTTGTCTAATCCTTTCATAAGCAAAATAAGGAAGAATTGTTCCTCATCTGGATTAAAAATTTACAAGTATCTTTGGTACACAATTTCTCATTACATTTCTCATATTGTTATAGCATATTCTCTAGTTAACTTCCAAAAAAATTTCTGTGTAAAAGACATATTATGCCCCATGATTACATAAATTGTAACAAAAAGGAGTTTCCCAGCAAAAACTCAAGGATAACCCAATAAATATATAATTTAGTTGATAATGCCACTTGAGGCTTATATACCAAAGAATTTTGGGATTCTGTAAGTTGGTTGAACTAAGAAGTTAAAAAGTTTAGAATATTCATTTAAACTTTTAAAAGCATTTAACGCCATTAAAAGTGTCATCCTGTGGAGATGCGTCCACTTTGTCCAAAAAATGATGAAAATGCACTAACAGTGATAGTGGATGCTAAAAAGGAAGCTAAAAGAGATGTTAATCATGGGGTTTTGTTGTAGTGTTGTAAATGTAATTTATTTTTACATCATGTAGTCATAAGGTTTACATGAAAATACAAGAGGACATGGTTATAATGTTGGGGAGAAGAGTTGGGATGATGTCATATGCAACTATCTAGACTCAAGATCCATAGAGAACTTGAGAATTGTTTTTGTTGTATACAAAAAGGTATGTTGATTTATGATATATTCTATTTAATTTATTTGCAAGATAATTCATTTATATTTTTTTACTTATACATATATTTTTTTAATCAAATATGCCAAAGAATAGTTAAGTGCCTGAGTCTTTCAAAATTCATATTCAAAGAGACAAAATAGAACTACAAAGAAGGCAACGCCTTGCAAACGTTGAACTTGATGATGCCCTTGATAAACACGTTTGGAATGGGCTGGACACTATGCAATATAAAGATATTGTTGGTGATTGTGCAAACATTTCAAATCTTGTTCCTAAGAAGGAGTACTCCCTAGTAATTGAAGACATCCCTCATGGCTACAATATCAAAAACATTACTTATGATTGTGAGCCTTATACTTACCAGTTATTCAATAAAGTGTTTTCGGGATTTATCGATGTCATAACATCACATCTATGGAGATTTCTTGTTTTCCATTCATATGTACAAGGAGGAGAAGTGCTAACAACCTTCAAGGATAAAGCAATTTCAAGGAAGCAATTGTATTGGTAAGATAATTGCAGTGTGTTATTAAGCATTTGAAATTACAAATGAAAGTTATTTTTCTAAAAGTTAATTAGATTCTTATTTAATTGTGTTACAGGAATACGCCTAATATCTGTAGCTAGAGCACTGATCCATTTATGAGTGATACTGAAAGCATACATCTTGCATGTTGGACAAAAGATGAGACCTGTGAATCTCTTTTAATCAATGAAAGGATTGAAGGAAAATATAGTCAAATATTGACTTATAATGTTGTGGTTAAAAAGTTGACGTATGAAGAAATAGATTTGAAAGGAGAGATTGTAAACATCTACTAGAAGCCACAAGCATTGATTAATTATCTCATAGATATATTTTTTTTTAAAGGAGATTGGGTTTTATATTTTTTCTCGGGATCAAGTAATATGTTTTATATTACATATGAAACTATTGTCATTAATCTATATCTATACTATATATTTTTTAAATTTATGTTTCATTATGCTATGTAACTTTTTTTTATGTATGTGGTGATTAGGTACAACAATAACATGCTCCTTACCTAAAGGAAGAAATTGCATATCCATAGATAATGATCCACTACATTGCAATTATATCAAGCAAATAATTAATGCTATGAAAGTTCTTCCAAATGAAATGCAAGAAGTTGGTTTGAACAAAGGAGAATTCCATGAGTCACTTGTGGCAAAGATATCAAAAGAGTCTCAACCACCATTAAAAGGGATGCTTGGAAATGATCACTTTGGGTATTTCGCAGAAGTAGAAGACTCAATGACAGAAAACAATGTAGTCCAGGAAGAGACCCAAGTTGTAGAAAATGCTAATTTTGATGAATATTTTGGTATGCATGATATTCTTGATTAGTTTCATGATGTTGAGGAAAATATCAAACTTTGATTTTAGTCTGCATGATAATCTTGATTACTTTCATGTCGTTGAAGAAAATCCCAAACTTGACAAGTTTTTGACAAAATATAAATATGTAATGTTTTGACTTTAAGATTTTATTTTGAGAATAATTAGTATGTTTTTTCATATGTTATTTACAACTATGTGGTGTACTTTTTGTTGAGTTTATGTGAATCATCATTTTATGGAAAATAATGCTAAATAATATTATTTTTATGCATAAAATAGCTGAAAATAGGTTTAAAATGGTTTGAAATGTCTTTATTTTCTTTTTTTTTCATATTTGCCCAAAACATGAGTTATTTAAGAGAAATGTTTAAAGAAAAATCTTCCAAAATGTATCTATTTCTCATTCTTATTAGCTTCTAAATGTTAAAAAATTCAAAGATGTATATGCTTTTGCATTGTAACTAGGTACTAAATGTATATTTTTGTAAAATTTGGAAAAAATGTTCCTGTAATGAAGCATTATATTTTTTTATGACCAAGTTTGAAAATCTCAAAAAAAATAGCTCAAAATGAAAAATGGTGCTACCAGCATACACACTTTTTGAAACGGAGGAAAAAACAACTACCTAAATTGACCCCCCGAAAAATGAGAACAATAATGGGTTCTCATCAAGTTGTATAACTTGTTCCAACAGGAATCCCGTGGAAAACATTATATCAAATATGGGAAGGATTAATAGATGAGTTCAGGAAGCCCAAATATGAGTCACAATTCATTGCGGAAATTAAAGAAATTAAGCCATTGCCTACAGAGTCTATTTGGGACTTCGACCAAAGATTTAAAACCTTTATGGCTAAAGTAAGTTTTTAGATGTCAAACGTCCAACAAAAAGAATGTTTTATTGCAGTGATGTTACCGCACATCCATATTCCTTTGGTGCAACAAAAGATCGTATCAGAGAGTGAGTCTCTTGAGCTTGCCATGAAGTTGGAATCCTCACCAGTCGAAGAAACTGGTGCAGTAATGATATAGATCCAGTCGCAACTTTCCAACCTTACATTGCAACTTCAGGATATCAAGAAAGGAAACAAGGTACAAGAACTATGGTGTACTAGATGCATAATCGAAGGACATCATAAATAAAACTGCCTGACGTTTATGAATTATGCCGCATCAAGAGCAATGATTCTGATGAATACACAAGAGATTCCTTAATGTAGAATCTGCCAGACTAGAGGACATCGATCAGAAGAATGCTTATACTTACAGAAAATTGTAAGTGCACCATCTAGTCTATACTATAAGTTCTGTTGGTCAATGGGCCATGACGAGAAATATTACAGAGCATATCACCTACTGCAAGAGAAAAATTCAACATGTACCTGATGAAGAATGACAAACATAGGTTGAGAGACCTCAGGCAAAATTTCCTCAGAAATAGTACCCTCAGGCTCAATACCCATAGGTACAATACCCTCAACCCAGGGGGGGTGTACTATTCAGAGGTCAAGGAAGTGGAGGAGGATTTGGTCATGGAAGAGGCCAAGTTATATTTTATAATTGTGGATAAACTGGACACTTTTCTAGGGAATGTACAAATCCTAGTACAACCAGTTCATATTGTAAATATTTTGACCATACTCTCAAAGAATTCCCTCATTTTATTGTGAAATGGAAGGCTAGGAACGTGGGAAATCGGAACCCGCCCCAGAATCCCAATATGAACATACAAAATATCTCTGCTTAAACGAGGAAGCCAAATATTGTTGTCGTGACAAGAGGAAGTGTTGTGATTGGAGCAGATCAAGAAGAACCATATGGACAATCGCAAGTGCAACCAACAACACAAAATAAAGTATCATTGATGTCCAAAGAGAAAAGGATTTATTCTTGGACGCTCGACATGAGTTCGTCAACGGGAATCAAGTGTTGACTTCGGTTGAACCGAATGAAGGACCAATATTGTAGATGCCTGAATGATTCTACCAATTGTTCCAGAATAAACAAATAAAAAAGGTTAGTAAACTAAAAGAATTATTTAAAATTTGTTTAGCACTAATATAAGATAAAGATGTTGTAGAAGAATCACAATCTTTGATAGAAGAACATCAAGAAGATGTGTGACCAGAAAGGAGGGTTAACCATATTAGGAAAAGATTGAAAATTGCTCGTGAACTGAGAATGACTTCCTAGATATGAGATTATGATATGGACTATATTATTATGTACTTAGGCTCTGATGTTAACATTCTTACTAGAAAAATATGGGAGAGTATGGGAAGTAAGAGGCTAGTATGGTCTCCTATCCAGCTCAGACTAGCAAATCAGTCAAAGATTTTACCTATTGGTCGACTAACTCAGGTTCCTTTCAAGACATAAGGACTTCACACTTATGAAGACTTTGAGGTGATTGACATTGTTGATGATATGGATCTATATACTACGCTTCTGGGGATTGATTGGGACATTGATAATCAAACTATTATCAATTTCAAGAGAAGGATACTAACATTTGAAGATGAAGAGCTGAGGGTGGTCACACTGTTGGATCCTCTAGAAGCATAGAGGTACTTTGAATAGGAAAATAATGAAGGAAGATATGGATAGTTGGACTATATATGCAACATTACTTATGCAATGGATGATTATGTGAATTAGACGAAGGACAAAAAACTCAACTGACGAAGTGTTAATTCCTACACATCGGATTAAGAAGAAGATTTAGAGAATTGGTAGAACCAATTGCATGAAGTGTCAATGAGAAGATGCGCAAGAATTAAAAAATACGTACGACAGGTAGGTATAGAGGCATGTGATCTACCTACCTATGAGGGTTTTCATAACCTGAAATATTTTCTGACAGAATTTGAAGAAAAAGTAATAGAACCCCAACGTATTTCATCTTTGGACTTTACATTGAAGGCTACACCTGTAAGATGGTGGGTCGTGCATAAATAGTCAATCTCAGAATGGCCCCAATGTTGGATATTGATGGAAGTCTTATTTGGAGAGAAGGTGATATACACTGGACAGAAATACACAGGATTAACTAATCCTATCAAGCATATTAATTATTGTCGAGCGACATGGGAGGCATGTTTGCGATAGGAATGGGTCCATCAGTTTATACACACATTGGACATGATACCAAGGAACTGGTACACATTAGTTGAGATACGACGAGAAATACTTGAATGGGAAGAAATAGATTCCATATTTACATACATGTTTGAATTTGTTGATGATCATCCTTCAATTGATGTTTCTCTACAAGTAATCAAGACGAAGATATTTGAAGATATTCCTGTATCAATGACGTGTTTCCATCATAACATAACAACATTACAACATTAGATGGAATTCTATAATGTAACGGGAGAATTTGATCCCGACGACATAAATATTCATGAGTCTGAAGGTACTCGCGCGGTGGAAGGATTAGGTGTGTTGAGTGACAAGTTTGTTAATCCATTGAAGATAAGGAAAGTAAACATTTTCTCTCCAAATAATCCAAAGTTTTCCAATATTGGATATTATTGGGACGATGAGACCGTCAGAAAGAGAATAGATTTACTACATGAGTTTCAATATCTGTGTCCCACTAAGTTCTTTGAAATGGAGGGAATTGTCAAAGATCTTGGAGAAATGAATAATCCATTGAATCCCGACACAAAACCTATTAAGCAATGGCCATATCGACTCAATCTGAGGTACAAAGAAAAAGTTAAGACAGAGTTAGACAGAATGCTAGATGCGGGTATCATAGAACTTGTTGAATAATCTGAGTGGATCAACCTGATGGTAGTTGAATATAAGAAGACTGCTGGTGAAGTACATATTTGGGAGCCCAAATCACGTGCTAGGTGGGACTTATTTGAGCTCAATTTTTTTTTAAATAGTTTTTTATTATTATTATTGTTATGATTTTTTTTTTTTAAATCTTATGTTCAGATTTTTGTTTTTTTGTGTGAATGTTGTTTTGTTTATATAGTTATGTTGTTTTTTGTAGATAAAATAGAAAATTTCATTTTCTTTTATAGGGTGAATGACGTCAAAAAATCTATTTGTAAACATGTCTGGAGCAAGATCAACAATGAAGTCATTGAAAAAAAAATTGATTCATCACATAATGTTTCCCATGGGGAAGCCGTATCCATCGAGGATTTAAAAGACAAGAATGCAAGGGAATGGAAACATGTGCCTGAGGAAGAGAAAATGGACTATTCTTGGTTTCTGAAAGAGAAATATCAAGGGAGCCCCGATAGTATTCATTTATATTGTGTGACATTTGCATATCTGAAAAACTAGTCTCACTCATTAGGATTATTGCGAGATATTTGTTTGGTTCAAGGTAAAGACTTTGTTTATGCACTAGTGAAATAAGCTAAGAACTATGTCAAAATTTGATATTGTTTGAAGGTTTCAAACTATAAAATCAACGAAATCTTCACTAATTCTTTTGCGGGAGTCGTGCATGATATTGAGTGAAAGATTATAAGTTTCTATATTTTTGTATGTTTTTGAATTTGTTATAATTTGGATGGTATGAAAATGTAATATTTTTAATACAACAAGGTTTTTATTTTTTAGTATTTTTCCATTCCACTTTCTCATATTCTGAATGGAATTTATTCCACTGAAGAAAAAACTACAGATGTCATTGTTGGTACTCTTAAGAAGGGAGAAACACCAAGGAAGAAACTAGTGCAAAATGCACAAATTGAAGAAGTACAAACACTGAAACGAAAGGACATCCAAAAATAAAATGAAGTACCTAAGAAGGTTACATTTAAAAAAATATCTCGCCCAACTGAACTTGATGAACAAATTGTTGTTGATGAGAACGTTAAATCTACTAGTAAGAGTAAGAAACACTCTTCTAAAAAAAATATGGATGAGGGTGCGTTCATTCTTGATCAACAAGTTGTTCATTTAGATACACCAGCTTCAAGACGTAAAAGGAGGAGACACTAAGATGTTGAATCGAATGTTATCACTGAAAATCAAAGTGAAATTTCTGGGGATAGTTTGGAAATCATCACTCCAGGCAGTGATCTAGATGATGGTGTTGTTAAGACAACACAAAATTCCATTCGGGATCGCTTGTGGAGGGATAAGTTGGTTTACAATGGGCATACATTTGATTTAAATGTTAATAAAATTTATAGACTGATAAAAGGTCAAGAGAAGTATCAAATTAGGAAACCACGTCGCTTGCATGTTCATAACTTGAAAGCATTGATGAGGCTCAATCCTTATGAACATGTGGTTGACTACCTAGTTCTTTATTACCTGAAAGATGTTCCTGTTAGAGATGAATTTTATGAATCAAGGTGTTTTGCTTACAACTACTATGTTTTGGGGGAGAATCATTCTGCAGAGGCCAAAATAAAATTGATGCAAGAGTTTCCCAGAAACCCCATTTTTCAAACAATCAAATGCATAGTTTATGTTGGTTTAACAGACGTGGAAGAAAAACTCTTGGCATGGGATCATAGCACAAATAGTGACTATAGGATGTCCATAACATTCATTCAAAGGTTCATATTTATTCACAATGAATTTGAACAAATATGTGGTGGGGACAGATCGAAAGTTGATGCAGATTTCTGGAAACAATGTTGTCTGGAAATAGGTTTCCCGATTAAAGAGGATGATGTGAAACAAAAAGATTTGAAAGGAAGTGATACATTCATATTTTTAGATAACTTTTTTCAATTGGCATTTAGAATAGGGCCAAATTGGGATTTGATTGAATAGATATTTAACATGTGGGATAATATTGGCATAAAAACTCAAAAGGTAAAGAAAATTAAAGCAGTTGCATGGAGTAGAAGTCAAAGAGGCCCCGACGTCAAGAATTTTCCAAAATATATGATTATAACATCTTGGAGATCATTGCAAGGTGTGAAGGATGAAACACTTATATTTTGAATTTTGTCACGTGTAAATTCAGGTGAATTATCCATGGAGGAAATGTGCAATGAATTTGAAAAGTAAGTTTGTAGATTAATTTATGTATTGAAGTTTATTTTTTTAGTTTAATATGTTTTATTAATTAATCATTATGTTATATCTTATATATAATTGCACTACAACAAATCCTGGAATTAGCGTCCATTTTTAATGTAATTTTTTTTTACATTGAGTAGTCAAACTAGACGCTAAATGGGACATGTCATGGACAAACTCAAAGCATGTCAAAAAACGTCTTTTTTGTGTACTAGATAGCATCCTTTATGACGCCCAAAATAGCATCTATTTTTTTGCTTCCAAAAAAACGTTAAACTTTACTTCCTAAACAATGTCGAGGTTTGTTTCCTAAATAAAGTCATATTTTGCTTCCTGGAGAGAGTCCACTTTTGCTTCCTAAATGACATCCCTGTTAGCACCATATTTGCATCCAATATTGCAGCCATTTGTGCTACCACTTTAGCATCCCACTTTGCACCACGTTTTACTTCCAAATATGTGCCAATTTTTGCTTCCAAATTTGCACCAATTTTTGCTTCATTTTTTGCATCATGTTTTCACGAGTACAATATGAGAGATAAGTAACAAAAAAATATGACCAAAATCCACATATAAAAGACCAATTTTTATTTGGCGATCACTGGTGGCTAATTTCCGGTCTCTTATCACGCGACAAAAAATGTGGGCATATTTAGTTTGGTCATTTATAGCTTGTCTTGTGGTCATTAATTTGGTCGTATATTTGGTCATTAATTGTGACAATTAATGATCGTAAATTTGGTCATTAATTGTGACAATTAATGACCAAATATATGACCAAATCAATGACCAAATTAATGACCACAAGACAAGCTATAAATGACCAAACTAAATATGACTGCATTCTTGTTTGCATGATAACAAACCAGAAATTAACCACCAAAACTGTCATTTGGTCATTTATATGTGAATTTTTGTCGCTTATCTCTCATTTTTTGGTCGCTAATTTAGTTGTTTTTAGTCATTTTATATGCGAATTTTGGTCATTTTATTTGGTCACTTATCTCTCATTTTTTGTCACTAATTTAGTCATTTTTAACCGAACCACCAACCTCCTGCTTGTAAGGAAGACACTCTTCCATTGAGCTAGCACCCTTTAAGAATTTGAGAACCTAACTTATAGATTCCTCTATAATAGTAAAAAATACCAATAAATGCCTTTGAGTATCTAATCGCTGGAAAATGAGGATAGATTGTATAAGTTCAATATAATATATGATCAAGCAAGTTATGAAAATCATGCACATATATAGGGATTCAAACATGTCACCAATAGGATTTGAACTTGGGCATTACCCCCACCAAAATATTTTCCAATCTATAAGCTGGATTTGAAGTGCAAATCTCTAGATTGATGTGTTAGCAGCCTCACTCACTATACATTAACATCACCGGTCATTTCTTTGTCATGTCTTGTGTTCCTTCTTTGGCTTGTGGTTGTTATCTACATGATGACTACAATAATTAGAAGTATAACTATTTTAGTAGCATATCCCTATATTGGGATACCATATCACATTATTAATCTTCTCCTTTCTCCTATGATTACTTCCCATTGCTATAGATCTACAATATATAAAGTCATGGTGCATGTCTCTAGTGAAGTTCATTTCAGTGTCATGTCTTATGTGCCTTCTTTGGCTTGTGGTTGTTATCTACATGATGACTACAATAATTGCAAGTATAACTATTTTAGTACCATGGGATACCATACCACATTATTAATCTTCTCCTTCCTCCCATGATTACTTCCCATTGCTATAGATGTACAATATACAAAGTCGTGACGCATGTCTCTAGTGAAGTTAGGATATAAAGTCAGCACATATTCCCAGTGAATTAGGATGGACAAATCAAGAACATGTTTTGGATAGTTAAAGGAAGACGATAAAGTATCATCCCTAGATATATGGAAAAAGGACCAAAATAGAATGAAATATACATTGGAAACATATACACCATGCATAATGAACAATAATGAGAGGAAAATGTGTCTTCTAACCTATGCCTTCATGAACAAACAAGTTTGGTCGAATGATATATTTAGAGTTAACAAGGAAAATGGCGCCAATATAGAGATGATCCGTGGGAACATAGACACTACAGAGTTCTTCATATCCACTCTCAACCTACATATGACAAATGGAGAAAAATAAGAACTGCCTTCAACACAAATTGAAATAATAGTTAAATTATAATCATTGCAAAATACAATGTATGTTGACAAATAAACATGTAGTTTTATTGCATTTTATGATGTCAATAGTCATCTACAAATAGATATCAATTTGCATATATCCAATAGACATTTCCATCTGTCACTCAATTTCAGTATCTGTGTAGAATACTTGGCATTAAGTCAACTTCAAGGATATATAGACTCTAGAGCATAAACAAGTACCTGAATGACAAGTTGGTACATCCATATCCGGTTGGACAGTTAAGAAGTGAATCTGACTTGCATGATGAATAATAAAATAATAATATATTGATAGATGATTGATACAGTATTACAATGAGGCTCTCCTTTATAAGGCTTCAGCATGTATAGTGAAGGGTTACGCCCTTTCACCATAAAAATAATAATTTATTATTAATAATTAATATATCATTTAATTATTCATAACACAACTGATGATGTGATAAAACCAAATGCATATTCCCCTACACGTGAATTACGAATAATTGCAACCTCTTTGAAGGACCTTATGTTCTGGTCTACAAAGTATAAGCTATGAATAATATTTAAAATAACTTTCTAACAAAATAACAAATTACCACCTTATCCATTATCAAAACTTCAACTCTTCAATTAGTATGCATGTATGATGTATCCACAAATTAATACCTTAATTTTTTTTGAATTTGACAATTTATATCTCAATGAATGGAAAGCTAGAAAACCCTTATATTTCAATACATGGAAAAGCTTCAGAAATTAAATCAGATATATTTTCTAAAACGTCAAATAGGAATGAGAAAATAATATGACCTGTTTTGGAGCCTTGAATGCATACATCTCTTGAAATATGACTATAAAATTGAGCAAAACAACGAGTCTTTCCCTATGTATTAGTGAGGTGACCTTTTCAATACTCGATATTTGATTATACAATAAAACACGTTTCTAAAATGTAATTGTCCTAAAAGCAATGCAAAATCCCATATCACTCTTACAATGATCAAAGTCAAAACAAAAACTTCCATGTGTACCTGTTAAAAGGGAGTTATACAGTCTAAGAAGCCAATCATATTTTTTTTAAATCCAACGTATGATGTCTAATCTCAGTAATACCTGGAGAAATGGAAGCACTATTTGATTTGAGGATGAGTAGATATGTTTTACGAGAGGCATTTTCTTTAGGCTGAGTAGATATTTTTTTGTTGTTGCTTCCTTGGTGGATCATCTAAATGGACAAGCAGATTGACAAAAATATGGGGATATGTATTTCACCCACCTAATTTTGAAACATTGTGAAAAGCTCCCCTATAAAAGCCTAGTCCCTTGCATTAAGGATTAGTTACTAGATATAGGTTGTATAAAATGGGGAACGGTGCCCCTAGTTTCCCATTTTTCAAAAGGAAATGGCTGAGTATTTCCCCCCTTTACTCCCATTTAAGTTGATTTGCAGCCCTATTAGGGTCCCTGTTTTGAAAATCGATCAACTCAAACTCAAACTTAGTCAAGTTGACCAAGTTGACCTTGAACCGAGCCAAGTTATCCTACATATCGGATCATGTGACCAATTCGGTACCGAACCAATCAACTCAACTAAACTTGGTTGAATCCTGACCTGAACCGACCAAGTTGCCTATGTCAACGTGTGTGAGTTCGTGGACTAAAAAAAACTCTTAATTTATTTTTTTAATATCTCTTAATCTAACCCTAACCCTAAATCGTAATACTAAATATAATCTAATCCATTCAGTCAAGTTGACCAAGTTGACCTTGAACCAAGCCAAGTCATCATGTATATCGGATCACGTGGATAGTTCGATACCGAACCAGTCAACTCAATTGAAACTGGCCAAATGCTGACCTGAACTGGACAAGTTTCCTATGTCAGCGTGTGTAAGTTCATGGACTCAAAAAAACTCTTAATTTTGGTTTTTTTTAATATTTCTTAATCTAACCCTAATTCTAAATGATAATACTAAATAAAATCTAGTCTGCTCTATATTGTAGCATTTAATAATACTAAATTCTTCAAGTACATGGAAAAATGTATTCAAACTTCAATGAAGAGATGTTGCAAAAAGCATGCACACACCATACTACCGGTATAGGTTAACACACATTATATACTACTACTTTGGCATAAAACACCCTTTCACTATTACTTATTTGATTCTAATAACTTTGCATTCTTTTTATATGTATTAATTAAAACATAGTGGCTCTCTACATATACATATTTACTATGGTTAGAAAGTACTACAAACATGTTAAAACCAGATTAAAAATATCCAAAACAAACTAATGATGCATAAAGCTTATTTCATAAATATGTGATAAAGTAAAATCATAAAGAAAACCATGACACATTATATAGATCCATCACTCTAACGTGGATGGCCCGTTTTTTGTGGACTATGATCAACTCCTAAATCGAATACAAGGACATACAAAATGCAGTGCAAACTTATTCTTGAGTATAAATGGAAATGAGATTAAATGAATTTTTAAATCCCCTCGGAAGGTATAGTTAGAGTCATCATTCCACATTGATATAAAATGGCATAAAACATATCAACCAGCACATGATTGAGGGAACATTCATAATCATAATATACTTATGATGTGGTAAGCAAATGTGAATTGCTAACCAGTTCTCTATCACAAGCAGCGTTGAGGTACATTATTGAATGTTCTTCTGTAAGATCCCTATCCAATCTAACCCCAAAAATTTCCCGAACTACCAGATAAGATGACTGCTAAAATGTACCGGAATTGATTTTCATTAACTACTTGTTGTAAAATGACACTCACTGGTTTGGAATCTGCTTACAGTTTAAATGCACTTGGAGATCTTGCCCCATACTTCACCAAATTGGACTGAATGTCAACATGGGTTTCTGAGTGTTGTAGGCACTGTGATTTTTATGTTTGGGTTTGACAACATGTTTATACCCTCTCAAGAGGACCATTATAAAAAGAGAACATGATAGACATATCCATAAACATGAATGTAATTCAAATCTAACACACAATGAATGTTCACACCAGATTTCAAGAAAAAGGTTACTGTTGTAGATTTAAGTCATTAACATACCACATAATGGTACTTGGTATTGGAAAATTGATAGCATGAAAACTATAGAGAAGAAGTACCTCTTTTCCAAGCAAGGAAGGATTTGTACAAGACTGGAAATGAATGATATATGCAAGATAATCACTCAGAAATGTCCCACCAGCATTCATTAGTTGGCATCCTATAGCATATAAGGATTTCTCTTCTCCTGGGACGTCTTCACCAACAGCAATGGGAGTTGATTCCCCTTTTCAATCAGCAGATGGAGTGCACAAAAAAATGGTAGTTTGATTCCTTTTTGCAGCTGCATCCTCCTTCCTAAGTGATCATCTTTTATAAAGATTCCCTCAATATTATTTTGCAGTAGTGAATAAACCAGCCAAAGTCCCCACGATTTTGTCCAACAATGATAAAGTACTCTTTTACAACTCAACTTTGGATGTGTTGCAGATGGTGTCCCTTTTCCACTAATTTTCATTCCAATGGTCAATCAACCACAAACACCCACAATTCTTGGCCAAATGTGATGAACTATTCCTTTACTAACTCAGCCTTGGATGTATTTACAAATGAAATCTTCCTTCAACTGGTGCAGTTGCGCCCTACTGCAGAGATGAAGAATGATAAGCAAGTGCGCCCTCAACCGAGACAGGATGAGATCCTAGTGCACCCTTCATTTATCTATTGAAGCTCATCATATAAATCACCTCAAAAGTAAATCTATTGCATAGAGGAAATTATTCTCCCAAAGTGCATCAAATAAGAAAATACTCTGAAACTGAGAATAGCCAGGGCATGCTAATTATAAGCATTCTGATGCAGGCCTTGCTGGTGGAGTGTTTGCTGAAACGTTGTTCTCCCTCTGAGGAGGCAGAGAGTTCGAGTAAATAGTCTTGGAAAGGCTGATGTAAGAACTGCAGAACTTAATAAACATGATTGGGTATTCTGCAACTTTTTCATGCTTAGAGATTGAATCCATTATAGGTTATATTGTGTCCTCTTCAGTTTTATTCATGATTTCTCATATTAAATACAGAGTTACATATGCGCTGCATAAGTTACCTCACTTTTCCAGATCTAATAACAATAAGCCGTATTGTGCATTGCCTAAAATTGATGAGCTCTGTTCTATATTGTTTCCCACTTCAAAACACTGTTTTGGAGCAAGTTTTCCTCTTGAGAATGTATTTCACTGAACGTCTAACCTATAGGGTGTATGCCTCTGACCTATGGAGTGTTGCCATCAGGTTAAATACAGCTTGTAATTTCATCCTAGATTCTCATCCCAACTTGACTTACTCGACCTATCATACCTATCAAAACTTTTCATCCTAGATTCTCATCCCAACTTGGCTTACTCGACCTACCATACCTATCAAAACTTTTCTTGAATCCTAATCCAAGATGTGTTGAACTTGTCCTACTTTCAGTCAAAGGAAAACTTTTACGCTAACAGTAACCACGTCGTGTCTTTCAGCGCTAACAGTAACTTACATATTTGATAAAGGACTGAGTTTGTCCTATTAAATACTGGAGTAGGAGTAGACTCGACACATCTGTTGGGAAAAATACTAATACAGGCCTGCTTTTGACACCACAAACTCCAAGGGTTCACTCAAATTTGAATTATCTGTAAGAAGAATGATCTGCTCCAACACAGGCCTCCATGAATCATATCTTCAATCTCCATCAAGATGATCCACAATTGGTAAGTCTCAAATGGGAAGTAAAGGTACTGAAATTACACATTTGTAGATCAAACATATTTGATTCTTCATATTCAAAAGTAACATACGTTTTTCCACAGGAGTGACTTAGACCATTTGCTTCCATGAAAATTTTGACCAAAATCGGGCAAGAATTGTTGAAATTGTATGATAGGGTGTCTCAGGAGTTATTGAGGGCGGCTGAATCCATTTTTGCAACTAAAATTGCAATTTCAGCAACCAAAATCCTAATTTCAGCAAAAATTCCATCCCCAGACTTGGACAAATATCGCTACCAAAAGTGCAAATGGTCTAGAGTTTATCTCATTCATTTCCCACAAGAAACTATTGGCCAACAACTGATACTCAAAAATGGCCAACAACTGATACTCAAAGGCACGAGCGTCTCATTCACATTTTGCATTCTCTTCAATCTATTAGCTGTTCCTATCAATCTTGCCTTTATCAATTTCACGTAGTGACACTTGATGATCTCAGACATACTCAATGCTATCATTTGGATGCTGGCAATTGCTTATTCAAAACTTAGCAACATTACCTGCAAGTTCAAAGTCAATATCGCTGCCTCTAATGCAATCAATATTATGAGGCGCTTCATTTCAAGCCATTATGAGGCTTGCTGCCTCTAATGCAATCAATATTGCTACCAATGTAATAAACACAAAACATTCCAAGAGAGATTTTATGAATTATTGCCACTTAAAACGTCTTAGTCAACATAGTACGTTGTATATAGTATCTCAAGAATAAAACCTCAACTATGATAAACACTAGAAATGATGTACATGTTCATATGTCATAACTACATTGACATGCCCCCAGGTAGGTTACCAAAGATATTTTCAATTCTATAATGGTTTTATGTAATGAATCAAAGCGTGACTAAATAACGCATAGTGCAATTAAACTTGACCAGTGGGTTCTCTATTGGCGCTTTGATGCAAGATCGTTGTGGAGTGGTCTTTCACAATGCTTTTGACTGGAAATCAATAAGCACAACATATGGATTCTTTGTGGCACACTCGCGGGAACTAACCCTCAACGTAATTTGACACTTTGAATTTGTGATGCAGCCTCTCACATATGGCAGAATGCTACTCGTCATGTAATACAATAAGCGTGGCAGAATACTATTCGTCATGTAATACAATAAACGTGCAGCTCGTGGCACATTTTTGATATTCCATGCAGTTGGATATATCCCACATTGCTATAGCAAAACTTTTATTCATTTTTTTATTTACGCTGATCACAAAAAGTCATAAGTAGTGAATGCCTTGCCTTGGTGCTCTCCGTGAGGTGGAGAACAATTAGGATAAAATAGACACAAAAGGGGATAAAGATAATTATAATTGAACTTGGAAACTTAGCATTTACCTAACACATCTCTTTTAATCATTTACATATTTCCCTTTTATATTCTTATTGGGACTATAAGGAATGCTATCTTACTCTTTTAATCATTTACATATTTCCCTTTTATATTCTTATTGGGACTATAAGGAATGCTATCTTACTTATGGCCCAATTCTTCCTTGTTTAGTTCCGGAAGCATCCATGCTTCCGTCAACACAAAATTTGATAATAAAGATAATTATAATTGAATTTGGAAACACAAATTTGATGTGGAATTATATTGAACTTGGAATGGGATAAAATACAAAAAAATTGAATCGGATAAAAAAAGATAATAGACACAAAATTTGAATTTAATTGAACTTGGATAAAAAAAAATAATAGACACAAATTTGAATGGGATAAAAAAGAATTATAATTGAACTTGGAAACACAAAATTTGATAATAAAGATAATTATAATTGAATTTGGAAACACAAATTTGATGTGGAACTATATTGAACTTGGAATGGGATAAAATACAAAAAATTGAATCGGATAAAAAAAGATAATAGACACAAAATTTGAATTTAATTGAACTTGAACTTGGATAAAAAAAGATAATAGACACAAAATTTGAATTTAATTGAACTTGGATAAAAAAAGATAATAGACACAAAATTTGAATTTAATTGAACTTGGAAACACATTTGAATGGGATAAAAAAAATAATAGACACAAATTTGAATGGGATAAAAAAGAATTATAATTGAACTTGGAAACGCAAATTTGAATGGGATAAAAAAGAATTATAATTGAACTTGGAAACACAAATTTGAATGGGATAAAAAAGACAAATTTTAATGAAATAAGACTTCTTGAATGGGATAAAAAAGAATTATAATTGAACTTGGAAACGCAAATTTGAATGGGATAAAAAAGAATTATAATTGAACTTGGAAACACAAATTTGAATGGGATAAAAAAGACAAATTTTAATGAAATAAGACTTTCTTATCCTTCTCTTTTAAAGAAGCCATTGTCTCTTTTACTTGGAATGGGATAAAAGACACAAATTTGAATGGAACAGAAAATACACAAATTTTAATAAAATAAGACCTACTTATCTTTCTCTTTTAAAGAAGCCATTGTCTATGTGTAATGGAGATAATGACTTAAAAGAAGCCATTGTCTCAATGTAGTGGAGACAATGGCTTGATGTGGAATTATAATTCAACTTGGAATCAAAGAAGCCATTGTCTCCACGTCTTATCCTTCTCTTTTAAAGAAGCCATTGTCTCCGTGTAGTGGAGATAATGGCTTAAAAGAAGCCATTTTCTCTGTGTAGTGGAGACAATGGCTTGATGTGGAATTATAATTGAACTTGGAGATAATGGCTTAAAAGAAGCCATTGTCTTCGTGTAGTGGAGACAATGGCTTGATGTGGAATTATAATTGAACTTCGAATGAGATAAAAGTTACGTCATTGTCTTGATGTAGTGGAAACAATGGCTTGATGTGGAATTACAATTGAACTTAGAATGAGATAAAAGTTAAACCAATGGCTTGATGTGGAATTATAATTGAACTTGGAATAATATAAAAGACACAAATTTGAATGGGTTAAAAACGACACAAATTTTAATGAAATAAGACTTATCCTTCTCTTTTAAAAAAACCAGGTGATGTTTTAACATAAAACAATAATAAAAAATTTAATGTCTTTTTATACTAACTATTATCAGCCAACAAAGACTTGGTAAATAAAATTTTGAGAAGCCACCTGATGTTTTCACCTAAAACAATAATACAATTTTTAATATATTTTTATACTAACTATTATCAACAAACGAAGACTTGGTAAATAAAATTTTGATTTTGGGAAATTTGACGAAAAAGTCAGAGGCTTTGCAAAACTTGTTAAGACTTGTAACACTTTAAAATCCAAACAAAGAGAGTAAAGAGTCATATGTTACGAACTAACTTGAATGGAACTTTAATAAAATGAGAAACTTACACAAAATGACGAAAGGATTTGAGATTTTGGAGAAATTGACCCAAGGTTGGAAAATTTTAAGGACTTCATGTGGTAAATCCATTAAAACTATAAGGTGTTTGCTGTCGAAACTTCCTACAACAAATACTTTTGTAAATCTACTGATTTTGCTACTGGAACTAAAGATCTCCTGCTGGAACCTCACAAATTTTAATGTATAGATTTCGCTACTAACAACAACAACATATAGATATAGAGAAAATATGAATGAAACAAAAACTGATATCACTTATTTATGAAAAATATAGCCATCAAGCAACTGCCTTTTGCATCAGTTGGTTTCTTGTTGTCACCATTATAAAAATGTTAGAAATGCATGCCCCTCAAAATGTTAAAACATCTTCCACACAAGAAGGTTAGAGACAAGTAAACTAGGAACAAGGGACAACCTCTAGAAACATGATGATTAAAACTAAAACTAAACCCTAATGAAAAAAAAAGATAGGGAGCTAATGACAAGAATTTCAAGATAGTTTGTGAATAAAATTATAATTTCTTATCAATGAGAAACCATTAAAATCTTACCAACGTATATTCTTACCCATAGAAGAAACACTATGGAAAATTCAGGTTTTGACAATTTTTTGCTAAAAAACAAGGCCCGTGCACTTTCTTATTGGTCAGGGCACATGGGTAATAAGACCCACACAATTTCCTAATGGACATGGTGCGTGGGGTCCAAAAAATGCCTGAAACTACCGAAAACTATTTGAAACGAGAATTTTGTGAATCCAAACACCATTTGGTATGACAAAACACAACCAGAAGCCAACAAACAACCAGATCTGTTGCAATAAAAATAGATCCTTGATAACAAGTTAGTATTCAATGGATTTCAACTCGTATCTACAAAAAGTCAAGAAAACTTGACTTTCTTAAAATTAAATTGTGAGGGTTAGGGTTTTGAGAAAAAAAAATCTCAAACATGTAGAAAAATGCCCAAATATAAAGAAAAAACCACAAGGGTTATCTAGATCTTATGGAAAATATACTAGATATGTAATGATAGCCTATGTGGTGTTGTTGGTTATGTAATAATCATATATATTAAATAAGACATAAATAACTTTGGTATTATAAAAAGGAGTTTCACCACATGTATAATATAATAACTCTCTTATTACATTCTTTATATGATGGAGGTGGACATATATTTATCCCACATGTGTTATAGGATGTAAATCTCCCATGCCTATAGCTATATAATACAGGTGAAGGAGACTCATTTGTACGCATATGTTATAATTATGTCATTATGACATGAAGTGAAGATGGAGAGTGATGTGATGCTTATGTGGACGGAGCTCAAGTGTAAGATTGGATCTTTCTAAAGAATAAAGAACACCATAAAGTCATGTTGATGTTTCTCCATTTGGGATTTTACCATGTATATTCAGTGTATTATTTATTTTTCTCTTGCATCTTACTTATTATTTGATTATTTAGTGTTTGTATGGATAGGAGGATATACTACTAGATTCTTTCTATTGATTTGCATGTTATCAAAGTTATTATTGTATATTTATACACATTTCTTGATAATCTAACAATTTTTCCATAAAAAAATGCCAAATCAAGGTGATAACACAATAATGTAACAAAAATCCAAAATACTAATGGTTTCAAAATAGGAGTACTTGTGGAAATTAAAATTAAAATCTACTCACATTTCAAAGAGCTCGACATGGCATAGAAAGAGGCTAATCATGAGGTTGTCATAACAATGTTGTAAGGAATCCTAGGGATGGTGGATTGGGATGACAACATTTAGTTGTGAAAAATAAAACAATGAAGAACAAATAAAAAATAAAAATCATTTAGGTACTAGATCCTAAAAGAAAGGATTAACTCCTACTCCTAATATTTTGTGAATACATTATTATATGTGAATGAAGTAGAGAATGGTCTATGTATGATTCAAATATGAGGACAATGAGAGACATGTATCAATGAATAGAGATCAATACACTGTGAGGTTTGCATGAGATCTTGTGCATGTACAAGTATTTTGTGTTTGTTGGGCTAATTTTCCCAACATGTGGTATCAGATATATGGTGTCAAAGAGACAATTTTAGTAGAATTTCTTCCACATGTCTTCATGCATTTAGTTATCCATTTAACTAGATTCGTATTGAGCTCTATGCACCCTAACAGATCTCCTTTCTATCTTTACAACCAAGCATCTCATCAAGAGCCACTATATTCTAGAGAAGAGATCATGGGTGTAGAACAAAGCAATCTGATCGTTTGACAAAACTACTATGAAAATACAGTTGTGAATGACATTCAAAGAACAAGGAATGTATGCCGCAAGCAATAAATTCCACCTATAAAGAATAATATTGGCATAGAATTGAAATAAACTACAAGTACTCAAACATTACAAAATAATAGAGTTTAAGGAAAAACCATTATGCAACAAGGGAAGCAATTAAATTATATTGAAGTGTAGCAACTAAGGACTGGAAATGGGCACCTCAATCTTCGCTTTCAATAATGCAATCATCTTATATTTTTTGTTCATGGTGTTTCCATAGGATCCCTTTAAGATTTTTCCCTTATGCATCTTCTTGTCTCCACATCTGTATAAAACAAGAGTTCCGTGGTCCCATGGACTACCCATGGTAAATCTACCATAGGCAAGGAAGGAGAATTTGGAGGGTTCCCAAGCACTACATTCAAGTTGCACACATTATGGTATGAATAATTTCCTTGATGGAATAAGGATATGGAATTAGAAAAGGTTTTGATGAAAATGAATATGATTTTCCTGAACATCATGGCTATCTTCTTACAAACTCTAAACCTTATTGCTTAAGATCGAGTACCATCAATGTGTTTCTTTGTATTTCCTATTCCTCTAACCTAGATCAATGAAAAAGTCATAGGGTTTATATCTATACTCAAGATTTCTTCATATTGTCTCGGAAACTCATTCATATCATGGCTCAATCCAGATCATGTCAAGTTAAATTACTAGAAAGAGGTATGACTTCGATCTAAGGTTGTTACTTATGCTCATGCTCTACCATGAAATCCCTTGTGGGTTTATAGGCCCCAAGGAATAAAAGGCTTAGTGAGGAGCTCTACTTGACATTAGAGGACATGAGTTAGAAGCTCTATGTCCTTGGCCTCAAATTTTTTTTAAAGACCTCAATTTTTTAATCGTATTCATACTTTCAATAGGAATGTCAAACATAATATAGAGCTCACTATACTTATTGACGCCCCATCCCATGTATGGCACAACCATGAGATAAATGTAAGGAAAATCACAAGCATAGGTACGTGTTGTGGGAAAATATGCACAAAGGTGTGCAATATCTCCCACCATTGATTGAATCCCTTGAGGTTGTTGACTAGGCATAGTATTTAGAAACAAAAAGTAAATGTGATAACCCCAAGTAGATCCTGCAGGATCTTGTTAGTGAAATAAAACAATACAAAAACTAAAAATAATTTGAAATAAACAATAAGGAAAGAGGGATGCAAACCATAATTAGAAACAAGTGCAAGGACCACTTTAGATTGCCCAATGTTTAAGCGAATACATATAATATCACTTAGGAGATGTGATCTCCAAATGGAGGAAAACAATCAACCTTAGGGAGGCCTATTTTGTCTACACTAAATTCTAGATAACTCAAAGAACCAATGGAGAGAAACACTTTCCCCTTGGAGGAATGAAGGAAGGGATCTTGGGGAATTCTAACAAGTGGGAAGAGGTGAGCTATAAGGGAGCTCTATCATAAATCTAACAGCATGATCTTTCTCTAATTTCTCCCTTCTATATGGATTCATTTTATATGCCAATAGTTGGCCAAGAAATAACTAGATCCAAGTGTGAACCCCATCACCTCATGAACTAGCTTCAAGGTAACAATGGGGCTATTAAATTCCCATCCATCATGTTGACGAGACAAGTCCGAATTTGTGTTGGTGATGGGCCTTCATGAGCCTTAAATTCACGTCTAGTGGTTGAGATATTTTTTGTTTTGACAGTCGCATGGATATCGAAATACCTGCATGGCACATAATTAGTAATATGCGCACCAACGCACCTAACCATATGGTTGGCCATGTATACTTGTATTTTGACTGTTCTTTGGCATTTCTGACTCAAGCTGCTTCTTGGATCTTGATGAGGATTTCTTTGATGTGTTGAATGTTATAAGTTGATGATACCTTATTGTGCAAATTGCAAAAATGTCGCATGTGTGTGAGAATTAAGCATTAACATATGGCCCTTGATATATGAGCTTTGGAGAGTATTGTAGGGACGATAATTCATCAACATTTATTTTTGTCTCTCTTGTGTTCTTAAAATAAGTGAAGCATGTGTGGATAGATAGATTCCTCTTATGGGGGAATATTGTTGGTGAAGTGGTAAAATAGAATTTTGTTTTATACAAATGAGGTCGGAAAACCCATGCTTGTGAAGATCTACCAAGATGGCTCCAATATAACGATACCAAGGGGTCAACTCATAAATTCTTGGGACATGGATGAAGGCGGATCTAATCCATGTGAGAGTAAATAAACCTATAAATGATATCATTGGTGTGGAATAAGATGAATTGTTAAATATTACAAGAATCTCGTGAGGGTGGGGGGGCAGAATATTGATGAAATATTTGAATGGGGGACTTCACTGTACCAGATGTGCTACTACCATGATTTGGAAATGTGAACACTTCTACCTTTGAAATGTATGAATCCACCTGATGTGATAAATGTGTTGACATTGAGCAAAGGTGAGACCACTAAATTAGGGAGGACTAATAACTCTCCCTACTTAGTTTGAGGTTATCCCTTATATTGATTAAAAGGAATCCCAAGGTACCACCGTAACCTATGAAAATATCATAATAAAGGGAGTCAATGTTGATGAGAGATGAAGAACATGTTAAGACAAGGGTCTTATCCAGCGAACCAATATCATTTTGTAACCAATTGTGGGACTGACAGAACTGACACAATACTAGATGATAAGCATGGGGCTCATAAACTCCTTTGATTGATGTGAACTTGGGGATCAACTAACGACATCATTCTTCAAAATATGGGGATAATGTGTAATGGAGAGAGACAAATTGTAGATGAAGGGTTTTTTTGGAGACACAATACTAAGGGAATGGAGACCGACAAAACTGATGATGCTAGGAATATAAAAACTCTTCGACATCAATAAAAGGTGACTAAGGGGTTGTTTCCAAAAGAATAGGGTGGTTCCCATGATTTTAAGTGGATTGGGGAAACGTTTGAACATAAATAATAATTAATGGCTTCCCCATGGTTTTGCGTGTGTTGGGGGACCAATTTAATGATGGACAAAGTTCCCATGGTTTTGAGTGGGTTAGGGAACTTTTCCAAATTGATGTCAGGGGTATTTTGGAAATGCAAGGATAGGTGCCCCATGAATCAATGCCAGGCATATTGTTCCTACAGGAATAACTTAATAGAATTGGTTTCTTCAAAGGGGCAGGACCCCATTGTTGTCTTCGTAGGAGTGGTGGTACAAAGAAGAATTGCAAATGGTGAACTACTCATGAGGGTATGAGTGATCAATTGTGAATCTAGATCATAACATGTTTCAAGGAATTTGATGGCATCAACTAACAAAGGTGGGGGAGTAAATGTGCAACTCTTGAAATTAAGATCTATTGGTTGATCATTTTAAATGGGTGTCAAATTCCTCATACTTGTGTGGATTTGACATCATGGGTTCCCAAATTATGACATAGGTTGCAATGGTGCACACACCCATGGGGGAAATATGATATTTAGAATAATAATGTTGATGGAGCATTATTACTGGGAATTAGGACCCTATGGTTATCAATGGGAGTACTAGTAAATTCAATGTAGTAAGAGGGAAGATGTTTCCTATATGCCAATTTCGGGATGATACCTGTGATAGGGATCATGCACCATTGTTGACCAGAACATAAAACTCATCATTATTTTGTTACAATCCTGCACACATGATGCAGATACCTAAGTATAGTAGAGGACATAACAAAGATATTGACAATGTAGAGGTAAGAACCAAAACATGATGCTCCTAGGGTGTGCACGTGAAAAATGAGTGTTGAATGAAACTTTCAAATTTGAAGAGCGAGATGTGTCACTTTGTATATTGTGGTGTGTTCATTGTGGTGGTGCGTATGGTCCATGAAACAGAGTTACGTTTTGGCCATGGAGAAGGTTTGAAAGTGGGGTCAAATCTCTATAAATAGGGGTGGGGACATTTTTCAAAATAATTTTTACCATTTTATTTTCAAGCTCCAGAGTACATTTGTGGTGATTTCAGGAGATACATGCATCCATTTTCCAAGAAGAAAGATCTAGGTAAGTCTAAACCTTATCCTCTTGATTTATGTCTGAGTGATTTTAGGGTTAGGGGCCCCCATTTCCCGTATGGTCAGTTCTTAAGCATAAAAATTCACTAGGTGGGTATTGTAAATTATCACACTTAATCACACATGATAATATATTATCATTTGCTTCCTTGCATGCGATAATGGGATTATATAAACGAGGCACATGATGTGCATGCTTCAACCACGAGATAGTTATGCTCTACTGTGTGTGGTGTAGGCACGCTGACTGTATGGCTAAATTGTGAAAATACCATGTGAAATGGTTTGCATGGTGGATCTTGGTGTAGTCTCATAGAGCATGACTATCATGTATTGGTAACGCATGACCTATGCAGTTCTTCAAAGAAAAAAAGCACTATAAAGGTTCATTATGTAGCCTTAAAAAGATCCACTTTAATGTTTGACCTTTTATGATTTCAGATGCTGGCATTTTATCGAGATGGTGTACATTGAGTGGCGTGAGTACCATTATGATGAGATGGTGGACCGAGTTGATGAGGACCTTATGGATATGCAGAAATTATGTGATGCAAGACTCCTAAAGTTTTTCATGGGACACTTTCTCCAGTCGGAAGAGTATCTACTACATGAGATTATCAAGATGTGGGATCTGGATCAGTTGGTGTTTCATGTGGGCAGTGAGGACCTGAGCATCACTACTTGGGACATCTATTTCCTAGATGGATTATCTACTCGTGATGTACAACATATGACCAGTTTATCTATAAAAAGGGGTTGTATTGTTGAGTCCCTGTTATTGATTAGTACTACAGTGGTGACCAAGGTTCCTCGAGCTCAGGGAAGATTTTGATCAGCCACCTTACCATAGTCTCACAGTCTGGGAAGTGGTGACCTTGGTGTTGAGGGTAATGGGGGGCATCTTCCTCACATAGTGTTATCAACCCAAATGGCACTTCTCCATCTGAGTTTCGACATTCTTGATGTTGGTACACAAAAGGACATATTAGGATTGAAGTTTGCCAAAACATTATAGATGGGCATTACTTGGGATGCATTTACCCTTAAACTAGATTGTTATATAATTTTTCTAAGTGTTGAGTTGCATATGCAACTATCTCCATTGCAACTCGCGTACTGTACACGACTATCTACATTGCAATCCGCGTACATCAGCGTACGCAGGTTTCCTTTGAGCAACTCATGTGTCATACGTGGATTGCCTATATCAATAGTCGTGTACACCTTAGTTTGACCTTGCAAAATATAAAACACAATTAATTGAGATTAGTTGGGCCTTAATCCTTAACTATCCCAACTGTTTCAACCACCCCAACCTTCAAAATCATTCTATTTCCCAAAGTATAAATAGAGACCTTGGGGAGGCTATTAATCAATCATTATTGGAGAGAAAAGTTATGCTGGTGGTATATCTTCAGAAGTCTTGGAGCAGCAGAACTCATAGTCCTTTGGTTTCACAGGAGTCCTTGTCTCAGAAGCTGGGTTGTACTCTTATCGCATTCACTAATTGTTAATAAAGAGAATTCTTCTTCCAACATTGTGTTGAGTATATTTCATGTATTGTGTTTAATGAATGTATTTGATTATATATTTGATATATTGTTTATCTAACCTCTTATATATACATGCATGAGATATTACTTGGAGAATTTGCTCTTTACAGGTGAAAGAGGTGCATCCCTGGAAACTTTGGAGAGAAGAGGAGCGGGAGAAGATCAAGCTTGGATCAACCATCTGTAATCGGGTAAGTCAAGACTTTCTTCCTATTCCCTTTCCATTCTCTGGTAAAGTTGATTGTCTGCAAGGTTAGTAGTAAGTTGGTAACCCCAGACCCTAGGTTACAAGGGTGCTTAATCCTGAACAACAGAATTGGCGACTCCGCTGGGAAGTCCAGCCTAATGTGGGTTAGTCCTGTAGATACTTGCCCAGTCTTTGCTCTGATTCAATGTATGGTTTTCTATCTTGGCTTTGATTTGTAGTAGTGTGTTTAGAGACCTATATTATTTTTTTCCTTTTAAAAAAAAAATTGTTGTGTACGCAGGTTGTTGTGCTACAAAGTCATGTACAACAACTTGTATATTCGAGTTGCTATATTGGACAGTCACGTACAATACGTGGATTTCTCTATTAGACAGTCGCATACATCTTTTAGCAGCAATTTTTTTTTAGGCAAGGTTGCTTGTCGCTATCTTATTTGTATTTTGCTCTAATTTAGGGTCTTCTATTGCTGGCATCTTGCAATAGGTCTGAAAGTCCTGTACACCATACTTTGTGCTTTTCAGTAAGCCCTTGAGTTTTTGTTGTTTGAGTCTTCTTTCACTTAGAAATTTGAAGTGGATTATCCTGTTTGGGTGATAGGTTCAGTGCTGTGTATCTGAATTAGTGATTGGGATTTTAGATACCTTGTACTCTTTATTACTTTCGAGTAGTTTTAGTTTCTCACTTGTCCTTTAGTGATTTCAGTAGATTTTATTCATTGTTTCCTCCCAAGCTAGGTGTTTTCCAAGTCTCCTCCTTAGGTGGTTGAATTCGGTTCTTACAAGTCTGCTATACTTCATATTGTTTGCTTTATGGTCTGATTATTCAAGCATACTCAAGAAATTTTGCATTTAGGTGCATAGTAATTTTCGAAGAGTTTGAAAAGTGAAGAAAAAACATTGGAAACATTTGCATTTTAATTGCATATTGTAGTTTTATTTTCAGTATTTTCAAATAAAATATCAAAAATTACAAAAAATAAGTCTTAGTCTTCTCATACTTAGTTGTAATTTCATTAGTTCATATCTACAAAAAGAAAAAGAAGCTTGTTTTAAGTAGTTGTAATTTGTTTTGGAATTCATTTTATACACCTTTTTACTTTTCTTATCAAGTCTATAATATCATAGTCATTCACGCCACTCACCCTCTGACTAAGAACAGCCCTTAAAATGAACACTATAATTTAAAATTTATTAGTAAGTTTTGTTTTATAGGGTCATGCCTACTAGCTTAGGCTAGACTTGTGGGAAAGGAAGTGTAAACTCTCCACAAGTACTTAAATTCAAACATAGTTGGCCAATCGATAGGTAAATCCTTCTCTGTGTTGATAGTTTCTGGGAAGCTCCTCTCAAATGGGAGTTAAGCACGAGGCCGCATGGAGGGTTGGACTGAGGAGAAAAACCTTTGATTCCTTGTCAAAACGTAGACCAAGGTTTTTTCGCATATGGGGATTTTGTCCTAGACAGAGTTTCAGGTTTTGCTACCCTTCCCATGCGTACAAATCAGGCTTGCGACTGTCCCCCTAGACTATTGATATAATTAAGGTAGCCTTTAGTCTCTTTGGCATCTAGGGTTTATACACGGATAAACTAAAAGGCTATTTCTGGTTCACCTTGGACGGGCTTGGAAGGTAACCCTTGTTGAAAGTGTAGGAGGGCAGTGGGTGGTTCCTCCACTTGTGCCTAAGAACCTCTTCAAGGACGCCAAGAAACTATCTCTCAGCTTTCTTTGGGAAATCATATATTATACCCCTTATGATTATTGAGACTTTAGGAAATTTTGTAGTGAATGCTCTGTGGTTTGTCTGTGTTTAGCCGACCTTAGGGTGTGAAGAGTCAAATTTACAATCGTGGAGGACCAATCTGTCAGATGGTCATGAAGGTTGCAAAACCTTCCTCCGCTTATTACATTGGAACCTCCACCTCCTCCTCAAAGGCGGATATTAGACACAGACGGTTCTTTCGAATTGATAGGAGTTAGTGAAGTCCCAGGTGAACTAGGACTTAGGGCAAACCATTTTGATTTAACCACAATTGAGATAGAAGACTTGCAGGCTGACGAGTTTGAAAGGAACTTTAATTCACCTCTAACTGACTTAAACGATCCTATGATCATTCAGGTTCATCCTTTCAATTCACCCATGAATGGTGTCCCTCTGGGCAGACTAATGTCTGCTGCAGGAGAAAGTTATTCTACTTCCACCTTAGCCACTCTCGCTGAAGGGGTGCCACCTCCCCTGGAAGGTGCCCCTAAAACAAGTATACCTACTACACCTTTAACTCTAGTTAGCCGGGTGGTTCAACCACCGGATCCCACAAATTTAGTAGGTAGTTCTGGTGGTATGGTCACTGGGATTCCTAGTGTACCTTCAGTTCCCACTTCCTTCGTACACACTGCTCAGAGTGGTCCTATAGGATCCTCAGCATTTGTATAGGGTTTTCATTGGAATGGGGGGCACATTCCCCCATCCACTCCATATGTAGGTCCAACACCCGCATATGTAGGGGTGCAGTTCAAAAACCCTAATCCTTATAGTCAAGGTTTTCAAACTCCGGTTTCAGCTCCTTTCACGAGCTCTCCTTTCTCACTTTTCGGCGGAGGGATACCTGTTCCTGTGTTCTAAACCCTAGCTTCGACTGGGGCAGCTAGAACCTCATACACTACACCGCACATAAACAATCCACTGGCTTATGGATGGGATCCTTTCCAAAGCAGCCCAACCACTTCGCAATCAGCAGCAGGAGGCAACCCCGCCTTCACATATGGGAACATGGGGGCAAGTCCCTCTAATCCCCAAGCTGGTACTTTTAATGCTCCAGTTAGACCCAAGCTCCCTTTCCTGGCAACGTTAAACTTGCCAAATTTGTCGAAACTAATGAATGACTCGATGAGACATAACTCCTCCTGGCCACCCGTTCCTATCAAGATGCCCTTAGATATCCCAAAGTTCGAAGGAAAAGTTAGTGATGATCTAGGAGCTCATGTCACCACTTTCCATTTGTGGTGCTCTTCCAACTCACTGAAAGATGATATAGTTCAGTTGATACTATTCCAAAGAACTCTAACCAGTACCACAACAAAATGGTACATTGAACTGCCTTCTGCTGCGTTTCATAGTTTTTGGGACTTGGCTAATGTATTCCTTAGTCACTTCCAACTTCCTGTCCAATATGATTTCAAGACAGACTTGTTGTCTACCTTTCGGCAGGACAAGGCCACTCATATTTCAGATTACATCCAAGAGTGGACAAGACGGAAGAGCCTTATTAAAGCCACTATTCCTCCTGAGCTTTTACTAGAATGGTTCCTTAAATCCCTATTGCCATATATATCTAAGGATTTATCTACTTCGGGAGTGACCAATGAGGAAGAGGTTATCCTCAGGGCCCAGCAACTAGATTTGATATATTCTCAGTCTGGGATTTTATACGAGATCATCCCTGATGCACTGAGGCCAACGCACAATGTAGAGAAACCTAAGCCTGGACCCCATGTCGATGGTGTGGTTGGTTCTGTGAAATATCCCACTATAAATTCTTTGGCTAAAAAGCTCCATGAGTTGTCTGTCAAACATTCTACGGTGGAGGCAACAAAGGTTTCCCCCTCACCCCAGAATGCAAATGTTTTTGCACAATCCTCTCAAAATGGAAATCAGTAGCCCGATGGGAAAAAGAAGAAAGGAAAGAAAGGTGAGGGAAACCAAAACAAGCAAAAACCCACAAACAATGCTAACGAGGGGAAAAAAGAAAAGAAGAAGGTGAAATTCCTATGTAAGTTGTGCCATGAAGATCACCTGACCCATCAATGTCCCCTTATGGAACAAGCTCAGAAGTTGTTAAAATGCCAACAACCGGCTGTCCTAAAGGATCCTTTTCCCCAAGGACATAATTCTGCTTCAGCTTCAAATGTAGCAGGGGGCACCCCAAATGCTCCTGACCCTAATTATATCAACATGGTTCGATCCCAGAATTTACTCCAGACTAGGAACAAGAACTATGAAACGGAGGCTTCAGAGAAAGGTAAGTCAATAGGTGAAACTTCCAACCCTCTCATGATTGAGAAACCTATAGAACATATGCCCAAGATACCGAAAGGTGTCTTCAAGAAAACTTTGCACAATCCCAATGCTAGGGCTGCAGCAAACTACTCCATAGTTGAATATTTATCCCAGACTCCTTATGCGATTTTGGCTTTAAAGGTGTTACAGAGTTGTCCCGCCCAGCGAGATGCACTCTTAGCAGCCTTAGGCAGTATGGACTCATCGAGCCTCATGGCGAATTTTAATTTGTCTGATGTCAAAATTCTCCTGCCATATCATGTAGCCTTATTGATAGATGTCATCCATGGCAAAAAAACCATTGGAAGGGCAATTGTCGACGAGGGTGCTTCTACATGTGTCATGTCCCTGTCTTGCTGGAAAGCTCTTAGATCTCCAGAGATGGTTCCATCGGACACCCTACTTACTGCTTTCGACGGAAGATCATTTCGTCCACATGGTATCCTACCGGCTTTTGAAATTAAGTCGGCAATGAAAGCAGTGTCTGTTGAGGTAGAGGTGATTGATGCACCTTTGGATTATAACTTGCTCTTGGGGAGAAGTTGGACTTACGCCATGTCAGCTATTGCATTGGTCATATTTCGGGTAGTAGTGTTTCCACACGAAGGGAAGTTGGTTACTATAGACCAACTCAGTTTTACTCGAAAAGGCCGCATGGAAACTAATGATCTCACCATACCGTTGGTTGATCAGGTTAAACCTACTACAGAGAGCTTAGGGGTTGGAATGTATGCATCATTCATGGGCATGTTCGATATTCCAGCTCCGATTAATTATCTAGGTTCTACTAGTGTAGGGAAGTCTATAGCAACGGTTCTTGATAGAACAGATCCTTGGATTCTTCCTTCCCACCATGAACCTGAAGTGCCCTTATCGGTAGCGGAAGTAGCTTATCAAGCTATCGTTCATACCGCTGTTGACCCCATTCTGATCCCTCTCACAGTCTCAAAGGAGCCGGAAGAAGCCTATCTGCCCACTTGGGCAGTGAACTCTTTACATTCTAGAGACTACTTAGATATGGTTTTTCCTTCTGATGAAGTCATTCTGGAAGCCATGTGTGGACAAGATAAGATCTGTGAATATATTCACCATCGATCCTATTTTCTTCCATAGTTAAGCAGGATCGAGAACCAGGAGTTCCATATGAGGCTGGCAGGTGATGTTGATACACCTATTAATCCCTTACCACAGGAAGGAATATTTGTTGAGGGGAATATGGAAAACATTTTCTCTGCCATTCCTATCAACATCTCTGCAAACCCAAACGTTGTGGAAAATGTACACATTGGCACAAACTGCTCTCCGAAGGAGATTGCGTTCTATACAGCCTTGTTTAAGGAATTTCGTGACGTATTTGCCTGGTCATATGTTGAGATTCCAGGCATAGACCCATAAATAGTCGAGCATGAAATACGAACTTACCCTAATGCTAGACTCATTCGACAAAAGTTGAGACCTATCATTCCGCGTAAAGCGGCAACTGTTAAGGCTGAAGTTGAGAAACTGCTGAAAGCCGGTTTCATTTACTTGATAGCTTTGACAAAATGGGTATCTAACCCCATTCTTGTCAACAAAAATCAAGGGACCATACACGTTTGTACTAACTTTCGAGATCTAAACAAAGCATTTCCTTAGGATAAATACCCCACACCATTCATAGATCATATCATTGATGCCTGTGTGGGGAGTGAAGTCTTTTCATTTATGGATGGTTTCTCTGGGTATAATCAAATCCAAATTAAACTAGAAGACCAACATAAAACAGCTTTCATTTGTCCTTGGGGTACCTTCACATACACGAAAATGCCCTTTGGATTGAAAAATGCAGGGGATACCTTTCAACAGGCAATGAATTTTTCCTTTCATGACATTAAATCCATTGTCGAACCCTACCTTGATGATCTGCTAGCACATTCTCATAAGACGATCGATCACCCAGATCACTTGCGTTTGATTTTTGAACGATGCAGATACTACAAAATTCGCTTGAATCCCCACAAGTGCATTTTATGTGTTGAGTCAGGGAGACTACTCGGATTCATTGTTTCCAACAAAGGCACTCAGGTGGATCCTCTGAAAGTTGAGGCCATAGTAAATCTGCCTCCTCCACGTTCTATCAGGCAGCTTCAAAGCCTGCAAGGGAAGTCCAACTTCCTTCGACATTTTATTGTAAATTATTCCAATATTACTAAAGGTTTCATGCGCCTGTTGAAGCAGGACACCCCATTTGTATGGGATGAAATCGCACAACTTGCATTCGAGGCATTAAAGAAAGCTTTGTTGTCGGCACCATTACTGCGCCCGCTAGATTACTCTCGGGATTTTATATTGTATATGGCCGCATCTGAGTCGACCATAGGGGTAGTACTAGTCCAGGAGGACGATAAGCTCCAAGAGCATGTCGTCTACTATCTTAGTCGTGCTTTAGCTGGCCCTGAAATTAGGTATTCCCACGTCGAGAAGTTGGCCTTGGTAGTTGTGTATGCTGTTCAAAGGTTGCGTCACTACATCTTACTAAGGACCACGATGGTAGTGGCAGATTTTAATCCCTTCCAATATGTTTTATCCCGATGGATAGTTGGAGGCAAATTCAATAAATGGATAGTCATTCTTTAGGAGTTTGTCTTAGATTTCCAATCCGCCAAATCCAAAAAGTCCTTAGTTTTTGCTGAGCTCATCGTAGAATTTCTGGTTGAGGAAGATGTAGCTATTAAAGAAGAATCATTCCCATATGAGCATATCTTTTTGATTTCCACCTCTGACCCTTGGTACGGAGATATACTTGTTTATCTCCAGACTTTGAAGTACCCTGTAGCCTTCTCGTGGGAATAACGGTGCAAACTACACATACATGCCAAAAACTACCTCATTATTGGAGATACCTTATATCGTAGGGGGGTAGATTCTGTTTTGCATCGATGTCTTACCCACGAAGAAGCAGAGACTGTCCTAAATGATGCCCATAGTGGAGCATGTGGGGGTCATTTATATGGGTTGGCAATGGCCCAGAATATATTACGTGTCGGTTATTTATGGCCCACGATCTTTAAAGATTGTGTGGAAGCCATGAAGCGCTGTCATCCTTGTCAGCTTTACACCAGAAAGATGTGGTCGCATCCTGCTCCGTTCTTTCCTGTCATCTTAGTGGGCCCCTTCACAAAGTGGGGGATAGATTATGTGATGTGCAACCCATTCTCAGCTGGAGGGCACAAACATATCATTGTCGCTATAGATTATTTCATGAAGTGGGCAGAGGCAATGCCCACCTATAAAGCTGACGAGGAAACAATAGCCTTTTTCGTTTTTAACCAAATTATCGCACGGTTCGCTATCCCTAAAGAGATTGTCACTGACCATGGCAGTCACTTCCAAAATAGTATGATGACTGAATTGACCACTATGCTAGGGTTTAGACAAGAGCATTTGTCTTATTTCTATCCTCAAGCGAACGGTTAAGTCAAGGCTATAAATAAAACCTTGAAGACTATTCTCAAGTGCACTATTAATGCAGCCTGTTCCAATTGGCACATCATGCTTTATCCTGCACTTTGGGCATATCGGACCAATGTGAAAACTGCTACAGGGTTCTCTCCTTTCCAACTCGTTCATGGAGTTGAAGCAGTCACCCCGATTGAATGCGAAATCCCATCCTTAAATATTTCTATTCATGTGTTACCTGATACGATTGAGTTGGAAGAACGTTTGTTACATTTAGAACATCTAGATGAGTAGCATAGAGATGCACTGACAACAAACGAAGCTCATAAAAATAGGGTCAAAAATCAATACGATAAATCGGTCAAACCTTGGATTTTTTCTGAAGGGGAGCTTGTCTTACTCTGGGATCAGGACAAAGAACCCCTGCGGGCAGGGAAATTCAGGTCTATGTGGTTAGGAACTTATGTCATGTCAAAAGTGTTGAATAAAGGTGCATATGAATTAACAGATTTCAAGGGGAATAAGCTACCAGAACCTAGAAATGGGCTCTACTTGAAAAAGTACTATTCTTAGGCTTAGCGCTTTTTCTTATATGTATTTTATGTACAATAGTTCATCTGTTTGTGTTCTTATACCATATATTGGTTGTTACATATGTCTTTCGAGTGGTTCATAGGTTTCACAGATGGCGCTAGTTGCCACACTTGTAACCTGGCTTCAGCCGCATGGGTCATCTACTCGCCCTCAGGAAAGCTAGTTGCCTTTGGAGGCGCTTGCCTAGGTCCTGCTACCAATAATGTGGCTGAATACAGGGCTGTCATTGAGATTTTATGGGATGCTTTGTCATGTGGTATCATTCAGCTGGAAGTCATACTTGACTCTCAACTGGTAGTTTCCCGGCTCAATCGAGCTTACCAGGTGCAGAACCCTATTTTACTACGTCAGTTTATGCAAGTTAGGTTATTGGAAAGAAATTTTGAGTTTATTGCATTCAATCATATTCCAAGAAATCAAAATTCATTAACTGATGCGTATGCTAATTATATCTTGGATTGGCACTTAACACATTTTGCATAAAAGTAGACAACAGACACATTACAAAACACATGTAAATAAAACTAGCAATATATATGTGTGTGTGTGTGTGTGTGTGTGTGTGTGTGTGTGTGAATATATGTCCATATAGATAAGTCTAGTTTTTTATCCTCAGATCCAGTAATAACTGTATAATATACAAAAAATGGATCGAAGCCCATAAAATGCTCCTAGGTATAATCTTGACCACCCTGGTCATCTGGACCACCCTGGTCCCCCTGATCATTCTGATCACCCTGCTCTCGGGCTTCTTCAGCTTCCTCAGCTGCAGTAGCCTCAACGGCTTTGATATACATAAGTACTGCTCTAGCTACCCGCCTCATAAGGCGTATCCAGACAGGTGGTATACCAACCACTAGCTCTTGTATAACGACAGGGATATGCTCAATACGTAAAGTAGGTACTCTTTGGGTAAGCCTGGACAGCTTTCCCTCAAGAACCCTAATCAAACCATGGTCTTCTCCCACCACAGGATGCAGATACATACGTGGATGCCCAACAGGGCGGACTAGTCCAATATCTGCATTTTAACATTTAGAAGGATTAAAAACTCTTATACATATGTATATATCTTTATGACTAAAATTCATAAAAATTTAAAAACTTGAAAACAAAAATACCTGACGCTCCCCATGCTCCTCCAAGAAGGAGGACAAGGTCGGTGTCACCTTGGAAATCTATTCCATCATATGGAAACCGTTCCAGTGCTGGTAGCTGTCGCTCCCACCATAAGTAGAATTCATCATCGTATACACTCTGAACTGATCCACTGCCTCCCTAGCAGAGGAAAATTTCTCCCCACCTACTCAATCTAGGCTGACGGGGAGAACGAACTGGTAGTGGTACTACAGGACTCAAACCGGGCACCCTCTCAAAGAAAAAGGCCACCAATATGCTATAATAACTGAATTTTTTCCGTCAGCGTCTTTTACAGTCAGAGAGTTGCTTCCTCATTATTGGGATTACTTCCGAACACCAGTCATATAGGGCTCCCTGTAGATAGCCCACTGCAAGTCTCATTTGGTTTCGAGTTGCAAGGTGAAGTGATGATGACCCTACAACCCTCACTATAGTACTTGCCAACACCTGTAATGGAAAGCTGCGAATATGAACAATAGGGATGCAACTACCCCTCTTTTGAGTACCGGGCGCACAATATGCATCAATGTAGTTCTGCACACTTAGAAGGTCACCGCCTCTACCAGTACCTTCCAAGTTAACTGGAGCTCCCTGTCGTGAAAAAATGGAGATAAAATAGACATCTTCCAAGGTAATCTCTAGAAACTCACCTTGTAGGTCAAACATACCAAGATCATGATCCCAATAGTTTATCATAAAATCTAGTAGGCGGACATTGGATCGCAAAGGTGAGGTACATAAGAATTTAAGCAACCCACTTTTCCGCAAAGCATTTACCGTGGGGGCATCCCATAGAGCTTCTTGGTCCATGTCTTCATGCTCCCTCCCCCTCCACTCAAGTACCATGTTTCAATTTGATAACAAGCCATTGATCAAACATTAAATTCATACAAAAACTTTGTTTTTTGGCCCCATATAGATTTTTCCTAACTCATGCAGTGTATGCAACTGTCCTTTGGAGAAGTCGCATATTGTACGCGACTTTCTTTCGGGAAACCCACATACAAAATGCGTGTACGTGATTGTGGATATACCATACCCGCGTACACAGTGTAGCTACTTTGAGAATGGTGGAAACCATCAAATTTTAGCCAAAAATTGAAATTTTCTTGGATCAAATGAAAGAGCATGGAGTGTAGTTTTACCTGGCACTTGCGGTTCTGAGAATTGTCCACCGAGTTGTCCGCAACGAGCAATCAAAGGCAAAGGTAAAACTTGTCTATTTTGGGTAAAAAGTCAAATCGTGAGTTTTTTATTTCTATTTTGAACTATTTATAGAAATATTATTTTGAAAGTGGGTTTTAAAACTATAGTTCATATTTTTTATAAAAATCAAACTAATACCATGTATTTTTCTTCAATGTAACAGGTCTAAGGTCATTTGAAGTCGTTTTTTGCTCATATAGGATAGGATTTCAATCATTCACATGTGTTTTTTCATTCACACCTAATCCATCTTAAACCTAGAATTACCACTTTGACCACAGACTATGGTATTTTAACCATTAGTACCTCGTTTATGCCATTGTTCTTCCGTGGATATGACTTTCCTCACATGAGTATCCTTGATTAGAACCCACTTATTGTATTTTTATACTCATGCTGCATTTGTCAATAGGTTCAGGGGAGTCTCCTTAGCTATTTTCATGCCAAATTGAGCCTCATTTTGGTCTCTTTTACAAGCTATCCTTTTAAAAGACTCCCCACCCTTATGGAGTTTCTTTAGGCCTAGGTCTAACTCCTCAAAATAGACTTGACTACTGAGTAAACTTGTCCATTCAGGCTCGTTAAGAATATGTGAATGGGCATCCACATTGGTGGTAGGTTATCTCTTTCTCGGACCATGTGGAATAATACGAGAAAGGATCACTCTCTTTTCTGCGGAATTGAGAAGAGTATTCTCAGGTATACGTTTATCACTTTTCCAGAATTGAGGGACTAAATTTACTGAAAAGGAACACTTGGTATGAGCTTAGTTTTCTCTTTTTCGGGCTCTGGACCTAAACATGAAAAAGATTCCGTACTTTATGTCTTTGTCATGCTCGTTAAACACCAAGAACAAAACATCGAGTTTATTGTTGTAAGCCCGATTCCTCATACTCAAATGGATCTTTTCGAGTAATCTTGCTTTCCTTCACACTCATAAAACTCAAACTATATGCTGCTCTCGAAGGAGCGTTGGGTAGGTGGTAATTTAACCTTTTTCGGACCTCCCTGACTAAGTACGAAAAAGGTTCACCTTTTCTTCTACAGAAGCTAAGAGAGTTCTTCTATGGTATGTTTTACACTTTTTCGGCCTCAGGAGACAAAATTGGATGAAAAAGGTCCCCCCTGGAGTCTTATTCGAAATTTTTAGACTCTCTAAATATGAAAACACCAAGTGAGCATGTACTAGTTCGAGCTCATAAAATCCACAAATCAATACCACTATCAAGCATTATTCCCTCTTCTCTTCAAGCTTGTTAAAAAATTAAGAGAGACTTGAGTTGACTTTCCTGGACTCGTTAAAATTTAACAGGAAAGATAAGGAAGAAGTTTTCTTTTGATTATTAGTTGGTGGCAGCATGTCTTCCTTGAACATAACACTCTCTGTATTTTCCGATACTCATGTCTTAGTGTTCACTTTCAGTTTAGCTATCACTTTAAGTTTCTTACTCCTCCACTTGTCTGTTATACCTGGGGAATCTGATCATGTCTCTTGCATGACAGAAAAGTCTAGTTGTATTATCTGTAAAGTTAAAAGCTGCCTTGGGTCATCTCTGTGTCGTGCTCACTGTTCAAGGATTTATCCCTGCATCTGATTTTTATCCTGATTCCATCATTGTTATATCTGACATTACTTGTGTCTGCCATCCTTTATCCAGTTCCTAGTCACTCTTGTGATCCATTGGAGGATCTATTGCCTTCCTTATCACAGTTTGTTTTCTCATCAGCACTTCCTGACGACGAAGACCTAGATTTTTTATGATCGTACCTCAGGATTCACTTTCATTATTGGTGAATTCCTTTGCTTCAGTTGTCAATTATCACCTATTGGTTAACAATCTATTGAATCCTCTCCATGTTCGACTTCAACAACATCTATTCACATGGCATGGATTGCACTGGTTCTTTTGGATTTTTTACGAAGACCTTAGGTTCATATCTATGATCTAAGTTGCGCAAGACTATGTTGTGTTCACTTACACAGTTTCCAGATCTTTGAAGATTCATCATTATTGTATATTGTGGCTTCGCTCCACCTTTGTAATATACGTGGTCTTGAACCCATATCATATGATGTACTCAAATATTGTAAAGGAGCTAGTGTTCCAGTATATTGAACATGGCATCCTCAGATATGACTTTGTATATGACATTACTATGTATTTTTTTCAGGTACTTCCTCTTCTCCATTGGACCTCTGATTTCTCCAAGATAATGATTATAATGTATTTCGGCCATCGCTTCCCTCCGACCTCACACATTAGGGGGCATCTGTTATCAACCCAAATGGCACTTCTCCGTCCGAGTGCCGACATTCTTGATGTTGGTACACAAAAGGACATATTAGGATTGAAGTTTGCCAACACATTATAGATGGGCATGACTTGGGATGCATTTACCCTTAAACTAGCTTGCTATATAATTTTTCTAAGTGTTGAGTTGCGTACGCGACTATCTCCATTACAACTCAGGTACTGTACGTGACTATCTGCATTGCAACCCACGTACATCAGCGTACACGGGTTTCCTTTGAGCAATTCATGTGTCATACGCGGGTTTCCTATATCAATAGTTGCGTACACCTTAGTTTGACCTTAAAAAATATAAAACGTGATTAATTGAGATTAGTTGGGCGTTAATCCTTAACTATCCCAATTGTTTCAACCACCCCAACCTTCGAAATCATTCTATTTCCCAAAGTATAAATAGAGGCCTTGGGGAGGGTATTAAACCATCATTATTGGAGAGAAAAGTTATGCTGGTGGTATATCTTCAGAATTCTTGGAGTAGCAGAGCTCAGAGTCCTTTGGTTTCAGAGGAGTCCTTGTCTCAGAAGCTGGGTTGTACTCTTATCTCATTCACTGATTGTTAATAAAGAGAATTCTTCTTCCAACATTGTGTTGAGTCTATTTCATGTATTGTGGTTAATGAATGTATTTGATTATATATTTGATGTATTGTTTATCTAACCTCTTATATATACATGAATGAGATATTACTTGTAGAATTTTCTCTTTACAGGTGAAAGAGGTGCATCCATGGAAGCTTTGGAGAGAAGAGGAGTGGGAGAAGATCAAGCTTGGATCAACCGTCGGTAATCGGGTAATTCAAGACTTTCTTCCTACTCCCTTTCCATTCTCTGGTAAAGTTGATTGTTTGCAAGGTTAGTAGTAAGTTGGTAACCCCAGACCCTAGGTTGCAAGGGTGTTTAATCCTGAACATCACATAGGGTGATTGGGGGGGAGATACCGCTAGTGAAGAGGGAGATAGTAGGTCACCGAGTAGCATGGGAGTCGATGTTGTGTGAGACCCTAATGGAGCAACTGGAAAATTATTGAGGACATAATGATCATATGACATTCCAACACAGGAGTATGATATTCTAGTATGTTTTTGAGAGATATCCTTCTATGAGGATAGCGATTGTGATACTGGTGACGGGGTCGTAGGAGCCCTGAATGATGTATAATGGGGAGGTGATTCCTTAGGATGGAGGAGGGGATGTCAAGCATATTTGTACACACTATTTTTTGGATCTATGACAGTAGTGGATAGGTCCAATGGAGTAGTATCCATGGAGTGGAATGGGTTACACTAGGGATATAGAGTTTCCCTTGTTGTTCCATGGATGAGATGCAACATGTACACTTTTTGTTTTTGGATTATATATGTTTTTATACATGTTATAATTATGAACATAATTTATATATATATGGTATTTATTGGGTTATCTTATATGTTATGCATATGTTAGGATGGTTCGACTGTCGTGATGGGGACTTACGTCATCGACAATGTGAGGAGGTTGTAGGTCCAGCGAGAGTTGTTGGAATAGAAAGTGGAAAGGCCATAGATATTGGTGGCGATGCTTCTCTAGAGACCTCTGATTGCTCAATATTTCATTCAAAATTGTTGAACTATTGTTGAATTTTACTTGAGTTTCTGCATCAATACAAATTTTATCTCTTCCTTTATTTGTGCAAACTACTTCACTTTTCAAATGTGAAATATCCATTTCCTTTTGCACAAGATTTTTTTTCAAAAATTAATTTTTCACTTGTATTTATTCTAGAAACACTTTCAACATATGATTATTCTCTTCAAGTATTTTGATCTTGATTTGTGCGCAATCCAAATGTTTTTCAAACTCCTTTTTTTGTCATTCAAACTCTTCAACTTTATTCCAATTGTTCCTTTAGTGCCTTGTTACTTCTTCTTCACTTGTTTAATTCTTATAATGAACTAATTATCTCTCCTTCCTAATAAATCTTTGCACTTTGCTTATCTTCAAATTTGGATATTTCTTCTATGCTACTTGGTTTCTCTTATGCTTCATATTTTGATGAAGACACATAAATTCCATTATAGGAATGTTTACTTTTTGCACTTGTCTTAGATTTGGAAGTTCCTTCTATGTTGCTTGATTTCTCTTTTGCTTCATATTTTGGAGGTGACATGTAAATTACATTGTAAGAACACTTCCTAAAAGATTTAGATGTGCTTTCATGTGTCCCTTTAACTGATGATCCTTTGATGGACGTGCAATTATCTCCATTTCCGAGTATGCATCCTGAATTAATGCCATAAATAATAATTTTCTTAAATTATAATGGTTGTTATCTTCTTCTGATAAGCAGTTATCCTTCTTGCAATATAGACTCTTTGTTTACATAGGGAGTTTCTTCTTGCACTCAACTTTGTTGTGTTGTTACACATTTCTTTATTCTTGATCGTGTAGTTCCTCATCGCTGTCACTATCTTTGTTTTATTTAAAAGTACACTTGGAGAGAAAATGGCCTATTCTACCACATTTGAAATACTTAAAAGGAAACTTACATTTATATTTACCATGTACACTTTTTATATTTCTCAAAAAATATGCCTCTTCTTCGTCTGATATGTCAGATGGATCCTTATGTTCATGCTTTCTACATTTTGGTTTTCTTGGGGCCTTAAAAGCATCTTATTTTCTGGAGCCATTTTCCTTTTCCGACCTCTTTTCATATGCTATGAGAATCCCATGAAATTCATCCTTTTCCAACTTGTCCATATTCACTCCATCTTCTAGAACTTATACTTTTGAGTTGAAATGAGGTGGCAAGGTTCTCAATATTTTCTACACAATTGACTCGTCTTCGATGGTTACTCTCAGTCCTTTGATGGAATTCACAATTTTTTCAACTCTGAGAAAGTAGGCTAAAATATCTTCTTCTTCTTTCATTTAAAGTGTTTCAAAATGTGCTAAAAAGGTATTCAACTTATCCTTTTTAACTTTTTTGTCTCCCTCATAGATACTCTTTAGCTTATCTAAAATCTCCTTGGTTGAAGTGCATTGCATGACCTCAGTAAATTTACCATCTTCCAACCCACAAAGTATTTCATTTATTGATTTTCATTGTATTCATAGAGTCTTCTATCTGCAGGTTCAACTGGTTTTATTTCAGGAATCTTATAGCCATTTTATACTGACTACCAAATATCTACTCCGAGAGGTTGTAAATATACTTCTATCCTTATTCTCTAGAAGGTGTAATTTGAGCCATTTAATCTTGGTTCTCTGTTGTTGGGCAGTCCTTCCTGCTTTTCCATTTATGTGCAAGCATCGATATTCTAATGGTCAAACTGTTATTGAAGACACCCTATCTGATACCAATTATTGGAATTACTATATATACTAAGAGGGGGTGAATCAGTATATAGTGCATATTATACTATTTTGCACTTAACAAAATTTGCATCTTTAAAAACATTTCTACAAAAATAATAATGGACATAGTTATGCACAAAATCTGTAGAAATATATATGTGTGTGTGTGTCTGTGTGTGCGTGTGCGTGTGTGTGCGTGTGTGTGTGTGTGTGTATCTATATATAAAAATGATTACATATGTGGGAGACACCAATCTCCAATTGTGAGCACCAAATCACTTAGGCACCAACCTGATTTGAAAGTATCAACCTGATGATTACAAACACTGACATGTAAGGAATTCTATCTGCACAATCACTGACTTGCTGAATTCAAGCACCAACCTGAATGGATATATGTCCCTTTTGTGCAATCTCCAACTCATAGTATTCGACTACCAGCATGTTGAAGACTAATATATTTTGTGTGTTCTTTAGCTGCAACTAAATGGAAGCACCAACTCCCAATTATATTTTCTAGCACCAACTAGAAGGAAGCTACAACTCCCTTATTTGTTTTACCAGATCCAAATGGAAGGAAGCTATGACTCCCATATTTGTTTATACCAACTCCATCTGGAAGGAAGCTGAAAATCCCTTTACTTTCCCCTTCCTACCTCCCTGATAAGAATATTTGTGTATCAAAACTGAAAATCTACAATTACCTTATATGTGATTTGTGACATTTCCAATATTTGATTGTTGTAGCTTCTTTGATCTTCATCTTATCAGTTATGTGCATCACAACGGTCTATGATCTGTGATAGCATTTTCATTAGAGCTTCTGTGATTTTCAATCTTTGTATATCTTCTATCCTTCAACACTATGTCACTTCTACGATTATATGATTTGTGTCATTCACTCTGTATATTCCTCACACATCCTGAAATAGGGTATCCTTCTAATTTGTGCACTTCATGTTGTTCATCTTCTTCATTTTTAACGCAATTCGGCTCTGCTGTATGAACTTCTTGTTTGATCAACGAGCCATTAATACCCAAAGAATTAAAATATTTCCCAGTCAAAATATCATATCTTCTTCAGTCTTCAAGCTAGAAGATTAATTCAATACTTCCATATCTACTTATTTATACTCTTTCTAGTTCAAGAGATGTGTCCACAAGTTGGGATTCCTTTTCTTCGGTGATTCCCTAACCTGATTACTTCTTAGTTAAGCTAACCACCATATTTTATTTTGTATCAGCTTGCATCCTTTTATAATTCAACCTTGTGCATTTTCACTCACTAACGTCTATTGACTTGGTGGTATTTGCGCACATATGTCCCATGCTTTGGTGGGATTTGTGCAATTCTTGACCTTCCACATTTAGTTTCTATGTATTTCTTCAAACTGGATTTGTACATAGAGAGCATTTTCCTTATGGATTCATATACTTTTATTATTTCTTTCTTCAAGTTATCCATATCATATGTTTGACATCAGTCTCCTATTCTTTCTTCATTAAACTTGGTGGTTTATATTTTCACATCAAACCTACATCACACTTGTTGATTTATCCTTTGACATCAATGATAACACAAAGGTTCAACATTTTTTTCCTATATTATATTTGTAAACATTTGTATCATTTAAATATTTTTTATATACATTAATATTTATTTAATTCTTGTAATTGTAAAGATTGGTCCCCCTATGGCATTGCTTGAGGAAAAAGAGGTGCAGTTTGTACAAGTGCATGTTCAATAACATGGAGAGAATATTGAGGATTGAGCTAATGATCCTGTGGAAGAAGATAATGATGTTGATAACATAGTTACTAACTATGAAGAAGATGGGACAAATAGATTTATCCAAGAGACTTTTAATAATGTTGGAATGTATGATGATGGAAACTAGTTTGATGGTGCTTATGATATACCTGTAATTCAAAGGGTGGGTGAACCTCTTTATGAAGGCTTGGAAACAAGTATTCTCTTTGATATAATGTTGTTGATGAACATAAAGGTTGTAAATGGTTTATCAAATACATGTGTCACACAACTCCTAAGGTATGTAATATATTTTGTCACATTTAGTACATAATGGCAAAGTTTTTTTCCATGTTTTTAATGTTAGTTGATCATCATCTATAACATTTGGATTCAATATTTATGACTCATATTATTTACACTAACATTTACTATTTTATTATGTTGTATATTGTTCGGTGAATTTATTTTACCATTGTCAAATGTTTTACCTCGCACATATTGAGATTTACATGCCATAATGAAAGATGTTGGAATGGAGTATAAAGAAATACATACATGTCCTAATGATGATACTCTCTATCATTGATAACATGTGTCAAAATACAAATTCCCAAAATGTGAAGAGAGTATATATCGAGTCAATAAAGTAACAAAAAATGTGCCTTACAAGGTTCTTCGTTATATTCCCATAATTCCATGCTTGCTACAATTATTCAAGTGCAAAAGCATAGCACAATTGATGGATTACCATGCAAAGGAAGGAAGTGAATATGATGTTATTTGAATTCCTAAGGATGGATCTATGTTTAAGAAGATAGAGGAAATATGGACAAGGTTTAAAGAAGAACCTCATAATCTTAGGCTTTCATTGGCAGTTGATGGTGTCCATCCATTTGGAGAGCTCATATATATTAACTCAATGTGGGATGTTGCCCGTGGGGGGGCAGAGCAAGTGGTAAATGGAATTGTTTGTAAATGGAAGGTCTCATGTTCAAATCCCCCCCAAATTGTCCCGTGTGCCATGGTTCGGGCGCTGTGGTTACACCTAGGTTTTATAGTGGTAGCGGGATTGGATCCCTGGACCCCGTGTCACGCGAGTACTAGCCCGACCCCAGTTGTCGATTACCCTAGTAAAAAAAATAAAATAAAATAAAATAAAAAAACACTCAATGTGGGATGTTTTTGTTATTAACAGTAACATTCCTCCATGGATTTCAATAAATAAGGAGCACATAGTGTTGGAAATGATTGTTTCGGGTATTAATTTCTTTAGAATATATTTTTTAACAAAGTAGCATCTCATTTGTATTGTTTGTTTCATAATTATGTATTATGTTTTTTTGTTTATTAATATATGTTCAATTATGCTTTAAACTAATGTCTTATATATTATTAATGTATTCATATATGTAGTAATTATCTATTGTATGTTCAATCAAATAGGTAAATACCAGGTCAAAGATATGAATGTATATATCGAGCCTCTTATCGATGAGTTACTAGAGTTATAGAAGGGTTTGACTATGTATGATATATCTAGACCAACAAATGCACAAAGGGAAATTCAATTCCATGCATTGGTTGTATGGACAATTCATGATGCCCCAGGGCTAGCACATTTATGTGGTATGTTATAATAATGTTAGTCTGCACTTCAATAATGTTTAATTTTAGGAAGTTTATATCATGCATTTTTTTAAATAATCCCTTCATTATACATACCTAGAATAATTGATATAAAAATTAATACATCTCTTGCGAGTATTCAAACAAAGGGTAAATTTGCATATCCATTTTTTGGTCCTTAGATGAAATCTCATCATTCAAGAATCTTAGGAAAGGAGGTGTTTGATGAGTATAGGAACTTCCTTTCTAAGAACCACGTGTATTGGATTACTGAAAAATATATTTTCAATGGGAAATAAGAGACTAGACTAAAACCACGAAGAATGACACCTCATCTATGGAAGAAGCAATATAAAAGTATATTTCAATCATCAATGTATGGATCAAATTGTCTATCCTTGAAATTCTTGGAATATTTTATATTTTTATTGCATTTGATCACGTTACTAATTGACAAGTGTTGTTCTAATATATTTATTTATGCTTCATAATTAAGTTCGTGATCAAGGCATCAATAATGAGGTGCTTCCATGAGGAATGAAAAGTTATCCCGAGCATTTCAGTAGGTTCCCCTACTATGAGCATCTAGAAATTGTTCATGTGTTCGATACAATGCACATCGGGAAGAATGTAAAAGAGGCCTTATGGAGAATATTAGATGGAAGGAGAGATAAAGAAAAAATTGTCAATATTTGTAATGGTCTTAAGGAGTCCAATCATGCAATTCAAAGTGTGATTTGTTCAAATAGTGATAGAAACACCCAAAATATAAGCTCCATTCCATGGTTATTGACAAAGCAACAAATCAAGGATGTTAAGGAGGTTAGAGATAATAAAATTTCCCATTGGATTTTCTTCAAACATGAAGAATAGCCTAACTAATAAATGTGAATTAGGTGTGGTAAAAACTCATGATTGGCATACCCTCATTAATATAGTTATTTTGGTGTATATATTTGTATACTAGTGAAACATCTTGTTAGTTCTTTTTCTATACTAATTAACTTGGGAAAAAATCATGATTGATAATTTTCTTTTTGTCTAGTATGTTATACCTCTATCTCTCCAAGAAAAAATTGACAACAATATCAAACAAGTTATATATGATCTGGGAAAATACACGAGTTAAGTGGTGATTTATATGCAAAGTGTAAATGTTCATTAATTCGTTGTACACCTTATTTTTTATTGCATGCATTTTTTTTACTTGTAATGTATTATATATGTTTTTGTTGAAACCTTTGATTTTCTTGCACCAATTGTAGATGGTTGCCATCTAAATAAATATATCAAGAAGATATAAAGTATTGGAGGAGACAAATTCCATGTCTAATGTGTGAAATACAAAAGAATATACCTACATCATTTTTCAATGCACAAGAACACTACCTCATACACCAAGTTCAGGAGAATGAAAAGTGTGGACCTGTACACACAAGGTCAATGCGGATGGTTGAGATCCACTTGAAATCACTCAAGGATTTGGTTAAACAAAGAGCACATCTAGAGGGTTCTATGGTATAGGGATATATGGTATATAAAACCATGGTTTATATTAGTCAATATAGTCCTCAAATAGTTGCAAGTATTAATGTGGATCGCATTTGGGATGTCAACTCCATCAACAAATTTGAAGGGGAGCACCTGTTGGGGAAAGGTAGAATGAGGAAAGTGAGATGTAAGTAGATGGTGGGTATTTATTTACATTTTAATTTTTGTTTTAATGTATGTCTTACTTATTTAATTTTTAGTCATCCTACATAATCCATTATTAATATGAAGGTATCCCATGGTAAGTAATTATATGTGAATTGTTTTATTTTAATACATTCAGTTCATAGTGGGATTATATTTATAAATTGCAAAAAATCTTGATTGGATGAATGTATGGATTGAACGATGTAAAGAATATAACAATGGTAGGTTAACATGGGAAGGTGTGTATACATTGGTCAAAGAAGCTAAACTTAAATGAGATACAAATATTACTTAGAGGTAATTTTATTTAGCACATGGTTTAAAAGATAAACAGAATATTATATTGATGCATATGGTGTGTTTTTTCTTAATTTTCATAATTTCCAAGTATAAATATGTTTATGAATGGCCAATATTTTTTTGTTACGTGTCTGGCATATTGCAATTGAAACGCCACAAGGCTATGTGGTGCATTGGCCGCAAATTTCACATCCAAAAGTTGGATGAAAAGATGAAAAATTATGAAAGTGTGATAACCGTAGTATTTCAGGTTACTAATGTTGCCTATAGGAGTGATAGACATCCCCAAGAATATGAAAATTGATACTATGGGTTTTTTAATGATATACTTGAGTATGACTTTAATTTCTTAATATTAGTTATGTTCAACGTCAAATGGTACAAGATACGAATGAATGAACATGATCCTGATAGAATTGTTATTCAACATGCAAATGGATTTACCATGGTTAATGCAAATAATGTTCAACGAGGATCAGAGCCCTATGTTCTTCCAATCCAATGCAAATGGGTATTCTACTCAGAGGTTCTAGGTAGAGCGGGTTGGTCATTTGTTGTTAGATATGATCCAAGAGGAAGGACGGTAAAGTATATTGTAGCGGAAGAAGATTATATAGAGGAGCAGTTAGTTCATATTTTAGATGAAGACATCGAAGAAGTTCAAGCAGATGTGTGAGACAATGCTCTATATGAATATGATATTGAAGATGTGTTGAAAAGAGAAGTTGAAGAAGTCAAACCAAATGTAGGAGAGCATGTCCTAGATGATGATATGATTGGAATTGATGGCATTCATGATGATGTTGATATGGTCAATCCTTTTAACATGAACTCCAAACCAGATGATACAGATGATGGGTTGGATGAAAAAGAAGATTAATGATACCAAAATGTTGAAATGTACATTTAATGTATTTAATAATATGTTTTCAAGTTGGTTTTTTCTCTTTCATATGTATTATATGGTTTGTTCACATGGCACTTATATCCCACAAGAAGGCATCGACACCCATGTTCATCCACTCAATCATGTTTACCTCGAGACCCATTTCTATCCCATAAAACCCACTAGTGGAACTCATATCCATCATAGTGACTTCCAACACCCACTACAAAGATCCCATTTGTTGGTTCAAGGACTCATGGGCCTAATTGGAATGATGTTGGTTTTGAAAAACATAAGCGATGAATATAAAGATCACCATGGCCATGATGCGGATAGGTATGCAGTTAAAATATATTTGATCTCATCCTAGTTTTATTTGAACTGTTTCTATATGCAATGAGTATGTGCTATCCATCAAACTTATTTTTAATTCACCTCTCACTATCAATCCTTTCAAGGACAAAATAAATTCCGATACTGTACAATGTCAGTGTACCCCATCTGGTATTGAACAACATATTGGTACTAGCTGGTGTATGAATTATATTTGAGTATGGAAACCATCTGATATTGTTAAGGCATGTGAACATTCTGTCCTTGTGAAATTTCAGTGGATACAGAAATGGTTTGAAAAACTTTTAACATTGGCCCCATTCATAGGTCATAGTTTCCCGTGTCTAGTCCCAGTATAATGTCTTCAAGTTGTTTCTTTTAAAATTATTTCGAGATGCATGTACATGAAATATCTAGTGCAAGGGAAATAACTTCACTAAACAAGTACTTAATAAATTGCATAAGCTTCATCAGTTATTTCTTATATTTATTTTTTGTTCTCATCTAAGTTTTTTTCTCCATATAGAGTATATAGTATGAAACCATTATTTAAATAGGAAATGTCGTATAGCACCTTATTCTTGCCACCAATATCATGAGCCTAATTGGCATGATGCATCCTAGTTTTGAATGACATAGGAAATGAATATAATTATCAACATGACCATGACATGGATGGGGTATGATGGGAGTTCCATGCAATATGACAACCCAAGAAAGTTCAAACAAAACTAGGACAAGTAAGGATATATAGAGTATTGGTCGGTGTATGAGTCATATTTGAGTCTAGAAACCATCCCATATCATCAAGGCATGCAAACCATCTTTCCATGTCAAAGTTCAGTGCATACAGAAACGGTTTGAAAAAATATTAACATTGGCCTCATTCATAAGTCAATGTTGCCCATGTCTAGTCCAAGTACAATGTCTTCAAGTTTTTTCTTTTAAAATTATTTCAAGATGCATGTTCATGAAATATCTAGTGTAAGGGTAATGACATTGATAAACAAGTACTTGATAAATTGCACAAGCTTCATCAGTTATTTCTTGTCTTTTTTTTTGCTCTCATCTAAGTTTTTTGCTCCATATAGAGTAACTTACAAAACAATTATTTAAATAGGAAATGGCATCTACTTCCTTCTTCTTTCCACCAATATCATGGGCCTAATTGGAATGATGCATTCTATTTTTGAATGACAAAGGATATGAATATAAATATCATCACGACCATGACGTGGATGGGGTATGATGGGAGTTCCATGCAATATGACAACCTGAGAAAGTTCAAATGAAACTAGGACAAGATTGGAGATATAGAGCATTGGTCAGTGTCAAATCCATCTTTGATTCTGGAAAACCTCCCACATTGTCAAGGCATGTGAATAGTTTTTCCATATCAAATTTCATTGCATACAGAAACAGTTTGAAATTTTTTTAACATTGGCCCCATTCACAGGTCAACAATTTCCCATGTCTAGTCTCAATACAACGTCTTCAAGTTGTTTCTTTTAAAATTATTTTTAGATGCACATTAATGCAATATCTATTGCAAGGGAAATAACATCGATAAACAAGTACTTGATAAATTGCATAATATTCGTCTGTTATTTCTTATCTTCGATTTTTTATCTCATCTAAGTTTTTTGCTCCATATAGAGTAGTACAAAACCCTTTATCTAGTTAACAAATGTCATCTAGCGCCTTCTTATTGCCACCAGTCTCGTGGGACTAATTGGCATGATTCATGTTGGTTTTGAATGACACATGCCTTGAATATAGATATCAACATGTCCATCAAGTGGATGGAATATGATTGGAGTTCCATGCAATATGTCAACCTGAGAAAATTCAAATGAAACTAGGACAAGATAGGAGATATAGAGTATTGGTCGATGTTCGAGTCATCCTTGATTTGGAAACCCTACCATATCATCAAGGCATTTGAATAGTATTTCCATGTCAAAATTCAGTGCATACAGAAATAGTTTGAAAAAATGTTAATGTTGGCCCCATTCATAGGTCATTTGTTACCATGTCTAGCCCCAGTACAATGTCTTTGAGTTGTTTATTTTAAAATTATTTCAAGATGCACATTCATGCAATATCTAGTGCAAGGGAAATAATTTTGATAAACAAGTACTTTATAAATTGCACAATCTTCATCAGTTATTTCTTGTCTTTATTTTTTGTTGTCATCTAAGTTTTTTACTCCATATAAAGTAGTACAGAACCATTATTTGATTAGGAAATGTCATATAGCACCTTCTTCTTACCACCAATATTATGTGCCTAATTGGCATGATGCATGTTGGTTTTGAATGACATAGGATATGGATATAAATATAAACACCACCATGATTTGGATGGGGTATGTTGGGAGTTCCATGCAATATGAAATCCCAATAAAGTTTAAATGAAATTAGGACAAGATCATAGATATAGAGTCTTAATCGGTGTTTTAGTCGTCTTTGAGTCTAGAAACCCTCCCATATCATCAATGAATGCGAACATTATGTCCATGTCAAATTTAAATGTATACGGAAACCGTTTGAATTTTTTTTAATGTTGGCCCTATTCACAGGTCATTGTTGCCCATGTCTAGTCCTAGTACAATGTCTTCGAGTTGTTTCTTTTAAAATTATGGCTAGGATTGGTTGGTATGAAAGGATTATTAATCCAAACAACTTGAGTTGGGTCTACCATAGTTCCCACCGTGATGCTACTTGAGATGGTTCCAGTACGCTGTCATGATGATGTGGTTTTGGTCCCAGCACTATCTGCTAATGATGTTGATATCGTTGTCATCCCAGCACTTTGTGCTAATGATGTTGATGTGGTTGTGGTCCCAACACTTAGTGCTAATGATGTTGATGTGGTTGTGGTCCTAGAACTTTGTGTTGATGATGTTGATGTGGTTGGGGTCCCATCACTTTGTGTTGATGATGTTGATTTGGTTGTATTTCTAGCACTCTGTGTTGATGATGTTGATGTGGTTGTGGTCCTAACACTCTGTGCTGATGTGGTTATGGTCCCAGCACTTTGTGTTGATGTTGTTGTGGTTGTCTTAGAATTTTATGCTAATGATGATGGTGTTGTTCCATAATTTCTATGTTTATTGTGCAGATGATGATCTAGCATTTAGTTGCATATGATGATGATGTTCCAGTATTCACATACTAATGATGTTTTAGATGATGATGATGTTCCAGTATTCACATACTGATGATGTTGAAGATGATGATGATGTTCCAGTATCCACATATTTATGATGTTGTAGATGATGATGATTTTCCAATATTCACATACTGATGATGTTGCAGATGATGATGATGTCCCAATATTCACACACTGATGATGTTGCAGATGATGATGATGTCCCAGTATTCACATATTGATGACGTTGCAAATGATGATGATGTCCCAATATTCACATACTAATGATGTTGCAGATGATGATGATGTCATGGTATTCACATACTGGTGATGTTGCAGATGATGATGATGTCCCAGTATTCACATACTGATGATGTTGCATATGATGATGATGTTGTGTGACAATGATGTTGCATATGATGATGATGTTCCATGATGATGATGTTCCATGGTGATGATGTTCTACGTTGATGATGTTGCAGATGATGACAATGTCCCATGATGAAGAGGATATTATGATGATGTTGTTACAAAAATTCCTATGACATATAGATCCACCATCCAATTGTACAACAGTAATTGTGGTTGTTGTTGTTGATGATGTAGAATACCTTCCTTGTTAAGAGGGAGTGTTGAAATAATGTAACTGCAGAAGATATTCTAATTATAATTTTTATAATATTGTAATTATCCCTCCTTTCTAGAGATGTTGTTCCTCTGATTAGGGATGTCATTGATGTAATTGGTCATGTAAAGTCTCAAGGTAAAACCTCAATTGTAAGTCGGGTCAATAGTACCTAGTGTTGTACATAGGGAAAGATAGGTAGAATTCAATTAGAATTATACCCAAGTATGAAAATATTCAGGTCGCAAGAAGTAAAATGAGTTGCAACAGAAGTAGAGAAGGAAGAACAAAAGAAGGAAAAGAAGGAAACGGAGTTGCAACAAAAGAAGTTGAGGAAGGAAGGAAGGAAGGACAAAGTAGAATAAGTAGTAAGGAAGGAGGATGCGACAGAGAAGGAACAGAAGCAGACAGAGAAGAAAGAGATAAGGAAAGAAGCAGTCGAACAGCAAGCTGCAACAACAAAAGAAGAGAGTTCACGATAGAAGAAAATTCAAGACCGAAGGAAGGATGCAAAAAGGAAAGATGCAACAGAATAAACCCAAGTCAGAAGGAATTCAGTGGCGTAATGAATGGAAAGAGACAGTTCGGATAGATCATGCGTACGAGGTTGGCTAGAGTCAGTGAAAGCTACACGTATGGAAGCATCTTTGTAAGTCGAGTCGTTAGTTCCTACTAACATGTGTCGATAGAATAGGAAAGACATCATGTTGGATAACTATATGAAGTCTGATGAGAGCAACATGTAAGAGTCTATAAAAGGAGGAACCCAAGTTGTATGTGGGTTAACTACTATTCAGTTGGCTCTTAGTCATGTGTTAGATTCTATAATTTATGGTGTTTATTAGTGTGTTGAGTCGTAGAGAGGAGTTGAAGAACCTGCAATTATGTGTACAGGAGTGTATAAGAGATTGAGTAAATCTAGGTTGTGTGCAGATTGTTGACAGATTTAAGTAGAGAAAGAATAGTGACAGAAGACCAGAGAGCATGAGAGGAGAAAGAAGTATATATAGATAAGGAATAAATATCTAGATCAAATTTTGTAGCTTAGTGCGCATACAAAATGGTGACATATATTTCTCATGCCATATGAAGAGCACCTTTGTGGTTTTTTCCCGAATGGGTTTCCACATTAGATATTATGTCGAATGTGTGAATGATGAATGTGTTTAAGTCACATACATATATGTTGTTGTGAATGAATGTTATCTATTTTATTATGAATGAGTTTACATCTATATGACACATTGTTATTGTTAAATGTATCTATGCAACATCAATTTTATTGTGATAATACCTGTTGAAGGATGAGTTGTGTCACAGCTTGACTGTGCATAATAAGTATAAATATCCCACCCATAATCTTTGGTCGAGTGCCTTGGTGGTATACTAAAGGACAAGAAATCCCCCACCCAAATGCATAAACCTAGTTCTGGAAGTTACCCATAGATAGATATCTCGGGTGAAACTGCATCTGTGTAGCAGGTGCTACCGACTGAGCCTCTCTTTGTAATGCCGATATATTGGGATTTGTTGTGCAAAAAGGTGGGACTGAACCTGGGTCAAAGAGGAAAAAACAAAAAAATGGTTCTATTGTCGGGACCGTGAATCATTTTGGCGAGGGATATGTTGTGGCATCCAATGAAGGTTGAAATCCAATACTAGGTGGATTTCAAAGCATTAGTGTTTTCACAAGAAGAGAGTAAAGGATATCAGTTGAATCCAACAGAGTGGTTGGGTCGATATATTTACACAGATATTCATGAGATTTTATTTTCTGAATTTCCTATTGTGTTGCATGAGTGGTTGTCAAAGTGGGCTACCCAACAGAGAAATTTTCAAGGAGGAGAACCAACGGATTGGAATCCTCAGTTGATTCAGTGACTGAAACGGGTTAGCAACCCTATGTCGAGGGATGTTGAGTTTTGAGTAGACAATATTTTGGAGGGATACATTACTGAGATTGTTGTTGACACAATAACCTTATACAGTGAGGCTGAACGGAAGTTTTTCCATGGACCACGAGAAGGATATTTATTATCTTTGACGACTTGGATAAAGATGCTCATATGTGAAAAAGGAATCCTAAGATTCTGACAGTTGAGATTTGTGGACAGAAGGTTGGATATGTCGCAGTAGAACTATGTGAAAAATGGTGCAAACTAAGTCAAGATGTTCCCCGGTGATACAAGAACTGAACTAGAGGCAGGATATTTGAGAAGTGGAAGAAAATTTTGGTCTTGAAAGAGAAGAAAGACTGTCACAAGAAGAGGAAGTTGTAGTGTGACCAGAGGAGAAGACTATGAGCTTGCGTCTCACATGGATGAAGGTTCTTGCGATGAAGAAGAATATCATATGATATCCGAAGGAGAAGAAGAATATGAAGAGTCAGCAAAAGCCCCAGACCTAGAACACGAGTATGATACCCCTACAACCCCGCACACATCGCTATAGGTAAGATATATAAACTTGTCTCCAAGTGGGTTTGTAAATACAAACAGTTTTAACACTATGACTAGCAGACAAGGGAGTCTGGCTAGTCAAAAAAAATTCCCAAGCATTCCAGCAGTTAATATAATGGTTGGAATCGATATTAAGTTGTCGATATTTAATGGAAATGGGTTGGGAGAACCATAGAAACATTGGTTTCTCTGTGAAGGCATATGGACTATGCGATAAGTCCAAAATGAAGACATAAATAAAGGCAGATGGTCACAGCTCTGCAAGGTCGTGTGCTAGATTAGTACATGAATTTTTCCATAATTCCAGTAGGAGTTTCATAGAAAACGCTCGATCAGATTCGAGTCGAAATGATAGATGAGTTCAGAAATTCAAAATGTGAGTTGCAATGCATTACAAATATTAAATAAATCAAGCAGTTACCCACAGAGTTTGTCTGGGACTTTGACTAGAGTTCAAGACATTAATGGCCAAAGTAAGCTTCCAGATGTCGGACGTACAACATAAGGAATGGTTCATTGTCACGTTGTTTCCGCACATCTGGGTTCCATTGATGCAGTAAAATATTGTGTCGCAGATAGTATCTCTGGAAATAGCAATGAAGCTAGAATCCTTACCGATTGGAGAAGTTGGTGTAGGAATGATGCATATTCAGTCACAATTGGCTAACCTTACACTACAAATCCATGACATCAAGAAAAAAAAAGAGGCTAAAGAAGATCTATGGTGTACAGTATGTAGAATAGAAGGACACCATAAAGATAATTTCTCGGCACTCACGAACTATGTCGTAGCAGGAGTGTTGAACCCAATAAGCACCCAAGGGACGCCTTGGTGTAGAATAAAGGCCATCGGTCAGAAGAATGTTTGTATTTGCAGAAGATTGTAAGTACAACATCTAGTTTGTATTGTAAATTTTGTCAATCTATAGGACATGATGAGAAAGATTACAAAGAATTCCAGCTACTGAAAGAGAATATGGTGGATACCTACTTGATTAAGAATTATGAGGGTCCTCAAATCTAATAACAAATTGCAATAATAGGTCTAGTTAGAGATAGGCTCTCAACTAGCCCGTGAGTATAGGAAAC
>LPNX010673277.1:81272-152897 GCA_001517045.1 Pseudotsuga menziesii | reverse complement strand
CCTTGTCCAATCGTCCTTTCTAACTTTGGGGCTCTTCGCCAGATCTGATATCCTCCAGGCTTGCACCTCAGATCACAAGCCAATCTCCCTCTCTCTGTCTCCAGGGGAAAATTTGGGCCCTATCCGATTTAGATTCAGCCCCCTCTGGGTCTCCATGGACGGCTTCTTCAATCTGGTCTCGAATTCCTGGCAAGTTCCAGTAACTGGGTCCCCATTCTTCATATGGGAAGAAAAACTGAGAAGACTCAAAGCAGCACTCAAAAGCTGGGCCAAGCTCCTGCCCTCCCCCATCGCAGAAAGGAAAGAAGCTCAAAGGCGTCTAGGAAATCACCAGATGCTCATGGAGAGTGCCTCGATCACCATTGATTTGCTCACTGTGGAGCTCGATTTGCAGAAAGCTCTCCACAAAGCGCTGAGAATAGAGGAACATTATTGGCAGGTTAAGGCACGCTGTCAATGGCTCAAAGAGGGTGATAAGAACACTTCCTACTTTCACAAACATGCAGAATCCCGGAAGAATTTCAACAGCATAAGAGAAATTCAGTATCAAGTTCAAACTTTCAATCAAATCGATGAGATTAAGAATGCTGCCTTCTCCTTCTACAGCGATCTGTTCACTGAAGAGCTCGACTCGCCTCCACAGCTGGATCACTACCCTCTCAACATTCTCCCCAAGCTAATCAACGAGGAAGACAACAGAAATTTGATGAGGCCCATTACGACTGAGGAAATAAGACACGCCCTTCATGCCATGAACCCAGATAAAGCTCCAGGGCCTGACGGATTTACGGCAAAGTTCTACATTGCATGCTGGGACATCATTCAGAAGGACCTGGTCAAGATGGTGAGGAAATCTCAGAACTGTAGCAAAATAGGAGGGAGTACGAACTCCTCCTTCCTGGCATTAATCCCCAAAGAAAAAGGATCCCAAAGCTTCTCCAGATTCCGGCCGATCTCTCTCTGCAACACAGGGTACAAAATAATCACCAAAGTCATTGCAAACAGAATAAAAAATGTTCTTCCCAGGATCATTCCGGAAAATCAGGGGGGTTTCATCAAGGATAGACAAATCCAGGATAACATCATCCTGGTCCAAGAGGCCATCCACTCAAGCTGCCAGCGGAAGGAGAAAGGTATGATAGTTAAACTAGACCTCGCAAATGCCTTTGATAAAGTTCGGCTAACTTTCCTTTTTGCTGTTATGTCCAAGCTAGGATTCCACCCCCATCTAATCAGCTGGATCAGAGCATGTATCTCGGGGCCTTGGATCGCCCCTTTGGTCAACGGGAGACCTGCCAAGTTCTTCAACGCCTCTAGGGGACTCAGGCAAGGCTGCCCCTTGTCCCCCTTACTCTATGTCATTCAAGCTTCTGTCCTTAGTTTCCAGTTGGACAACTATCTTCAGCAGCGGTCTTTAAAGGGGCTCACAATCACCCCTAGAGTGAAGAAAATCAACCATGCTCAATTTGCTGATGATACCCTCCTGCTGGGTCATGCCAATCTAGCCACAGCAAGATCCTTCAAGCAAGAGTTGGACGCCTACATTGAAATCTCAGGCAGTGAAATCAGCTTGAGGAAAAGTAAAATTTATGGCTGGAACTGCCCCCCCATTGAAATGGCCTGTATCTCAAGAATGCTGGAAATGGAAGGAACCTCCAACTGGGAATCCATAAAATATCTGGGAATTCCACTGGTCAAAGCTACTCCCAGAAGGAGTATTTGGCTGCCCTTGGTGGACAAACTCAAGGCCAAAATCATGGCCTGGGGGGCTTCCTGGTTAAACAAAGTAGGTAAAACTATTCTCATCAACTCCGTCTTAACCTCCCTTCCTCTCTACCAGGCTTCTATGTTGTTAGCCCCAAAAGGAATCGTGAAAGACATTGACAATCTGCTGAGAAAATTCCTATGGGAAGGGGGAAGAAATACAGGAAGGAAAATGCACCTTGTTAGCTGGGAAAAAGTTAAAGGCCGCAAAAGTGAAGGAGGGCTGAATATCAGAGATGTGGCCACTCAAAATCTGGCTATGGGCGGCAAGATTCTATGGAAAATGATTAGAGGTAAAACAACCTGGAGCTCCAAAGCGCTCAGGACTAAGTACTTCAGAGGGCACAAAGAGAGATGCTTGGACAGCCCTCCATTGACAAGGAAAGGCTCTCCTATCCTCGCTCTCTGTCTCAAATCCCTTGATCAGATTACCTCAAATCTCACTTGGATCCCGGGAAATGGCTCCAAAATTCAGTTTTGGGATGAATCTATTCTAGGGCAGTCCCCCTTAAAAGATATGGAAGGGCTGGAGAATATCAAAAATTGGCTTCACTTGAACAGTAAATTCACTCTTTGGGATCTGTCCAGCTGGAGCCTGGATGATTCTTGGAACAATTGGGACCTGGGGGCTGTCCCTCATGATCTCGAGAATGAAGCAAGCTCCCTCTTGGAGGCTCTTCAAGGCCTCTCCCCCACATCTGCTAAGCTGAAGGACAAAAGAGGCTGGGGCTCCTCTTCAGGCCTCTACAATGCTGCTGCCGGTTATTTTGCCTTAAAAGCCATTCCTTGGGCAGCCCCGGATCCCTCTAGGTGGAAAAATCTCTGGCTTCTTCCCTCTCTGCCCAAGATAGATCACTTCTGTTGGTCCCTTCTTCATGACAGCATTCTAACTTGGGACAACTTGTTAAAAAGAGGCTGGGAGGGGCCCTCAAGATGCCCTCTCTGTGCCTGCCACGAGGAAAGCTCGATCCACCTCTTTCTTCAGTGCCCCTATGCTCTAGAACTCTGGAATTTCCTGCTTGATCAGCTAAATCTGCCCCCCCCTCTGACCATCTCTTCCTTGTTTGCCTCCTGGACTGATTATGCACCCTTATCCTTCTCTGGTCTGAACTTGTTAAAGCACTGCTGGATGTGGGTCCCTAAAATTTACTGCTGGAAACTGTGGCTGGAAAGGAATAACAGAATTTTTAGGGACAAGGCAGTCCCACCAGCCCAAGTTGCAACCAAAGTAAAGGCGCTGTTAGGAGAGCTGGTAGCCTCAAAGCCCAAAATCACCAATGAAGCCAGTCCAGACAAAAAGGAGTATAGCTGGTTTCACGGGCTTGATCCAGACCTGCTGACCAGAACCAAGAACACGGTGAAGCATTTCTCTTCGTGGAAAATCAGGCTAGAGGAGCAGGAATTTATAAAATGGAGATCCGCACTGAACAAGCATATTTTGCATGTTGATGGGGCCTCGAAAGGGAACCCTGGACCTGCAGGAAGTGGAGGAGCCATTCTAGATATGTCTGGGAATATCATTCTCAATTTTGCCTGGGGACTGGGACACAACTCCAATAACATTGCTGAAATTCTTGCCATTTGGCAAGGACTGATGCAAGCCAGAAGTCTGTCTATAAAGAAGTTGGCCATTATTAGCGACTCCAGAATCATCATGCAGGCTTTCAACCTGAAGAAAGCCCCCAACTGTATGGGATTGGGCCACTATTACAGGAAAATATCCTTTCAGCTGAAAGCCTTTGAAGAAGTCAAATTTTACCACGTCCTTCGTCACCTCAATCATATTGCAGACAGTGAAGCCAACGCTGGTGCCTCTTTAAGCAAAGGACTCATCATAGTTAATGGCAATGAAGATTCTGTACCCATCCCCTAGGGTCATGGAAGTTCTGATCTTTGATCCTGCCCTGAAAAGATTTAAGTGTATTCCTTGTTCCTAGTGTTATCAGTCCTCTGTCAGTGGTTTTTTGGTGATTACAGAACTCTGTCTTTGAATTTTTTGTATTTTCAGACCTCTGTCAGTGACTTCAGTTCCCAGGCATCGGATGTATGGGACTTTGCAGCTCTCAGCCATTCCCAAGTGAAGGATGAGGTTCTTGAGGGACAAGGCTTCCAAGCTCCTTCTCTGCCTCTGATGATATAAGTGCTTTCAGCTCTCTGTCAAGGAAGAATTAAGGGCTTCCAGCTCTCTCTCTTTAAAGAATCCAGCTCTCCAAGATCTCTGGAATTGAATTCTTATTGTTCTCAGCTCTCAGTCATCGAAGAATCAGAGTTTACAGTGTTTTGGCAAAGATTTCTCAAGATCCATTTGATCTCTGTCCATTAAGTCTTCAGATTTTTCATCTCTGGCATTGAAGTTATAAGCGTTTTTCAGTCCTCTGTCATCGATGTTCTGTGTGAATTCAATTCTCTGCCATTGAGGAACTCAGTGATTGCAGGCTGTCAGTGCATCTAAAGAGCTATGTGTTATCTTCTCTCGGCCTCTCAGCTCTCTGTCGAGGAAGAAACAAGTTTTTTTAAGCTCTCAGTCAATGAAGACTCCAGTTCTTCCAGCTCTCTGGAATTGAAGACAAATTGGCTCTCAGCTTTCAGTAATCGAAGTATCAGAGCCTGCAGTCCTTTGGCAAAGACAATCTCGTTATTTTAGCTCTCATTCCTTTAAATTTTCAGTATATACAACTCTGTCATTGAAGTGATCAGCGATTTCAGTGATATGCATTGGATGAAATATGTGAAGTCAGTTCTCTTGCTCTAAAAGAGTTAAAAGTTTCCGGTTGTTTTGAAGATCTCCATGTGAAGCATGAGATTCTTGGGGGACATCTCTTATTCTATCCTGCACTCACCCTTCTCGCGCTGGCATTTACAGCAAGGTGGACCGAGTGTTTCTCGCTGAAGGAGGACAGAGTGTTCTCATTGAAGGAGCCAGCTTGCAGTTGCTTGGGGTTAATTCACGTGCTCATAGTGAAGGGAGGCTTCTTAGATGAACTCTCCTCTCTAATTTGTCCTCTCTGAAATCTTGATTGCTTTGCTATGTTTGGCTTTCTTTTTGAAGATCATTGTCTGTCAAGAAATCTCCCAGGTTTTTTGCAAAAAGGTCAGGGAATTCAGCACACCCAAGTATCTGGATCCTAGTTATTTGTTTTGTTAAGAATCTCTGAGTGTAAAAGTTGCTGGCAGGTTTGGCCAGATTATTAATACAAATGACTCATAACCGTTTTAGTTATAAAAAAAAAGAATTATGAGTAGATGAAAGTTGAACGAGTGCAAGCCCCATACCATTTTTATTAATATCCACCAACACAATTTCAACAACTGCAATATTCTCGGCCGCAATATCAACAAAATCAATATCCATCGTAGCAACAATACCCTCAACCTAGGGGGGTGGAAATTTTTGGGGCCGAGGACAACAACAAAAAAGGAGGAGGCTTTGGTTGAGGAAGAGGCCAAGTCATATGTTATAACTATGGACATCTAGGAAACTTTGCTCGAGATTGCGAAATTCCTACGAAGACATGTTCATATTGTAAAACATTTGATCATACTGTCGAACAGTCTCCACAAATGATTGAGAAGTGGCAGGATCAAACTGTGGGAAATCCAAAACTTGTACAAAGTCCTAATCTGAACCCCAACCAGAACATCCAGATGATTTCTTCCAATCCAAGAGAAGTAAACATTGTTGTGGTCACAAGGGGAGGTGTTACAACTGGATCATATCAGGGCACATAGCATGGAAAACCGCAAGTGCGACCAGAGGCACAAAAAAAAGTTTCATTTGACATTCAGAAAGAGAAGAAAGTATTCATGGATGTCCAACTAGAATTTTTCAACACAAATCAAGTGTCGACATCTCGACAAATAAGGGACATGCGTGAAAGGTTCGATCAAATACTCAAGAAGCAACCAACGAGAAAGGTCAGTAAGCTACAACAATTTTTCAAAAGATGCTTAGCGCTAATCCATGATAAAGATGATGTCTCATAATTGAAAACACTCATAAAAGAAACTCTAGAAGGGTTGTGAACCGAAAGAAGAGCTAACCATGTCAGGAAATGATTAAAAACTAGTCATGGATTGCGAATGACTATGCATATAGGAGACTATGATATGGATTATATCTTCTTAGATATGGGATCTAGTGTCAATATCTTGATAAGACAGACATGGGAAAGCATGAACAAGCTGTCACTGGATTGGTCTTCCATTCAACTAAGACTAGAAAATCAGTCAAAGGTTCTACCCATTATTCGACTAACTAAAGTACCTATCAATGTAGAAGGTCACAGAACATATGCAGACTTTGAAGTGCTCGACATTGTCAATGATACAAACCCATATCCGAAAATTTTAGGTATCGATTGGGCAATAGATAATCATACCATCATAAATTTTCAGAGAATAATCTTGTCATTTGAAGACTTAGAGATCAGCGTGGTCGTGCCAATTCATCCGCTTGAAGGACAGAGATATGTGGAGCCAGTAAATAGTGAAGGACAAGGTGATTACCTGGATCACATATATAACATCATAATTTCAAGGAATGACTATATAAACCCAACAACTGATGGAAAGATGAGTTGATGGAGTGTTAGCTCCTATACATTTGATTCAGGTGAAGCATTAGAAATATGGTAGAATCGGTTGCACAAAGTTTCCATGAGAAGATGCACAAGAATTACACAATCTATACAATGATTAGGAGCTAAGACAAGCGAGCTACCTACATACGAAGGTTTACCTAACCATGTGTCTTTTATAGTAGAATTTGAATCAAAAGTTACAGAATCACAATGAATTTATGCCTTGGAATCTGTGTTGAAAGCTACACCCTCTAGATGGTGGGGTACACATAAAAAGTCTATCTCTGAAGGGATGCAATGCATAAGATTGTTGGAGATCAGATTTGGAGAAAAAATTAGTTATAATATGCATAAGTATAAAGGATTGACAAATCATGTTGAACATATTAAGCATTATTGCATGACATGGCAGGAATATCCATGACGAGAATGAGTTCATCACTTCATACATACATTGGACATGATACCAAGTAATCGGTATACATCTGTTGAATTGTGACAAGGAACTCTCGAGTGGGAAGAGATAGCCACTAGTTTCACACATACATTCGAGTTCACAAATGATCACCCAACAATTGATGTTGCACTGCAAATAATGAAAAAGAAGATACTTGAAGAAATACCTGTCGCAATGACAAATTCCCATCAATGCAACATGACAATCCACCATTGGATGGAATGATACAATGTGATTGGATAACCAGATAATGATGACCCACTCAATATCAACATACATAAGTCGGAAGGAATGCACCCAGTGGAGGGATTTGGTATTTCTAGTGACCAATTCTTGAATCCACTCAAAATAAATAAAATTAATATTGGTTCACCTTAAAATCCAAAGTTCACCGATATTGGAGATTATTGGAATGAAGAGACTATAGGTAATATCACTAATTTATTGTATGAGTTTTAGGATCTGTTCCCTACCATATATTTAGAAATGAAGGGAATAGTGAGAAATCTCAGTGAAATGAAAATACCTTTGAGACTCGACGCAAAAGTGGTCAAGCAGCGACCATACCGATTGAATCTACAATATAAAGAAAAGTGCAAGGCTGAATTGGACCAAATGATAGAAGCAGGTGTTATAGAACCTATCGAGGAATCAGAATGGATTAGTCTGATAGTAATCTAGGACAAAAATACCTCAGGTGAAGTAAGAATTTGTGTCGACCAAAAAATGTTGAATGAAGCTTGCTTACCTGGCCCATTCCCAACTCCATTTACAGATGAAGTACTTGAGAGTGTTGGAGGGCAGGAAATGTACTTGTTCACTGATGGATTTTCTAGTTACCATCAGATCAGGATTGCAAAGGAAGACCGACACAATACTACCTTTGTGACAGAGTGGGGATGTTTCCAATATGAGGTAATACCCTTTGGACTTAAGAATGCTCCTATAATTTTTTTGAGAATTGTAGTAGCTTCCTTCAAATATTTCATACACAAATTTATTGAACTCTTCTTCGATTATTGGACAGTATTTGGGCTCATAAAAGACCATATTGATAGCCTTAGAATGATGTTGGAACGTTGTCGTCAGTATCAAATTTCACTAAATTTGAAGAAATGTATCTTTTGCGCCCTGTTTGGAGCTCTGTTGGGCCATGTTGTCTGTCGCAATGAAACTTTGGTTGAACAAGCTAAAGTTGTGATCATTCTCAACCTGCCACCACCTACTATAGTAAAACACTTGAGAGAAACACTGGGAGACACTAGATACTGCAGAAAATTTATCAAAGGATATGTGAAGGTGACTGCTCCGATGGAAAATATTTGGAAAAAATATGTTAAATTTAAATGGACTTATGGCTTCCAGGAGAGTCTAGACACACTGAAAAACAAGATGGCTACTGAGAAAATACTTGTATTTCCATTCTGGAAAAAAGGACTTTCATGTTCATGTCGACACATCATTTGTCGTTCTTAACGTGATACCGGCACATCTAGGTGAAGGATCGATCGATCATCCCATTTCCTTCGCTAGAAGGAAGTTATCGACAATAGAGAAAAATTATACCATGAAGGAAAGAGATGATTTAGTGACGGTATATGCACTGTAGAAATTCAAACATTATTTGCTGGGTGGACATTTTAATATGTACACTGACCACTTCACATTGAAATACTTAGTAAATAAGCCAATGTTGGGGGGTAATATCTGTTGGTGGCTTCTCCTCTTCCAGGAATTTGATTTTGAAGCAATTGTTCAACCTGTTCAATTGAATTTGGGACCATACCATATTTCAAGGATAGAAAGTGGTGAAAAGCCTAGTAATCTAGACGATAATATTCCTATTGCGTGATTGTTTGCCATAACCATATTTGATGATCATTATAGAGATATCATACAAATTTTTAGTGCAGGTTATACACTAGTTGAGTTCACCATTGCACAAAAGAAACAATTGGTTATGCAAGATGCATATTTCTAGTTGATCACTGGACAATTGTATAAAATGGGTCCTTATGAGATTATTCATCACTGTGTTCTGGAGCATGAGCAACCGTTGATATTAAATGAAGCACATGATGGTGTTATAGGAGGCCACTACACAGGAAAAGCTATGTTGCACAATATTTTGCAAGCAGGATTATGGTGGCCCACCATGCATGAGGATGCTCGGGCTCATTGTCACAGCTGTGATGTCTTCCAAAAGACTATAAATTAGTCATGACATGACAAAATTCCATTAGTACCTCAGATAATTTTGTAGGATTTGATAAATGGTCCATTGGTTTTGTGATTCCTATCATTCCGATGAAAAAAAACGGGTGCACGCTATATTATTACTGCGGCGGATTACCTAATCAAATGGGTCAAAGCAGCGCAAGTAAGGGGTTGTACTGTTGCGACCACTGCAAAAAAAATATTTGGCAATGTCCTGATATGATTTGGTTTCCTAGATATTTTAATAAGTGATCAAGGTATGTACTTTGTAAACCAGTTGATTACAAAACTCACAGAGGAATTCCAGATTCAGCATAGAAGGACAACACCTTATCACCCTCAAGAAAATGGATTTGTAGAAGACTTTAACATAATTATGGAAAATGCATTGAAAAATATTTGTAATTCCTGAAGAGATGACTAGGATAAAAAAAAATCAGTAGTATTATGGGAATACCGCACGACTTATAAGAAATTGACAGCATAAACTCCATTTCAGTTGGTGTATGGACAAGAATCTGTGATTCCTATGGAGTATATTGTCCCAAGCTTAAGAATTGTTGTGTCGTCACAAAAATGATAGATGTCAATGTTTTTGAAAAGAAAGATTGTCGCAACTTGTCCATCTGGAAGAAGAATGTTTTATCACAGGCTTTCATCAAAATGTTGAAAAACAAAGGAAAAAAGTATGGCACGATAGACACCTTAAGAACAAGCATTTTTCGGTTGGAGGACTTGTTTTTAGGTATGACAACAAATTTTTCAAGCATCCCGGCAAGTTGAAAACACATTGGTTGGGACCGTATATCGTCAAGATGATCACTCATGGAGGAGAAATGAAATTGCAAATTTTAGATGGAACAAAATTCAAAGGACTGGTGAATGGAAGTCGGTTGAAGCCGTATCATGATAGAAGCGACTTGGTTGCATAAAAAAAAATTTAAAATTTAAAAAATTAAGAATTTTTTTGCAGACTGCTAGTCTGCTGCAGAAAGAGCACAAGAGAGAAAGAGGAAAATAGAAACAAATTGAGCCTTTTATACAGTTTTTGATTGGAGAATGTTAGTCTATCACATAAAGAATAAACTTGCGCGAACCAAAAATTCAGGGCAAAGACACTTAGTCTGTCGGAAGAAAGGGACTCTATCGAAGGCAGAAAACAGGTCGCAAGGGGTGTGACTATGTTGCAAGAAATACAAGAGTCACATATATGACAGTTGGATGTCATTAATTTGAAAATTCTAAGAGAATTTGGCGGCATGATTTTTGGTCACGCCTGTCTTTATGGAAATAACTACCATTTGATGTAACAACTAATTGGCAATGTACATAGAAGTTTCCTTAATTATTTGGATGATACACCCATGTGATTGAAGGGACAGATTTATTTCTATTGATTTCTTTCGCATGTGAAGCACGACCGTAGAAAATGGTTGCATACTATCAACCTTCACACCCAATTTCATTACATTTCTTTTACGGGAGAGAAGAGTGATTGTTGTCTCCATCTTCAGAGCTGAAGAAAATTGTTCAAGGCATGGTCATTTTGATCTCTAGTGCGAGTACAACTTTTCAATAAGAAGTTGCAACTACATCATCCACAGTAATCATGGAAGATGCTACAGAATATGTCCCACCGCAGTAGCAAGATGCTCCAGTTACTAAACAATTTCCATTCAAGACATCAATAAAATCAAAGGCAAACCTACTAGTACCCTCAAGAACTTCATGGGGAAATCGGACAAGAATTTGAAAGCAAAAACGAAAAGCAATGACACCACCAACACCGCCACCAACACATGAGGAGGATGAAGACTCTAAAACCAGTAATTTGCTACCAACATATATCCCACTAAGATGCACGGATGCACCATAGTTCAAAATTCCAACCAAGTCACGAGCCCCAATGGTAGCACCCATAGTTCTAGAAGGAATTAAGGTGTCGAAGAACATTCTGCTGAACCTGCAAAATTTATCCTTCGTTGGCCATGATACCATTAAATTGAGCACATAGATCTATGGAAAAACACACAACTCACAAGATAGATCACACAATTTACTCAGTTATTGAAGAATGAAAGAGTGCAAAAATGGTTTGCAGCTGTGAATGCTTTTCATTAATCAAAGAGTAATTAGATAATAATTACAATGAAGTACAATGGATAAATATCCACAAGAAATTCAAATCCACGTGAGGAAATTTGAATTGATTAGACTCTACTTGACTGTAGGTAACTAAGACCTTGTCTAAATCATTATCGGAGGACTCAGTAGTTAACTGACCTTGTCTAAATCATTATCGGAGTTCATCGAAGTTCTAAAACACAACTCAAGTATCTAATTCAGTGTTGACTAAGGCTAACTGACTGTGGTAGGTGAGAAATGTGCCACTCCTACATGCAGCCATGCAAACCTAGCGCTAACTAAATGTAGAGGACTAGAACTGAATTTAACTGACTCCTAACTGAACTTGACTAGTCACTAACTCAACTCAACTGACCTTGGTTGGTATCGGCACTCCCAGTGGGCCCTAAATTGTAGGGATTGGTCTAGGAGGCTCCTAAACTGATGCATGCAAGTGTAATTAGTGGTAGTAGGCCTCAATTATTGTTCCCCACACTTTAGTAACTAAAACATGTGCCCCAATTAGGCCAAGTGGACCCAATGGTGCTAGTGACTAAAAATAGACTAGATGGACTCCCGATTTAGACATGAATCCTGATTTAGACATATGACCAAATTGGACAAGGGAGGATTAATAATCCTAATACCCCCCCTGAATGCTAACTTGGATAATCTGTGGGCCCTGGTAACTAAGACCATAGGTCACCCATTACATCAATTAAATAAAGTAACTGCTCAATACAAGGAGTTGGGGAAAAAACCATGGGAAACCCCCCCCCCCTCTATCTAAGCAGGTAGAATCATGTCTCAAGTTTGAAAAACTTGAAAATATGTTGCTGCAATCTTCATCTCTGTGAGGTAGCGAAGCAGCATGAATGGTTTGTTGTGCACAGGTATTATGGGGCCTAGCATGTAGACTTCTTCTTTTTCTCCAAAAATGATGATGGAAGGAAGGAGGAATGTAACCTTTGTCTCTTGCTGGATGAAGAGGTGTGTGATCATATCTATTCTTCTTAATGTAGTGAGACTGATCCCTTTCCATATATTATCTTACAGGGAGTCTATTGCATCTCTCTGAAGGAGGTAAGATTGCATGGCATAGCGCAAGGGTCTTTCCTTTAAGAGTGTCAGGTGGGTTTCCAATCATCTTCCTAGCTTCCAGTTTGGAAGTAGGGACTGAATCTAGATCTGAATCACCCTGAATCTCAATCTCATAAACTAATAAAGATGATTTTACCTTCCCTTGCAAGTGGATGCTGAGAGTGCACTGGTTCTGAAGGAGGCATGAAATGTGAGAACTCGTATGCTTTTGAGGCATGATTTGCAACACCCTTCGCTATGATGTTCCCAGTAGAAATATCTATGATATCCACAAAGTCAGGACCAAATATCACTTGCTTTGGAGATCTAGTATGGGTCATCTAGTAGACAGATAACAGGTTTGAAGCTAGGGAGGGAACAAATAGCACGTCTTTGAACCTTCCATGTTCAATATTGACAAAGCCCTTCCCTTTTGTTTGGACTTTACTGTCATTTCCCATCTGAATACTAGGACCATCAAAGGACTGAAAAGAAGAAACTGATTCTCTAGATGTAGCCATATCATTGGAAGCTCTAGAATCAATGAGGAAGACATGAGCTGATGAGCATCTAGCCTTTAGTGCATGGCCTTTCCTTTGGTATTCTTCATCTTCTTCTTCAGAGTCATCCTTCCTTGCGCTAGTAGGTGCAGAATTTTTTTGTTTCTTCAAAAGAAGAGCGATTTCATCAAGTTGTCTTCTCATACACAAGCTTTCTGAATGAAAGCCCCTTCCACAATAAGAGCAAAGGACCTTGCCTTTGTCATTCTTCATGCTTCTCTTTGAACCTGAAGGCTCCTTTGACTGCTCTTTCTTCACAGGAGACTCATCTTTTTGCTTCCCTTTGTCATTTGCTACCTTATCTCCTCTTGCAACCAAAGATTTATCTTTGAGAGATCGAATGATCCCCATTTGGATCAATTTATCATTATTAGAAGTGAGAGATTGGATGAAGGCATCAAGAGTGGGCATCTTCCAATTTGGAGTGGTGAGCCTTACTATTTGGAAGGTTGATACAAAGACTGAGTAGTCTACATTGAGATTTGTGAGAATGGCAGGGATGATCTGATCTTCATACTTCTCCACTTTCCATTACTTAAACTAATATATCAAGTTCTTGAACTTTGTGAAGAATTCATCCAGTGATTTGAAGTTGGATGGATTAAGAGTGATCAGATCATTTTCTAGTTGATGGACCCTCATCTCATCCTGCTTATCAAATAAGGAGGCAAGCTTGTCCCAAATATCCTTGGGCTTCAATCCTTGGATGTTGAATTGAAGATCTCAAGAAACTGAGGAGAATATAGTATCCATGAGCTTCATCAATCCTGTTCCAGTACTTTTCTTTGTCATGATTTAAAACTGGCACTGCCTCTATTTCTTCTGTGAGTCTAAAGAGCTTCTTGGTGTGGAGCAGTACCTCCACATCTTCCTTCCACTGGTGATAGTTGAAGGGAGTGAGAGGCTCTACTAAAAGAGCCATTTTGGATGCAGTGAGGAGGACTGAGCTGCTATAGTGAATGCAGTGAGAAGAAAGGGTTACTTGTAGCGAATGTTGTGAGAAGAGCTGATAACTTGTCACACAATCAAACATACAAAGTAAGGTCGAATACCTGCACATTTCAGGTTTTCCTCACACCTAGCATAATTGATCAAGCAAGCTTGATCAACAATTCCTTAACTTGGGGTATTAAGTGGTAAACCTTCTGCTTTTGGTGCAGAGTAGGAATGGAGAAAATTGCTCAAAAAAAATGATCCAGCTGGAGATCTGAGGAGGAGAGGTGCCTTGTTCACCGAGTCTTTGATTCCACATTAAATTGAGCACATAGATCTATGGACAAACAAATAACTCACAAGATAGATCACACAATTTACTCAGTTATTGAAGAATGAAACAATGCAAAAATGGCTTACAGCTATGAATTCTTTTCATTAATCAAAGAGTAATTAGATAATAATTAAAATGAAGTACAATGGCTAAATAGCCACAAGCAATTCGAATCCACATGAGGAAATTCGAATTGATTAGACTCTACTTGACTGTAGGTAACTAAGACCTTGTCTAAATCATTATCGAAGGACTCAGTAGTTAACTGACCTTGTCTAAATCATTATCGGAGTTCATCAGAGTTCTAAAACACAAATCAAGTGTCTAATTCAGTGTTGACTAAGGCTAACTGACTACGGTAGGTGAGAAATGAGCCCCTCCTGCATGCAGCCATGCAAACCTAGCTCTAACTGAATGTAACTAACTCCTAACTGAGCTTGACTAGTCACCAACTCAACTCAACTGACCTTGGTTGGTATCGGCACTCTCAATGGCTCCTAAATTGTAGGGATTGGTCTAGGAGGCTCTTAAACTAATGCATGCAAGTGAAATCAGTGGTAGTAGGCCTCAATTCGTCTTCCTCACACTTTAGTAAGTGAAACATGTGCCCCAATTAGGCCAAGTGGACCCAATGGTGCTAGTGACAGGATGGACTCCCGATTTAGACATGACTCCTGATTTAGACATATGACCAAATTGGACAAGGGAGGATTAATAATCCTAACAGTTACGAAGAAATAGAAATATTTGTACAGAAAGAATTATATGCTAATTGTGCAGGACACACCGAAATTTCTAAAGCGCTTGGTTCCAATGGAATGAGTGAGAGGACTGGAACAGTCCGGACTCTTGTCATTACTATACATGCCACACTTCGGCCAAAGTGTAGAAGTGAATACATTTGTTCGACAATCGTTAGTATCATTTCATGGAGGATAGCTTTATCTAAACAAAGTGCAGTCTGTGTATGTCTAGCTCATATTAGTGATCACATGCCTCCTGCTGGAAGGTATGGACCCAGTGACATTTTACAAAAACACTACGACACAACAATGGCAACAAGGGTTAAGGACAGGTATGACTTGACTAGGGACAACATAGGGTTCCTAATCTCTTCAATTAATGACTTTACCATTTGATCTGTTGCGAAGGTATTGGTATGTAAAATTTTGCACAAGATACAACTAAGCCAATGTACTGCAGGGACAGTTGTACTAACCAAAATATGTGTGGATGGAGTTCAGAATAAGGGGTCGCAATTCCTATTGAATGATTTCTAGAATATGCAGTCGAGTTGCATAAAGATGGTAAGTCTTTCCACTATTCCTGGTTGTTTATTTTGATTTCATTTATTGTCTGGTCCAACTCACCAAACTACCAAGTTGTAAATCTTCCAGTTCACTGCAGAGGATCCTGATACTAGAATATCTGGTTTGCACATAATAACAAGGACATACAATGAAGATGCCTTGAGGCATCAGGTGCAGAAGTATACATGACTGGAGGATGACAATGTTAAGCGGTTTTGCCAAATTATTAAGTTTCATATCGACCTACATTATGTTTTGATACAGCCACAACAAGACCCACAACGCCAATGGTTGGCGACATTTTTACTTACTAAAGAAGAAGTGGAATCCATTGTCCAAGAATGGCATGTCCCTATTCCAAACAACCAAATAGTAGATGGAGACCTGGAATAGAAAAACCAACCATCCCACCAACAGAAATATCAAGAAGAGGACCCGTGGGAAGATGCGCAAAATCCCAATCCGACCCAGAATGGATCGAGCACAACTCCCATGGATCCCATCGTCGGAGACAAGAGGAACCAAGAAGAAACAGAGCGAGGGGGATCTAAGCGAAAGAAGAGAAAGATTGAAAAAAATGCCAATACCCTCAGCATTGATGGGGAATACTTTACACACTTAACTGAAGCACTGGCAGAAATCGTGCAGACAAGTTTTTAGAATAGATAAGTGACACACAGAGCTAAAAAGTAGTATTAATGATCTACTGAAAACACTCTGTAAACTTGTTGAAGAGGTTAGAATCGCAGTAGATTATATTCCTTTGAAAACTGAGTCGCAAGATGTACCTAGAACTTCTGAAGAGCAGCAACCTGAGATGCCAATGCCAGTTCCACAAATCAAAGTGAAAGTATCAGGAGAAGTACTTGATCTAGGAACCTCGAAATTCATTGATGTAGCCAAAAACATAGGAAAAATAACAATGGAGTTTTTGCATATGCACATGAATGAGGTATATGAAGTACTGAATGCCACGGTCACGGAGATGAAACTAAGAGAAGGCACCTTGATTAAGCAGGAGAAGATAGCAGATAGAATTGTTAATAAAATGAAGACAACAATACAAGAGATGGAGCATAAAGAAAAAACATGGGAAGAGAACAGGCTTCTGCTCGACAAGGTTGTAACTTTAGCATGCACAAAATTCACTGACGTAGCAATTATAAAAGACATGTTTATGAAGGATAGCGGACGATATTTTCAAAAAGTTCGCGGAACTTAAAGCACAAATAAGACCAAGCACACCCCCAGAAGTGTGTTTGGTATTATTATGTGCTTGGTCTTGCATAGATAAGAAAAAGCACATAATAATTCTTCAAGATGCAGAAGTATTATGTGTTAAGGTTGTTTACTAAGTCTCTTAGGCTTGGGAAGCATTAATAGATAACGTAGAATTAGAGAAAGTTGTAGAGGAACTACGCACAGTTGAGGAAAATATGAACCAAATGAAGAATGCGATGAAAAATTTGCCCTTAGCAGAAAAAAGTGGCTAAGGCGACATAATTGAAGAAATTGCAGTAGTAGGTTATAGTGTTGCACACACAATGACAGGAAAGAACTAAAGAAGTCATAGAATTATAGACTGAAGATGAAATCATTACAAGTGTTATTCATATTGTACATCAAAAGGTGTGCAAATAGCAGAATCAGCAGAAAAGGTAACTCCAAAACATGTCAGCTTTAACCTTGTGGAGAAATTGAGAAAAACAGAGGAAGATATGCGACAAGAAGCAGATAAAGTAATGAAAATCTTGCAATATTTTCAAAGTAAAGTCGACACAATTTAAGAACTGAAGGAATAACTTTGTGTGGCTCAGGAAAGATAGGCGTAATTTAGTTAGAATTCAGCCCAAGTATGAAAAGAGTCAAGTCATAATAAGTAAATGGGACCTACAACAGAAGTAGAGAAGGAAGAACAAAAGAAGAAAAAGAAGGAAAAGGAGTTGTGACAGAAGCAATCGAGGAAGGAAGGAAGGAAGGAAGGATAAGGTAGAAGAAGTAGTAAGGAAGGAGGATGGAGTAGGGAAGGAATAGAAGCATACATATAAGAAATTTCTAAGGAAAGAAGAAGACGAAGAGGAAGTTATGACAACAAAAGAAGAGAGTCTGCGACATAAGAAAGTTTACGACAGAAGAGAAGTTGCAACCGAAGGAAGGGTGTGACAAGGAAAGATGTGATCGAATAAACCCATGTTAGAAGGCGTGCAGTGGTGTAATGATTGGAAAGTGACAGTTTGGAGAGACCATGGGTACATGGTCGGCTAGAGTCGATGGAGGTTGCACATATGGAAGCACCTTTGTAAGTCGGGTCGTTACTTCCTACTGACATGTGTCGATAGAATAGGAAAGACAACTTGTTGGCTAAGTGTATGAAGTTGGGTGAGAGTGACATGTAAGAGTCTATAAAAGGAGGAACCCAAGTTGTATGTGGGTTAGATCCTATTCAGTTGGCTTCGAGTCATGTATTAGCTTATGTAAGTTGTGTTGTCTATTAGTGTGTTGAGTCATAGAGAGGAGTCGAAAAACCTACAGTTGAGTGTGCAAGAGTGTAGAAGATATTAAGTCAATCCATGTTGTGTGCGGATCGTCAGTAGAGTTAAATAGAGAAAGATAGTGACAGAATATCAAAGAGCATGAGAGGAGAAATAAGTCTGTATAGATAAGGAAGAAATATCTAGAGCAGAGTCTATAGTTTAGTGCACAGACAAAAGGGTAAAATATATTTCACATGCCATTTGAAGAGAACCTTTGTGGTTTTTTCCTAGATGGGTTTCAACGTTAGATACTGTGTCAAATGTGTGAATGATGAATGTGTTTAAGTGGGATACATATATGATTTTGTGAATGAATGCTATGTATTGCTCATGAATGAGTGTATATGTATCTGTCGCATTGTTATTGTTAAATGTATATATGCCACATCGGGTTTATTATGATAATACATGTTGAAGGATGAGTTGTGTCATGGCTTGATTGTGCATAATAAGTATAAATACCCCACCCACCAACTTCGGTCGAGCACCTTGGTGGGCTACCAAGGGACAAGAAATCCCCCACCCAACTGTGGAGACCTGGTTTTAGCAGTCATTGTTTGAAATATTAAATGATTGATCTATAAGAAATGAGTGCAATTGAAAGGTATAATTGTGCAGTTGAATGGAACAAAAATTGTACACTAAACAAGACAAATTTCATAAGAAACTGATAAGAAATGCTCAGCAAATTACAACAATAATCTTCATTAATTCCAGCACTATACAGTAGTATTACATAATGGAGAATTTGAATCATGTGGATAAGATTCAAATCTACCAACTCAATCCTGGTTGACTGGATAAATAGAAGTGTCTAAATCACTATCGGATACCACTAGTCTAACTCAACATGTCTAATTCAATCTGAAAATCAGTTAAGCCAGTTAAACTGACAAGGTAGGTGAACAAAGGCACCACTTCCCCATGCATAACAGGCACTAGACTGACTGAATGTGATCTAACTGAATGTAACTGAAGATAAACTTACCATAACTACCTACCAACTACAACCAACTAATGGAGGCTGATAGTGGCACTCGGAGTGGCTCCTAAAGTGTAGGTATTGGCACTGGTGGCACCAAATGGCACACTAGGGGCACCAATGGCACCAATGGCACTAAGATCATGGTGGAACCAAACTCTAGCAAATGACTCCTAACTTAGGAAAATTATCTAATAGACTATATTTGGACAATGGAGGATTATAATAATCCTAACACCCCCCCTTAATTCTAACTTGGACAAATTGGGCCCTGGAAACAACACCATAAGTCACCTGTTACAATCTAAAAGAAACAAAACTGCTTAACAAATCGATGGAAAATGGGGAAAACCTCATGGGAACACCCCCCCCCCCCTCAAAATAAGCAGGAACGGGAAATACAAGTTATTCTTAGGAGAAAAATATTCCACTTTGGGAGATAAATTGCAAAAACTCTGCTGCAATTTCTAGCACTATGCAACAGTACGGTTCTTCTGTGCAGCAGCATCCTAAAGTTGTTCATGTGAACCTCTCAATGTTCTTATGATCTTATGGATGTTGTATGTGTTTCTTCTTTCTGGAGGAGGAAAGGAATGATCAATTTTGTTCTTCTGTGGGTCAAATGGTTGATCAATTCGCTATCATCAAGTAGCACTTTCCTGGAAACTTGTTGCACCACTTTATAGAGAGTGAATATATGTGAGAGAGAGCAACATGCTCATTCTGATACTAGGACATTTTTCTCCTTCCATCTTCTGGTTTCCTAGCTCCATTCCCAAATGCTTTAATGAGCTTTTGGGGCCATCTAGCCTTAGGCCTTTGGTTTGGAATGGAAGCTAGATCTAGATCTAGATCTTCATGAGGTACAACCTCAATATCAAGATCATGATGATCTTGTTCCTCTTCATCTGAATCTGAAACATGTGTCAAAATATCATCGTCAAAAAGTAGTGGAAGAGTGGTTATACCCTCTTGTGCTTCGGATGGTGGTAGATCAAGCGATTGATCTTATTAAAACTGAACACTGTGCTCAATGAAGAATTTCCTAGTTGCAAGTTCCATCAACTTATATGCTTTTGCATCCTCTGCATATCCCAACAATATGCATTCACTACTCTAGGATTGGAAGGAATTTCTCTTATCAATGGGTATTCTGGCCCAATATTTGGAACCAAAAACTCTCAAGTGAGAGACATCGGTCTTATGCCCATGCAGTGCTTCAAATGGAGTGGCCCCAACCACTAATTTATGAGGCACTCTATTATGTATGTATGAAGCATAGTTTACAGCTTCTACCCAAAGAGAAGGAGGGAGATTCTTGGCTTGGAGAATATAGGTTTCCATCTCCTTCAATGATCTATTTTTCTTCTCAGCCACACCATTTTGTTGTGGTGTGTATGGAAATGAGTGTTCCATTCGAATCCCCTCTGATTCACAATATTGCTGAAAATATCTCTTAATGTATTCACCTCCATTATCTGATCTTATGGACTTGATATATTTCCTAAAACTATTCTCAATCATAACTTTAAAAACTTTAAAAATTCCAAATACTTCGGATTTTTGTTTCATGAAATATACCCAGCAGAACCTAGAACAATCATCAATAAAAGTAAGGAAATACCTAGAACCATTAATTGATGTTGTAGGCATTGGTCCTCACACATCACTGTGTATCAAATCAAGTGTAGAGGAATCCCTAGTTGTTAGGATTATTAATCCTCCATTGACCATACTTTCTATTTAGATTATTTAGCCTAACTTAGGAACCTTAATTAATTATTTGGGTCCACTAGTACCATTGGGTCAACTTATCCTAATGGGGCCACATGTACCAGTTACTAGAGTATGCAGAACACTGCTAGATGTTAACTACCACTTGCTACATGTGCATGCATAAGTTTGGGCGCCTCCTAGACCAATCCCTACATTTTAGGAGCCACTGGGAGTCTCGGCACCAACCTCCATCAGTTAGTTGGAGTTGGAACTATTAATCTTGTATATTGATCTAGGAACAAAGCATCAATCTCATCAAAGATTAATCAACAAATAACTCATGAAATGGTGTAATCGGTCTACAGGAATAGTAATCGCTCTGTATTCACATAAAGAATGAATGATTACAATTACAATGTCATGCTACAGGCATGAATGAATGAGCAATTCAAATCCTCAAGGAGGTCATTCGAATTGAATGAGTAAGTCTAGCTTAACTGACTGTAAGCCATAGTCCACACTCAGTTAACCACTGATCAAAACCCTAATTGACTCAACTGAACCCTAACCAAAGCCGGAGTGCAATAAATGACTGAGTCTCAACTGAAAGAGATCAGACACATGTCATAGCAAGCCAACCATCAAGTGCTAGCACTTCAATGACACCAATGAACCCTGATGAGGTTAACTGAAGTTGAACTGAACATCAGAAGTTGGTGGAGGCGCCCCTGTTGACTCCAATTCATTAATTAATCATTAAATAATCAACTAAATGAAGGAGGTGCCTTCACTGATCTATTTAACTAATTGTAACCACTAGTTAGCAATTAGGTTCATTAATATCACTCAGATCACCCTCGGAGTGCTCCAGTTAGCCTCCCCGAATGTAGGAGAAGGCTAAGCTAGCCTCCTTGACTGAAGGTAGGTGTGGGTGTGACTGGATGATGACATTTAATGCTCCACTGATGTCAATTAATGTCAATAATACTTAGGATAGTGGTTTAACTAGGCCAATTTGACCAAAAAGAGTGTGTATGGTGGTAAATGTCTCCAACACCCCCCCTTGAGCTATACTCAGGAGGAGTTAGAAAACACAAATGCATAAAAATACTAGGGCCCCAGCAACTAAGGCCATAGGTCACCCTGTACAATGCTGAAACTGAAACAATGCTCAAAACAAACTAAGTGAGGAAAAAAGGGAAAACCCAGTGGGAACCCCCCCCCCTCAAGCTAAACACTGAAAGTAGTCTGAATCACCCTGTTGAACTCACCCCCAATAGTGAACGGAGGTAAGTGAACTTCTTTTCTGAAAAGCTCTTGGTGAAGATGTCTGCAATCTACTCATCAGTCGGGCAGTGTTGCAGAATGATGGTCCTGTCATGCACTAGCTCCCTGATATAGTGCATGTGGTTCTCTACATGCTTGGTCCTCTGCCTGGTAACTGGATCCGTGGATATCTTAATATCACTTTGATTGTCACAAAATAGGACAGTGGACAAAGTACTACCAATATCAAACTCTGAAAGAATGCCTTGCAACCAAACTACTTGGATGCAAGCATTCACTGCTCCTCGATACTCGGCCTCTGCTGAAGATAGTGCTATGGCAGTCTACTTTTTGCTTGACCAGCAAATGGGGCCACCACAAAACATGAATACATATTTGGAAGTATACTTCCCATCAATAGAATCACCTGCCCAAATGAAATCTATGTACCCAACCAGCTCTAGCTCGGAATCTGCAACATAGTGAATGCCGTAGGTCCTGGTTCCCTGAATATACTGGAGGATCCTCTTGGCTACCTTCCAATTAATATCATGAGGCTGCTGCATATATCTTGATACAGCATTCATGGCATAACAAATATCAGGCCAAGAATGTGTCAAGTACAACAAGCTGCCAATCAGCTGTCCATAGATAGTGTAGTCCATGGGAGGTGTGCTTTTTCCTTCTTCAAGGCCGATCCCTGAAAGGAAAGGGAATGGTGTAGGCCTACAATCAGCCATGTTAAACTTGACTAATGGGTCTAAAATGTATTTGGACTGAGTGACCATAATCCCATCAGAATTTTGCTCAATTTCGAGCCCCAAAAATTGTTTTAGAAGCCCCAAATCACTCATTTCAAAGGCATTATGGAGAGCAGTTTTGATGGCTGAAATGGAGGAAACTGTGCTACCTCTGATCAGTAAGTCGTCAACATATAAAAAAATGATAATTGGATGACCATCAGAATGCTGTAAATACACATTTGGATCTGATCTACACCTTTGAAATTTTTGCGAGAGAAGGAAGGCATCCATCTTGGAATACCACTCTCTTGGGGCCTGTTTTAACCCGTATAGTGACTTCTTTAGCTTGCAAACCAAAGATGGATCAGTGATGTATCCCTTAGGCTACTTCATGTATATCTCCTCATGAAGATCTCCATGCAGAAATGCTGACTTAACATCCATGTGATGCACTTCCCAGTGCTTGGATGCTGAAATTGACAAAACAAGGTGGATGGAGTCCATTTTTGCAACCGGTGCAAAGGTCTCGTGGTAGTCCACACCTTGGAACTGAGAGAAACCTTTTGCCACCAGCCTTGCCTTATATTTGTAGGTGCTTCCATCAACAGCAACCTTGGTCTGAAACACCCACTTGCATTGAACCAATTTCCTTCTCAAAGGAAGAGAAACTAGCTCCCAAGTAGTGTTTTTTTGAAGAGAATTCATCTCTTCATCCATGGCAACTTGCCATCTCGGATCCTTCCGAGCATCATAGTAGGATTTTGGATCTGAACTAATCATCAAATAGCAAGTTTTAGACAGCAAATTATCAGAACAAGAGAGCGCAATACCTACTCTTTGGAAATCAGACGGGGTTCTCCTTGGATCATCCAGATTTCCAATGTTGTCTCCTGCGGAGGAGAGTGTCTGTCAGGCCCATGTAGGAAGATGATTTTTCACTTCAGGTTCTGATTCAACATCTGATTATTGCTTCACATTGATATCAGAAATCAGAGGATCCAAATCAGGGTCATCACCCCCAATTTCATCATCCAAATATTCAGTAGAATAGGAAGAAAATTCAGCAGTTTTCTCCTTCACTAGTTCCACCTCCTGAACAGGCTCATCGAACTTGACACTTCTCTCAATGATGATATATTTGGTCTTGATATCTAGCAACTTGAAACCTTTAGATTCATCAGGATACCCAATAAATAGACATTCTATGCTTTGTGGTTGCAGAGCCCTTCTTTTATCACGCGGAATCCGGGCCCATGAAGTGGACCCAAACGCCCGTAGGTTCGACACATTCGGCTTGTGTCCGAAGTATGATTCGAAAGGGGTATTCCCTTTCATGGATGAGTGTGGCACCCTGTTCTGAATGTATGCTACAGCATGCATGGCCTCATCCCACAAATTTGCAGCAAGCTTCTTGGATTCCAACATACAGGTGGTCATCTCCTTGAGAGATCGATTCTTCCTTTCTGCTACTCCATTTTGCTGGGGAGTGTAGGGAATTGAATGTTGGACCTGAATACCACTTTGGGAGGATATGTGCAGCAACTCATTACTAACATACTACCCTCCATTATCATATCTCAAGATCTTGATCTTAAGTCCAAAGACATTTTCGATCAAGGCCTTCAATTCAGAAAATTTTTCACATACTTCAGACTTCTTTTTTAGAAAGAAGACCCGTGTGTACCTTGAAAAATCATCAATAAAAGTAAGAAGATACCTTGATCCATTCATGGATGTGATAGGAATTGGACCGCTGATATCAGAATGTATCATCCCCAGTATGCATGTAGCTCGGTTTGCCTTCCCTTGATCGAACTTGTCCTCGTGGTGTTTTCCAATCACACAGCCCTTGCAAATTCCCGTGGTTGCCTTGATGACCGGGATGCCTTCAACCATGGAGTGTTTCTATAATTGCTGCAAATATTTGAAATTAATATGGCCAAACCTCTCATGCCACAGCATACTAACCTCATTTCCATGAGTTAGCAGAGCGGTGGCCTTTGCATCCGCAACAAAGTGAGAGAACTCATAGGCTTTTGCATGATGGTTTGCAAGGCCTTTAGCAATGAGTTTCCCAATTAATATCACGGGGATTTTGCATGTATCTTGACATAGCATTCACAGCATAACATACATCATGCCGAGAATGAGTCAAGTACAGCAAGCTACCAATCAGTTGTCGATAAATAGTGCAGTCCATGGGAGGTGTGCTTTTTCCTTCTTTGAGGCTGATCCCTGAAAGGAAAGGGAATGGAGCAGCCTTACATTCAGCCATGTTAAACCTAAATATTAGGTATGATATGTATTTGTACTGAGTTACCATTATCCCATCAAAATTTTGCTCAATTTCGAGCCCCAAATCGCTCATTTCAAATGCATTGTGGAGAGCAGTTTTGATGACTAAAATAGAAGCAATTGTGCTACCTGTGATCAGTAATCCATCAACATATAAAACAATAATAATAAAATTACCATCATACTATTGTATATACACATTTGGATCTGATCTACACCTTTGGAAGTTTTGTGAGAGAAGGAAGGCATCCATCTTGGAATACCACTCTCTTGGGGCCTGTTTTAACCCATATAGTGACTTCTTTAGTTTGCAAACCAAAGATGGATCAGAAATGTATCCCTCATGTTTCTTCATGTATATCTCCTCATGAATATATCCATGCAGAAAGGCAGACTTAACATCCCTATGATGCACTTCCTAGTGCTTAGACGCAGAAATTGCCAAAACTAGGGAAATGGAGTCCATTTTTGCAATTTTGCAACCGGTGCAAAAGTTTCATGGTAGTCCACACCTTAGACCTGGGAGAAACATTTTGCAACCAGACTTGTCTTATATTTGTAGGTGCTTCCATTAGCAGCAACCTTATCCGAAACACCCACTTTCATTGAACCAATTTCCTCCTCAGAGAAAGACAAACTAGCTCCCAAGTAATGTTTTTCTGAAGAGAATTCATCTCTTCATCCATGGCAACTTGCCATTTGGATCCTTCCGAGCATGGTAAAAAGACTTAGGGTCTTAACTTGTCATCAAATAACAATATTTGGACAGCAAATAATCAGGACAAGAGAGCGCAATACCTTCTCTTTTGAAATTAGACCGGGTTCTCCTTGGATCATCCGGATTTCCAATGTTATCACCTGCGGAGGAGAGTGTATGTCGGGCCCAAGTTGGGAAATGATTTTGTACTTTAGGTTCTGATTCAGCATCTAATGTTTTATGTACACTAATATAAGAAATCATAGGATCCAAATCAGGGTCATCACCCCCAATTACATCATCCAAATATTCAGTAGAATAGGAAGGAAATTTAGCAGTTTTATCCTTCACTAGTTCCACCTCCTAAAGAGGCTCATCGAACATGACACTCCTTTCAATGATGATCTATTTGTTTTGATATCCAGAAGCTTAAAACCTTTATATTCACCAGGATATCCAATAAATAGACATTCTATGCTTTCCGGTTACAAAGCCCTCCTTTTATCAAACGAAATTCGGGCCCATGCAGTGGACCCAAACACCCTCAGATTCGACACATACGGCTTGTGTCTGAAATATGATTCGAAAGGGGTCTTCCCTTTCATGCATGAGTGTACACTCTATTCTAAATATATTCTATAGTGTGCATGGATTCATCCCACAAATTTGCATACAACTTCTTTGATTCCAACATACAGGTGGTCATCTCCTTGAGAGACCGATTCTTCCTCTCCGCTACACCGTTCCACTGGGGAGTGTAGGGGACTGAATGTTGGATCTGAACACCACTTTGGGAACATATATGCAGTAACTCGTTACTAACATACTCCCCTCCATTATCAGATCTTAAAATCTTGATCTTTTTTTCAGATGCATTCTCAATCAAGGCCTTCAATTCAGTAAATTTTTCCAAGACTTCCGACTTTTTTTTAATAAAAAAGACACGTGTATCTAGAAAAGTCATCAATGAAAGTCAGAATGTACCTTGATCCATTCAAGGATGTGATAGGAATGGGACCGCTGATATCAGAATGTATCAGTCCCAAGATGCATGATACTCGGATTTCCTTCCCTCGATTGAACTTATGCTCAGGGTGCTTTCCAACAACACAACCCTTGAAAATTCCAGTGATAGCTTTGATGACCGAGAGGCCTTCAACTATAGAATTATTCTGTAATCACTGCATGTAATTGAATTTTATATGGACGAACCTCTCATCCCACAGTATACTAACTTCATTTCCATGAGTCAGCAATGCAGTGGGCTTTGCATCCGCCACAAAATGGGAGAATGTGTAGGATTTTGCATGATGGTTTGCAAGGCCTTTTGCTATAAGTTTTCCGAATGCAAGTTTTGTGATCTCTACATCATTTGGGATAAAGGAGACTCTCTTGGGAACTCTCGTATGTGTCATTTGATAAACACTTAGGAGGTTTGATGCAAGAGATGGTACATAAATGACATTGGAAAAATAACCATGCTCAAGATCTACACTACCTTGTCCTTCGGATATGATTGTGGATTCATCTCCCATGTGGATGGGAATGGATTTGCCAGTCTCAAAAGATGAGAAGGAGTCTCTTTCATCCATCATGTGATTCGAAGCTCCAAAATCTATCAAGAGTGCTTTGGACTTCGAAGTGCTTGCCATGAGAACATGACCTCTTTCATGCTGTGGTTCCCGATTTTGCTGATCTCTCCTCCAAAATCTTTTAGGAAGATTGATGTGATTTTTCTCAAGAAGAGAAGTAGCTTCATCAAGTTTCTTTTTCATGCAGGCATGTTTAGGGTGGAATCTCTTCCTGCAGTATGAACACTTGACTTTTTCCTTTCCATGATGCCCTTTGCTTTTGTTCTTCTTCAAGCCGGAAGGCTCTTCATGCTGCTAGTTTTCAACTTTAGGCTTAGGAGCTTTGAATCTAGTTTTTGGATTATTCTGTTGTTTTCCTTTACCCTTCAGATCTTTGGGCCCCGAGACATAAAGGGCTTGATCACAGGAGGATCTGATGATCCCCATCTGGACAAGCTTATCATGTTCACTTGTTAGGGACTCAATGAAGGCATTGAGTGAAGGCATCTTCCATCCAGGGGTTGTGAGCTTCCCCGCATGGAATGTAGAGACAAACACCGAATAATCAGTTCCAAGTTTGGAGAGAATGGCGAGGATGAGCTGATCATCCTCCTTCTCCACCTTACATTGCTTCAACAGTAAGACAATATGCTTGAACTTTGTGAAAAAATCATTTAAGGTCTCGAAATTGGAAGGATGGAGAGACATCAACTCGTTTTCAAGATGGTAAACTCTCAAATCATCCTGTTTTCCATACAGGGTTTCCAATTTGGCCCAAATTTCCTTTGGAGTCTTCAATCCTGAGAGATGGAAAAGAATATCCCAGGAAATAGAGAGGCACAAGAATCTGAATGCTTCATCTTTCTTGTTCAAGAATCTGAATGCTTCATCTTTCTTGTTCAAGAATCTAGGTTTGTCTATCACATGAGTAGGCTCTTCTTCAATGTCCATAGTGACCTGATAGAGTCCTCTGGCACGTAGCTGGATCTCCATGTCTCCTTTCCATGAATGGAAATTGAGCGGAGTCAAGAGTTCGATGGAAGAAGCCATCTCAAGTTGTTATAGCGAATGATTTTCACCTGTTAAAACCTGCAAATCACAACAAAAGGGGCACCGTAAGGTCAGACAGCCTACACATTTTAGGCTTTCATCATACCCAGCATAATTGATCAAGCAAGCTTGATCAACAATTTCTTTACTTGGGGTATTAAGTCGTAAGCCTTGCCTTCTCGTGCAGTGCTGGAATTTTGAGCTTTTGCTCAATTTTTCATGCAAGATCTGTCAAAAACCATGTTTTTGAGAGATCTAAGATTCGTCCCGCTGTGAGCTCTGATACCATATTAATCTGTCACAGTAATCTAGGGACTAAAACACAGTCTCATAAGAGATTTCAGACAATTAAGCATGAAAATGGCATAATGGTGCTGCAATAGGAGTAGCAACCCTGTATAATCAATAAAGAATGATTAATACAATACAATGATCATGCAAGATGCATGAATTCCAAGACAATTCGAATTCCCAATGAGGTCATTCGAATTGAATGAATGGGTGTAGCTTAACTGACTGTAAGCCACAGTAAACACACTAGTTAACCAACTGATCAAGTGTCAATTAACTCAACTGATTCCTAACTGAAGTCGGATTGCAATGGATGATTGATTCTAACTGAAAGTAGCTCAGACACATGTCACTGCATTCCAACCAACAAGTGGTAGTGCATCATTACCTCCAATGAACCCCGATGAGGTTAACTGAAGTCAAACTGGCCATCAGAGGTGGTTGGAGGCACCCCTGTTGACTCCAGTTCATAAATATTAATAAAAATAATCAATATAATGAATGGAGACACCTTCACCACTCAGCTTAACTGATTGTAACCATCAGTTAGCAATTAGGTGCATTTATGACACTCAGATCATTCCCGGAGTGCTCCTTGTTTGAAGGAGGAAGCCCAGTTAGCCTCCCCAAATGAAGGAGAAGGCTTAGTTGGCCTCCTTGACTGAAGGTAGGTGTGGGTGTGCTCATGATGATGTCATAGAGTGCTTATTTGATGCTGATTAAGTTAATAAAACTTAGGATAGTGTTTTAACAAGGCCAAGTTGACCAAATTAAGTGTGCATGGTGGGTAAATGTCTCCAACACAAATTTCACAGGAAACTAATAATAAATGCTCAGTAAATTACAACAATAATATTCTTTAATTCCAGCTGTATACATTAGTTTTACATAATGGATAATTTGAATCATGTGGATAAGATTCGAATCTACCTACTCAATCCTGACTGGCTGGCTAGCTAGAAGTGTCTAAATCACTATCGGAGACCACTAGTCTAACTCAACATGTCTAATTCAGTCCAAAAATTAGTTAAACTATTAAACCAATTAAATTGACAAGGTAGGTGAACAAAGGCACCACTTCCCCATGCAGTCATGCATAACTGGCACTAGACTTATTAAATGTCATCTAACTTAATGTAATTGAAGATAAACTTAGCATAACTACCTACCAACTACAACCAACTGATGGAGGTTGATAGTGGCACTTGGAGTAGCTCCTAAAGTGTATGGATTCACACCAGTGGCACCAAGTGGCACACTGGTGGCACCAAATGGCACATTGGGGGCACCAATGGCACCAGTGGCACCAAACTCTAGCAAATGACTCCTAAGTTAGGAAAATTATCTAATAGACTATATATGTACAAGGGATGATTATAATAACTCGAACAAATACCCATAGATAGATATCTCGGGTGAGACACCATATGTGTCACAGGTTTTGTCGATTAAGCCTCGCTCTTTTCAGTTGATATCTTGGGCTTTGTCGTGCACAAAGATGGGACTAAAAACAGGTCGAAGAGAGGAAAACACTAGCACCTAGAAAAGAATTATTAAAATGTATTTTTATGTTGGGACGGTGAAGTCATCTTGTTGGGTTATTGTACTTCATAAATTATGTATATAAATAGATAAGGTTACCTCATCATTTAGACTCAGTCATAGTTGAAGCAAGTTCGCTATAGAGAGAAAGGGGATTCTGTCTCGAGGAGGAGAAGCAATCTATCTTAGTCTTGTGGTATTACATTGTACTTGGATGGATTTTATATCGAGGAAGTTTTTCTAAGTTTTCTTCCCTACAATTGTTTTCTAGGATAAATCTTTGTATCTTCTTTGTCTTTTTTTGCTTGTCATTCTTTTAGTGATCTTATTCTTATTGTGCAAAAAACTTTTAAAAAACTAACATGGAGTCAAAGCCAATTTGAAAGAATACATTGTGCAACAATTTTTTCCTAGTACAGGAAGCTAGGGTTTTCTATTCCAGACAACTCGCTTGTCAGATCAGCTGAAAAACAAGGTTAGTTCAACTCGCTTTGGGAGGAAACATCTTTCTATGGGGGCAGAACTCCATTCCTAATATTTTAATTTTTTGACCTGTCACTACTACCAAGAGGAATGAGGGCTTCAAATTTTTTCAAGGTTCCATCACCAAGTTCAGAAAAAGCAAGATATAGTCTGACTCGCCTTGAGGAGGCACATATTTTCCACCATTCATCCCTACAAGTGGTCTCAGCTAAAAAAATTAGGGTTTTGCCATCAAACCCTAGGTCATCTTGCAGGAGGTTCTAGAAGTAGTCCTCAAATTGGTAAGTATTACTTCCTATATTTCTCTTTGAGGTTCTCATTCCTTGAAGATGACAAACAAAACAAAGATTGATGAAAATCTTAAAGGAGTGGATAATTTCAGAGCATTTAAGTACAAAATCATGAGTATCCTTGAACATAATGACCTAGAAGGCTACATCAAAGAAGAGGCCAAGGATCCAAAAGGGAGGGGAAGCAAAGACAAATAACAAGAAGGACATGATCAAATCCAAAAGGATCATAGTTGAATCCATCAAGGGTCATTTGATCCCTCAAGTATCATCAAAGAACACTCCAAATGAAATCTCCAATGCTTTGACAAGTCTATTTGAAGCAACGAACATTAACAAAAGAATGACCTTGAGAAATCAACATAAGGGAGTGAAAATTCAAAAGGGAGAAATCATGCAGTCATACTTCACAAGAGTATATCAAATTTTGGGATCTTCACCTTGATTCCCATCAAACTTTGGAATGTCTAACGACAACTTAACTAGAATGGCGGGCCACAAAGGTTCATGTAGAATGGGATCATTAATCAATTTCGACAATTCTGCAAAATCAATTGTTACCAAAAAAGGAGTTAGTTATTTGGTTGCGGGTAGTTGTAATATTGATACGACATGGGAACCCCATAGGGGCCATAGGAAGGTTGGGATTGTCCATGGTAACCTACATATTGTTGGTAGTCAGGAATGTTCTGCCCTACTAAAGTCTAAATAGTGTTAGGTCTGGCTTGAGGCTGTTAAGCACATTGTGTCCATTGATTTGAAACATCACCTGGGTAAGGTAAATACATGAGGTTATTATAGTATGCCCCATTGTATTATTGACCACCAACATAAGGCTATTGAGGCTAAGCCCAAGCAAATGTGGGTGGTTTCAAAACAGAACCATAACCACTATATCCTACAACTAGAGGCGTGGTTCTCGAAATATTATGTAAAATGGGCACATCAGGGCTTCTAGTTGTATAGGATGTGGAAGGAAAATACTGATTTCCAACTACATTAGGAAAACTCATTGAAGGCATGGAAGCACTTCTCGATGAAGGATTTAAAGCTAGATTTGGGGCAAATTGTGAAATTGCCACCAAAGCGGTATGTGTAATAGAGTGCACACTAAGCCTAGCAACTGTGGTAGCAGGAGGAGAATCAACCAAAACTTGACTATAATGCATGTTCAAGGATCTACTGAGAAGGTGACTCAGCAAAAGGTAAGGAAAATCTCTTCTACTGGTAGGATTCAACTCCATGGAAGAGACAATGGTGGTACTAGTAGAACCAAATTCAGAATTTGCTTGTCCTAGAGTGGTTTCCCATAAAAGAGTGGTTGGACCAAACATAGTAGCAATTAGATCGTCTAGATTGGTCTGGTTGAATAGTGAACCTGTTGGGGTATGTATTACAAAATATGGATTTTAGGAAGAAGGTTGTTCCACTATCGATGGCGATGATTAGTTAGTGATATGAACATTATTGGGGTTTTCAAACTCTCCTTGTTCTTCCATTGCGGCAAATCCTTCCAATTCCAGAAGAGAGCCACTTCTTGCATTAGAGTTAACATCCATCTCTTGGTCCATAGGAGATCGGTTCGTAGGGTTCAAAGGATATTTTGGTGATAATACTTGTATCCAATGAGATCGTCTCCAAGGGTATTCATCTAGTTTGATAGGTCAAACTATTTCTAAATAACCTCTAACTAAATCAAAAAAAAAAGCACTACTCAAACTAAGGTAGCAAACAAATATGTGAGAGGAGTGGATTTAAGGTATAGATCCTCATAGGATTTGTCAAACCATCACAACTCATTATATACCGCGGGGTCCAATAGTAGAGCACGACAAGGAGGATTGGGACCGTACCCTTGCTTGAATATCTAACTACCTGGACAGTACATGCACAATAATCTCCCTAAGTGTTGTTCTTGGTGTATTGTGATGATAAGACAACAACAATGCTTTGCTTATATGGTCTCAGGACCCCTAAAGGTGTCTCCTGATATACACAATGTACGTGGTAGCTCTTATATGTAGTAATGTTGTTTAATGCACAACCATACAAAAGCAGACTTTCGATATATCGTCGATTACGTGAAGTACCTTTTCTATATACCACAAGGGTATGTGAAAGGTCGTTCGATATACTAACGTGTACATGGAAGAACCGCATAGTCCCTAGGATGCAGTGTAGGCATATAACAACAGCTCCTACGCTTAAAGACACTGGAACACGTCTCTAACCTATCAAACTTTGCTAAAATATTATACCCTAGGCTAGTGCATCAATTTTATCTGAACGACTAGGTGAATGCATGAGGTGAATCTCTGAACCAGTAAACCATGCAGAGATGAAGATGCCAATCGTTCACTTTATCGTTTAGTGGATGCCCGACCTAAGAGAGGGAAAGACGTTCAATTTTCCTTATACACACCAAATAAATCCCAAAAAATGAGATCAAATGAATACTTTTTCCGTTCCAAACACAAACAAAACAATGTCTTCTACTTCGATTGAAAAGAAATTAAGACCTCTAATAACTAACTGAAAAGATCACTAAAACTTTCCACACAAAAGCCTTCATTTTTTCTTAATCAATGCAAAAATGAAACTAAATGCAATTTTTTTTTGTTCTTTTCACTATAACAAGAAGTAAAATCACACAATGAACACTTGAGAGTCTATTCAGCTAATCAAGAGTCCTTCTCTACAAAAATCTTTATGGATTTTGCAAAAAATTTGGTAAAAGGAAAAGCACACAAAAGACCTTTTACAACTAACGAAGAAGAAATGAAAAGGATCTTTTATTTTCTTGCCTAAAACAACAAAGATCGGAGATCTACCTAAACTAAATTATTTTCAACATGCCAACTCTTAATCAATTACAAATGCGAAGCTCTTAAGGACCAAAATCAAGCACAATTCTCTAGAAGAAAAACAAATCAAGAATACAATCACTTCTAGAATTCAGATGATCACTGTAACTATCATAACTATACCTTTAAAGACTGAACAATATATATGAGCATCAAATATCATATTAGAGATCAAAATCTTACCTATTACTGTGGGTTGTTGGTTGAACCAGAGCATAACCAGTCCAGTACTGCACCTTGTACATAGAGAAAGAGTGGTGGCGCCACTCCCTGTTAACTGAAAAACAACGGTGGCACTAGAGGTTGCACTAAGAAAAAACATTGCGGCTGCACTAGTACACACCCCAGGTACAGCGATCCAATTTGAGATTTGAAAACACAAAAACATGAAAGAAGAAGTGAGTTAAAGCAAAAGTATGAATCCAAATGTAAATCGGGGGAACCCAGTGAGCCCAAGCATGAAGATCAGAAGGTGAGGAGAGGCAAATCTATCCAATCGTAAGTAGATTTATCAAATCAAAAGCAGATCTATCAAATTCAAAGCATATCTATCAAATTTGAAAAGAAAATGAAGATTCCAACTTACTCAAAGACTCAAAATCCGTTCCCCAATGGAGTCGCCAACTTTGTTTAACGAAAATCCTTCAGTCTATGTGGACAATAGATGGTTTCCCTAGTCCAAATGGTATGGATCTAGAACAAAGGAATCACAACATTGTATCCTCTCCCTAGACTGTTAAAACACTTGAAACTCGAGCTTTCTTACCTTGTAACAAGATTGACCGTTGCTTTCTGAATTCCTTCATGATCGACTGTACCTGCTAAAGGATGATCAAGATAATAGACAAAAGGTGAAAGAAACAATATAATTTAACATTCTATGGTAACGATCAAGGAGGAAAGCAATGAATAGATCACATTAACACAATTATTCATGGGAAAGGGAAACACATTTGTATTAATAAAAAAAGGTGAAGAAAACTACAACCAAGCTTTGATGTCAACAAGACTTTCGTATGAACACCTTGCCTCTATGCCTCACCTAGATCCAATGCATCAAAGAATCTATCACTATTTGACCAGCATTTGGGTGCTCTTACACTCTTCTTCCCCCCTTAACCATGAGGGTTAAGGGTGTATTTAAAGGCCAAAAGGGATAAGGTAGGTTGAAGATTTTATGGAGAAGTTCAAGGAATCATTCCATGGATAGGGGAATTCGAGTCCCACCTGTCAAGATTCTTAGGGATGATGCTTCACGAGGTTTTCTTAGAGAAACTTCTTGAGATATTATCTTTTTTGCACTTTTGGGAGGACCACCACACTTTGTATAAGGGCAAGATGCATTGTTGAGGGGTACCGCTTGTTGTATAATGGCAACAAGTGGCAGCACCAGACATTTCACGTGTGTGAAGTGTGTTACCATCCTAGTACCACCTTTTGTCAATGGGAAAGGCACGATGGTGGCTGAAAACATGGAAAAATGCAAGGGGAAATTTTTCCTTTTTTCACTTCTCTCATTCAAACTCTGAGGGAATGGAGCAAAAACTAAGATACATATCTCATGATTAGGATGGTGACAAGATTTAGGTGTAACAATGGGCATGGAGGTTGTGTATCATATTTATCTAATTTGAGAAGGATATGACAATGGTTGGATGATTCTCCCACTCCCACTCATGATATATACCTATCTATTCCTTCCACAATCCTTACTGCCAAAAACAAAATGTTTAGGCGCTTGGACACCCCCATAGAACCACCCTTACCATTTCTCCATGTCGATGACAACTGGACAACTTCAATATACACTAGACTTAACTCCTTGGAAATATGGAGAAATAATTACGCAAGTGGATCTTGCTTGTGGATTCACCCCACACTTATCGAGGAGAAGTAGTCAGGTCAAGGTCACCACTTAGGATGACGTTTGCCTCCCATTAATCCCTCTGCTCCTTGGGCGCTTCCCAAAAATGTTTTTAATTCATGTAGTATGGGTCACAAAGATTGATGATAGTGAGAACCTTTTCCAGTTCTTTTGAAACCCCTTCAAACACAATACTTGCATTAAGAAGGCTAATATTCAGTGCATTGAAAGATTCATACCATGTCGTTACGATACCCCCCAACAAATGTTGAATATTGTAACTTCAAAGGATATTCTAAATGTATTTTACTGATATATCCCAAGGGAGAGGCTATTATTCCTCTGTCGGGTTGTTACTATTGTAATTGGTCATCATAGAGTCATGAGGTAAAGCCTCCATTGTAAGTCGGATCATTAGTACCCTAATGAATATAATAAAATATTGTTTTGTGATTTCCTAGCTGAAGTCATCCTAGACAATTTAGTGGGGCCAACTTGTTTAGGGTAAAAATCAATTGACAAAAAGAGTAGAAATATAGTGGTTCTGGTTCGCATTTGAACACAGACACACTCACTTGTGTAGCGCATGGGGGAGAGAGGGAGAGAGAGAGAGAGAGAGATACCAAAAGGAGGAGGATTACTTGTCTTTGGGGTTTATCTTATACATCTTATACAGAGGAAGTTTTGCTGGGTTTTCTTCCCCTTAAAGGTTTCCCAGGATAAATCTGTGTCTCTCTTGTGATTGTGTTTCTTTCAGTGATTATGCATATGCTACTATTATGAATTTTGATTAAACACTAATGATGTCTAGTATAGCATATGAAATCTTAACATGGTATCAGAGCTAGCCTAAATATGACAGCTTTCACAAAGAGAAACTCTCTCTCCTTTCCCTCTGGAATAAATTACGGTTTCTGCAAAAGTTGGAATTTTAAAGATATGCTTGCATAGAAAGTTGTGCCTCTATGGAGTGCATCTATTGAGACCAGGATTGAATTTTTTGGGTGGTTGAATCTCCGGGAAAGCCAAACCCTAGTTTGGCCCTGAACTAAAAAACTGCAAAAAAACAAAACCAGAAACTATGCAGAAATTAGAACCTCGCAAGTAAGATTTGAAGGGTGAAAATTTGGGATCTATAGAAACCAAGTGGACCACCCAAATTGTCTCAACCAAGTGCATATCCTGGTAAGTTCAACTTTTCATTTTGATCAATTTCAATTTTTAGTGACCTACTAGATAGGATGGCCCAAAGCACTAAGCTTGAGGATAAGTTGGAAGGCATTGAAAACTTTCGAGTATGGAAGTATAAGATTGGTCTCATTCTCGGAGAGAATGATACTAATAAGTATATCAAGTATGAAGTCACAGAACCAAAAGAATATGAAGTTAAGTAGAAGCATCAAAAGGACCTAATCAAGGCAACGAGGATCATTGTTGATTCTATCAAATATCACGTGATCCCTCAAGTGTCATCTAAAGAGACACCAAAGCAAAGGTATGATGCCCTCTCTAGAATGTATGAAGGAAGGAACATAAACATAAAGATGAATTTGAGAGCTCAATTAAAGAGCACCAAGATGAGTAAAGGAGAATTAGTTCAAGATTACTTTACAAGGGTCTCCCATTTCAAGGAATAATTAGATGTTATTGGAGACTCCCTTGATGAAGATGAACTAGTCATGATTTATCTCAATGGTCTCACTAGAACATGGGAATCATTCATACAGACTATGTCACATGCCCCAATTTTGCAAAAACAATTTTATATTATTTGAGGAACAATATGTTAAATTTTATGCTAAGTTGTAATTGATGACCCAGTGGGGTCAAGGATATTTAATGTAAATTCTGAATATTTTATTTATAAATAAATAAATGAGGAGACAACAGCTTACGAGAGCTGTTAAAAGAGTGTTTACTGGTCAAATTGGTGGAGGATATTGGGTGGAGAGAAAACTGACATGTGGCAGCATCCTCAAACCACTTCCAACTGTTGCAGGTGGCAACCTCCCTACATTTGTGGTCATGATTCCCTAAGAAAGTGGAATCAGAGCAGATGGCTCAATTAATGAAAACTGACCCAAAAGACCTAGGCAATTTTTATAAAAATTCCCATTGAAGAGAGCTAGGGTTGCTCATTCTAGAGAAGTGATCATTCAGGGTGAATGAATGTACTTCAGAGAAATTCAATGGAAGGGAAATCTAGAAAGTGTTTGAGGGGATAACTGCTGATTGATCTAGTTAAAGCTTTTAAACTGAAGATCATACTGCTGAGAACATAGTGTTTTACTGAGGTATTGAACTAGTCAATTGACAAAGGGTTCTATTGTTTGCATTCTCCACCAGTTCTTAGCCAAGAAGACCAGGAACAGGCTCGGGGGTCCTGAGGAAGCGTTGTTCGAGCGCTCTCCAGGAGTTTAGTAGGGAGAAACGGCCTCCTAAAGCTATTGTCGTCTTGTCCTCAACAGGTTCTATGTTATTTTATTTACTGTTTAAGTTAAATAAATCTTAGTTTAACTACTATATGAATGTTAAAAGTTCAGAGTTTGTGAAAAGTTAGATTTAGTATTCTTATTAGATTGTTATAGAAATGAAATGGGTTTAGAGAATTGTGAAATAGAATGAAAATAAATTCATAAACTGTGTTTTTCCCCACCTGAAAACCAGGTCGTACTCTAGCATAGTTAGAATGCTTTAAGTAGATGAAAGAATTCTTAAGAGAATGAAAATTGTAGATAGGATTTTGTATCTGTAGATAGCAGAGTAAATTTATTTCAATGTTTAAAATATTATGAAAAACAGTGTTATGGTTATTTTGTCTTTATTGTTTTTACTTAGTGTAACTAAATAAAAATGCAGGAAAAGAAAATAGAAAACTACACTAGAGTTACAGTAATAGTTTACTGATACAAATAAAACTTTACAGGAGTTAACAACTAAGTATATAAACAGGATTATTAACCAAACAGTATTTCTTTTAAAACTATTAACTAAATCTTAAAACTATTACTTAATAAAAACCAGATTAAGGTTGTATATATAAACCCTTTATTTATGAAAAATAAACAGAGCTCCAGAGTTAACCTTATATTCTTTACAGAACTCGGAATAATTCTAAGATACGGAATAGTAAATAGAAACAAATGTAAATATAAACATTAAATAAAATATAACTAAGAATTATGTATATAAGAGCCAATTATTTTTATAAACAGGCTTATAATCTGTGAAAGAAACACCAGAGGGTCGAAACCCTAACAACTAATTTATCCATTTTACAAATTAGTCTATTTAAAGTTTTAACCATTTATATTTTTTTTAACTGTGTAAGCAAACTTAACAAGAAGACTATAAATCATGCCTTGGACTGCTTACAGTCTCTATCTGAAAATAACATCTTTATACTGAGTAAAATAAATATATAATTTACAGGTTAACAAAATTATAACAACACGAGACAGAACTCCAAGATTTACAAAGTCTTTTTTTTATCAAACAAACTATATTAAATTGTCGGGCCGTAAGGCAAAAACTGAACAAAAATACATATCACGGCTCAAGGGCCGATATTACCCAGTATTTACAGCAAGGGTTTTAAAGTAAACTGGAAGTAAACATCATATTAAAATGTCTTAACTAATAAAGAAACCGAGATAGACTTCCAAACACTGTGTTCTCCTTCAACAACCCTCATTGCAAGTAGGGCAAAACCCATGTTTGAAATCAGGGCTTACCTGTTGGGCCACGAGTCCACTAAAGCCGGCCATGGTTTTCTTTTCAATCGAAGCTTGGAGCTGTCAAGAGTTCCTGTAATAGGCACATTACTGAGTGTAAGCACATGTCTTAGCTTTTAATCTTAAAACCCTAACTGTGTTATTAATTTAACAAAGAGTTTTTTGTAATGAAGATTTGAGTTTGTCTTTACCTGCCAGAAGAAGAGAATTTGAGCAACGAAGAAGCTATCACCAGCTTCAGCAAATTTACACAGAGGAGTATCCAAACCCCTACGCTGACCCTGGAGTGAAGACAGTGACAACGAGCTTAAGCTTCACAAAGCCGTGACAAGCCATGAGAATAACAGAACTAAAACTATGGACAGGCCGAGAGCCATACACACATACAAGTAACCACTCTTGCAAAAAGTTTCACAACCATGAAGGTTTGCAATCAAAGAATAACTTTTGAACTACAACAACAACCAACACAAGCTACAGAGCAAGCAAGCAGAGGAACAGCCTCTCATGGCTACCATGGAAAACTACACAGAGCAGCCGCAGGCCAGCGAAACCCTCGAAGTAAAAATGACAGGTGAATAGGGTTTTCCAAGTCTTTTAAGTCACCGATGCATGGACGAGAGGAGACCACGTGCCCTCCAAATCTTTTAAGCACGCAAGGGTCGAGTCTATAGTCAAATCTGCGTTTTCCAATTATCAAATTATTGCCATGATGAATAAACAATTATGCACTCGACTATGGAATGGATATAAATATATTCACAAATGAAAACATAATATTGTAATCAATAGTATCGAGGTCTGTGCTATTTGATAAACAATGATTCTATGTCGTTGACCTTAAAGTAAGGTCGTAAAAACCTTGCCATTGTAACAATCCCAAGGTCGACCATAGAATAAACTATTTCAAAATAACAATTCTTATGTTAATTTGCAAAATGACTTAAAATAATTACATATGATATGAAGCTCAAACCACATCTTTTGCAATCGATGATAAGTACATATTATTCGAAGCTCAAAACATACCATTTGCAATTGATGGCTAAGGATTAGTTAGAATTGCTTTTAATTAATATATGTCATTTGACTATAAAGTAAAGGTGTTTTAAACCATGTCAAATAAACAATCACAAGGCTCGACCTTAGTGTAAACTTTTACAAATAAATGTTTTGTATGCTCAACTTGCCAATAATAATAATAATGAATCTTATCATTATTTATAAAGTTAATTGTGCTTACTGGATTCTATCATAGTATAGGAATCTTGTTATAATGTTTCACTTGATATAGACCTTAGATCAGAAATTCTAAGTAGTAAATTCTACCATAGTAATTATTGTAATCTACAACTTATTATAAGTGAGGCAACATGATAATAGTAATTTTACTATGGTGTAAACCATGCACAAGGTTTATGAATTATAGGAATAACACTGTTAAAGTATTTACCTATGATTTAGACTTTATACAAGTGGTGGTAGGTAGTAAGATCTCTACAGGATGCAAGTAAAAATTAGATTGGTACGTTATAAAATAATGTGGTATTGTATGTGGTTACAATAATACATGCAGCAAAGCGATAATATAAGTACTGAAGTTTATATCTTGATGTTTAGCATATGTACATACAAACATCAGGCTAGTAATTTATGTGGCTAGTAAGATAGAGACAAAATAGAAATATGTACTCTATTCGAAATCTTACCTTCGAGATTAATAAGAGTACTTTCATGAATAAAAGACAATACTTTGAAACATAACTTTAGCGCTACAAATATGTTAAAATAGAAGTAATTGTATGGCGAAGAACTTGAGCTCTAGCTCACAGTAAGTATCTTTTGTTTAGCTAAGTATGATAAAGTTAACAATCTTTATGACTAAACATTGAATACTGTTGTAGAAACAAAGTCTATAGAAGACAATTACTTTACCTCATCAGAGCTAGCTTTAGAGTAATCGGTTATTTACTAGCATATTGACATGCAACAGAAATACTTCTTGCTACCTTATGAAATTAAACTTTTACTTAACCGATCATTACCTGTTGAACCTGTAAGAACCAGCAGTCCATCTGCGTTAGCATAATGCTAAGTAAGCCCAAGTTTTCAAAGATAGATTTCACCTACTTGCCAAAAAGTAAAATTACTAGTAAAGCTAAAAGAAATCTGAATGCAGGTAATTCTTGTATACCTTATGAAAATGAAAGTTGTATTAGTTATTGCATCATGAAACTAATTAATACTAATTTTTAAACTGTTTCATTTTCCGCTAACCGCTAGCAGTTAGTAAATTGTGTATTTAGACACTTTATGTTATCTTAAAACTTTTAAATTTTTATGAAATTTTGGGGTACTGACATGTGGTATCAGAGCACAAGGTTCAAACACTAGGCCTTGATGAAGTTCAACTTGCTTATATGAAACAGTGAATTTAAACTATTTTGCTGATGTTGTTTTCTTTTAATGTTATTCAACAAAGAAATTTGTTTCTGAGTTTAACAACAGGTATGGAAAGACTGAAGGAATATGCAAAAGAGGAATCTCCCTTTACTGAACAAGAAAACTTACAAAGAGACCTTATACAAGAAGACATAACCACTAATTCCTTAGAACTTTTACAAATAGTAAAAGAATTAAAATCTGAAATGGAATCTGTCGAAAAAGAAAATGAGAGATTTCTGGGAGCTCAGGAGGCGTTGAATCAAATCCTAACAGAAACATTTGAAATTGAGGGAAGGGGTAAAAGAGCTGATTCAGAAGATACAAGTTACCAACATAAGTATAAAATAATTAAACAGACTAAAAATGAAAGCAGCTCATCTTCCGAAGTGTTTGGTGATCAACGTAATTTTCATTCTACTAGTGATAGTAGTGAGGATAACCACTATACCAGAAAGAGAAAATATAAACCATATGAAGAAATTTCTGGAGAGTTTAAAAAGATCAAACTGCCAACCTTTAATGGGGAAACTAAGAAGGGGGAGGAAGCGGAATCCTGGTTATCCGGGATGAAGAAGTACTTTCAGGTTTATAACTATTCTAACCAATTAAAGGCTAGAATGGCTATCTATAATCTTTCAGGGAAAGGTGATATATGGTGGCAAGATTTAAAGAGAGTGAAAGGAATAAAAGAGAAGAACATAAATTGGAGTACCTTCAAGAAGTAATTTAAAAAGAAATTTTTATCTGAACAATACTATGAAGAAAGAGCTAAAGAATTCTATGAGCTTAACTAGGTACAATGACTATGAAATATTTGAACAGTAAGTTTTTAAGTCTGCTTAGGTATGTGCCATACCTTATGGATGAAAAACCGAAGGTACAACGGTTTCTCAACTGTCTACCTTATCACATAAAGGATAGGATTGAGTATGACAATCCAAAAACTCTAGAAGAAGCTATGAGGAAAGCCAATTTCTGTTGTGAACATAATAGGAAAAAGGAGAGTATGGCCAATTGGAAGGCCAAAAAGAATAATAATTATGATCAAAAGAAGAAAGAGTTTGTGCCCAATAGAAATTCTAAAAATAATAAGGCTAGAAATTTTCCTAATAAGAATTTCCAAGGGAATAAGAATAATTCACCAAACAATCAGAATAATCAAAAGCGTAAAGAGTCTGCTAATAATCATGGTAATTGCACGAAAAACTTTGAACGAAAAGAACCCATAAAGTGTTGGGAGTGTAATGGCCCACATTATGCCTCAGTCTGTCCTAATCAGAAAAAGACTGTCAGTAATATCCATACAATACAGGAGGAGATGATTGTTGGAGATTTAGCGAGGACTATGCCCAGGATCAATGCAGCCTTGGAGAATCCACAAGCAGACTATCAAACTTCCATGGTGGAAGTAGAAGGTAAGACAAACCAAACACCCATAGCTATTTTAATTGATCCAGGAGCTAGTTTAAGTTATATTTCACCTAATTTGGTAGAAAAATGTAAGTTGCATGTTGAAAAATTTGTAAGTTCTTGGTTGGTTCAGTTAGCTACTGGTGCAAAGAGGAAGGTAACTAGTTTTGTAAAGAATTGTGTAGTAGTTATGGATCAATTTGAAACTTTTGTAAAGCTTAATGTACTACCTCTAGGTTCTTATGACATACTAATCGGTATGGATTGGTTAGAGCAACATAGGGTGATCTTAAATTGTTATGATGAAACCTTTATTGGTATAAATAAAGATGGAAAACCAATAAGAGTAAAGGGAATCCCTAGACAAACAACTGTAAGGCATATTTATGCTCTGCAGCTTAAGAGAGTTGTTAGGAAAGGTTGTAAGGCTTATGCAGTAACAGTAACTAATGAGGAAAATCTAAATAATACAGATAAATTAAAATTGGAGGATATACCAGTTTTAAAAGAGTATGCAGATGTATTTTCGGAAGAAATTTCGGGACTGCCTCTGAAAAGGGAACTAGATTTTACCATTGAGCTGGTACCTGGTGCAGTACCCAGCTCAAAGGCCCCTTATCAGATGAACATACTTGAACTTAATGAACTTAAATCACAATTAAAAGAACTTATTGACAAAAAGTATATTCGACCCAGTGTGTCTCCCTGGCGGGCACATGTCATCTTCGTTAAGAAAAAGGATAGAACTCTATGACTTTGCATAGATTACCGTCAATTGAACAAGATGACTTTTAAAAATAGATACCCGTTGCCTTGCATAGATGATCTGTTTGATCAACTACATGGAGCTACGGTGTTTTCAAAAATTGATTTGCGGTCTAGATATCACCAAGTTAGGATTAAAGATGAAGATATTTTTAAGACAGCTTTTAGGACTCGATATGGCCATTACGAGTTTGTCGTCATGCCATTCGGGCTTACTAACACCCCAGCTATTTTTATGTGTTTAATGAATAATGTAATGCATAAATATCTGGATAAGTTTGTGGCCATGTTTATCGACGACATATTAATCTATTCAAAATCTGAAGAAGAGCATAAGGAATATTTTTAAAATGTCTTGTAAGAATTACGAGATCATTAACTCTTTGCAAAGTTTAGTAAATGCGATTTTTTTAAGGATAAAATCTAGTACTTAGGTCATGTGGTGACTAAGGAAGGAATTTCGGTGGATCCCAAAAAGATAAAGGTGATTGAAGATTGACCAGTTCCTAAAGAGGTAACTGATGTTCGATCCTTCATGGGAATTACCAGTTACTACCGGAGGTTCATTGAAGGGTTTTCGAGAATCGCCAATCTGATAACCTCTTTGCAGAAGAAAGGAAAGAAATTTGATTGGAATAAGAAGTGCGAGGATAGTTTTAAAAAGTTAAAAACTTTATTAACCAGTGCACATATTTTAAGAATAGTTGATCCAAATAAAGATTTTATTGTGTGTACTGACACCTGCAATGATGGTTTAGGCAGAGTATTGACTCAAGAAGGGCATGCTATCGCTTATGAGTCTAGGAAATTAAAAATTCATGAAAATAATTATGCAACATATGACCTGAAATTAGCTACTATCATACATGCTCTAAAGATGTGGCGTCATCATTTAATAGGAAGAAAATTTATTCTAATGACAGATAATAGAGGACTAAAATATTTGTTAGATCAACCTAACCTAAATGCTAGACAAGCTAGGTGGCTAGCTTTTCTAAGTGAGTATGATTTTGAAATTCAGCACATTAAAGGGAAAGAAAATAAAGTTGTTGATGCATTAAGTAGAAATGTAAGGCTAAACTTTACAGCAGTTATCAGTGCTTATACAACAGATCTGGAAGAACAGCTTAAAGCAGGGTTAGAACAAGATGAAATTTACCAAAAATTACAAGCAAAAACGAAAGAAAATCCAACAGAAAGATTAAGTAAAGGGTACAACTTGAATGAAAAAGGATTTTTACTGTATAAAGACAAAATGTATGTGCCTAATGTACCTAAAGTTAAGTTACTAATTTTAGATGAAATCCATAAAACTCCATACTCAGGCCATCCAGGTTATCAGAAAACTATAAGTATGTTAAGAAAAGAATATTTTTGGCCAAACATGAAGACTGAACTGGCAGAATATATCACTAGGTGTTTTGAATATCAGCAAGTAAAAACTAAACATCAACACCCAGTTGGATTACTTCAGCGATTGTCCATTCCTAGCTGGAAATGGGAGATAATTAGTCTTGATTTTGTTACTGGACTGCCTAAAAATCAGAATTTAAATGATTCTATAATGGTAGTAGTTGATAAATTAAGTAAAGCAGCCCATTTTATACCTGTAAAAACTACGTATAAAGCTGCAAACATAGCTGATATATTTTTTAAAGCAATCTTAGTTTAACTACTATATGAATGTTAAAAGTTTAGAGTTTGTGAAATGTTAGATTTAGTATTCTTATTAGATTGTTATAGAAATGAAATGGGTTTAGAGAATAGTGAAATAGAATGAAAATAAATTCCTAAACTGTGTTTTTCCCCACCTGAAAACCAGGTCGTACTCTAGCATAGTTAGAATGCTTTAAGTAGATGAAACAATTCTTAAGAGAATGAAAATTGTAGATAGGATTTTGTATCTGTAGATAGCACAGTAAATTTATTTCAATGTTTAAAATATTATGAAAAACAGTGTTATGGTTATTTTGTGTTTACTGTTTTTACTTAGTGTAACTAAATAAAAATGCAGGAAAAGAAAATAGAAAACTACACTAGAGTTACAGTAATAGTATAATGATACAAATAAAAGTTTGCAGGAGTTAACAGCAAAGTATATAAATAGGATTATTAACCAAACAGTATTTCTTTTAAAACTATTAACTAAATCTTAAAACTATTACTTAATAAAAACCTGATTAGGGTTGTATATATAAACCCTTTATTTATGAAAAATAAACAGAGCTCCAGAGTTAACCTTATATTCTTTATAGAGCTCGGAATAATTCTAAGATACAAAATAGTAAATAGAAACAAATGTAAATAGAAACATTAAATAAAATATAACTAAGAATTACGTATATAGGAGCCAAATATTTTTATAAACGGGCTTATAACCTGTGAAAGAAAAACCAGAGGGTCGAAACCCTAACAACTAATTTATCCATTTTACAAATTAGTCTATTTAAAGTTTTAACCATTTATATTTTTTTTAAATGTGTAAGCAAACTTAACAAGAAGACTATAAATCATGCCTTGGACTGTTTACAGTCTTTATCTCAAAATAACATCTTTATACATAGTAAAATAAATATATAATTTACAAGTTAAAAAAATTATAACAACACGAGACAGAACTCTAAGATTTACAAAGTCATTTTTTTATAAAACAAATTGTATTACATTGTTGGGCCGTAAGGCAAAAAGTGAACAAAAATACATATCATGGCTCAAGGGCTGGTATTACCCAGTATTTACAGCAAGGGTTTTAAAGTAAAATGGAAGTAAACATCATATTAAAACCTCTTAACTAACGAAGAAACCGAGACAGACTTCCAAACACTGTGTTCTCCTTCAACAACCCTCATTGCAAGTAGGGCAAAACCCATGTTTGAAATCAGGGCTTACCGGTTGGGCCACGAGTCCACTGAAGCCAGCCATGGTTTTCTTTTCCACCGAAGCTTGGAGCTGTAAAGAGTTCCTGTAACAAGCACATTACTGAGCATAAGCACATGGCTTATCTTTTAAACTTAAAACCCTGATTGTGTTATTAATTTAACAAAGAGATTTTCGTAATGAAGAGTTGAGTTTGTCTTTACCTGCCAGAAGAAGAGAATTCAAGCAACAAATAAGTGTCACCAGCTTCAGCAAATTTACACAGAGGAGTATCCAAACCCCTACGCCAACCCTAGAGTGAAGACAGTGACAACGAGCTTAAGCTTCACAAAGCCGTGACAAGCCACGAGAAGAACAGAACTGAAACTATGGATAGGCCGAGAGCCATACACACATACAAGTAACCACTCATGCAGTAAGGTTCACAACCATGAAGGTTTGCAATCAAAGATTGAGTTTTGAACTACAGCAACAACAAACACAAGCTACAGAGCAAGCAAGTAGAGGAACAGCCTCTCATGGCTGCCATGGAAAACTACACAGAGCAGCTGTAGGCCAGTGAAACCCTCAGAGTAAAAATGACAGGTGAATAGGGTTTTCCAAGTCTTTTAAGTCACCGATGCATGGATGAGAGGAGACCACGTGCCCTCCAAATCTTTTAACCACGCAAGGGTCAAGTCTATAGTCAAATCTGCGTTTTCCAATTATCAAATTATTGCCATGATCAATAAACAATTATGCACTCGACTATGGAATGGATATAAATATATTCACAAATGAAAACATAATATTGTAATCAATAGTATCGAGGTCTATGATATTTGATAAATAATGATTATATGTCGTTGACCATAAAGTAAGGACATAAAAACCTTGCCATGGTAACAATCCCAAGGTCGACCATAGAATAAACTATTTCCAAATAACAATCCGTTTGTTAATTTGCAAAACGACTTAAAATAATTACATATGATATGAAGCTCAAACCATATCTTTTGCAATTGATGATAAGTACATATTATTCGAAGCTCAAAACATACCATTTGCAATTGATGGTTAAGGATTAGTTAGAATTGCTTTTAATTAATATATGCCATTTGACAATAAAGTAAAGGTATTTTAAACCACGTCAAATAAACAATCACAAGGCTCGACCTTAGTGTAAACTTTTACAAATAAATGTTTTGTATGCTCAACTTGCCAATAATAATAATAATGAATCTTATCATTATTTATAAAGTCAATTGTGCTTACTAGGTTCTAGCATAGTATAGGAATCTTGTTATAATGTTTCACTTGATATAGACCTTAGATAAGAAATTCTAGGTAGTAAATTCTACCATAGTAATTATTGTAATCTACAACTTATTATAAGTGAGGCAACATGATAATAGTAATTTTACTATGGTGTAAACCATGCACAAGGTTTATGAATTATAGGAATAACACTGTTAAAGTATTTACCTATGATTTAGACTTTATACAAGTGGTGGTAGGTAGTAAGATATCTACAGGATGCAAGTAACAATTAGATTGGTACGTTATAAAATAATGTGGTATTGTATGTGGTTACAATAATACATGCAGCAAAGCGATAATATAAGTATTGAAGTTTATATCTTGATGTTTAGCATATGTACATACAAACATCAGGCTAGTAATTTCTATGGCTAGTAAGATAGAGACAAAATAGAAATATGTACTCTATTCGAAATCTTACCTTCAAGATTAATAAGAGTACTTTCATGAATAAAAGACAATACTTTGAAACATAACTTTAGCGGTACAAATATGTTAAAATAGAAGTAATTGTATGGCGAAGAACTTGAGCTCTAACTCACAGTAAGTCTCTTTTGTTTAGCTAAGTATGATAAAGTTAACAATCTTTATGACTAAACATTGAATACTATTGTAGAAACAAAGTCTATAGAAGACAATTACTTTACCTCATCAGAGTTGGATTTAGAGTAATCAGTTATTTACTAGCATATTAACATGCAACAGAAATACTTCTTGCTACCTTATGAAATTAAACTTCTACTTGATCGATCATTACCTGTTGAACCTGTAAGAACCAGCAGTCCATCTGTGTTAGCATAATGCTAAGTAAGCCCAAGTTTTCAAAAATAGATTTCACCTACTTGCCAAAAGGTAAAATTATTAGTTAAGCTAAAAGAAATCTGAATGCAAGTCATTATTGTATACCTTATGAAAATGAAAGTTGTATTAGTTACTGCATCATGAAACTGATTAATACTAATTGTTAAACTGTTTCATTTTCCGCTAACCACTAGCAGTTAGTAAACTACGTATTTAGACACTTTATGTTATCTTAAAAATTTTAAATTTTTAAGAAATTTTGGGGTACTGACAGACTATGTGTGCTAGAAAAGAAAGTATGAAGTTTGACATTGTATGGGAATGTTGCATCCAAGAGGAGGCTAGAGTAGCAAACATAGAAGCTTTAATTAGGGAAGATGATCAAGCTCTAGCTACCCATACCAAGACAAGAAAACAATCAAACTTCAAGAAGCATAGTCACAAGAAGAATAAACCTCTAAATAAGTTTCAGAAGAAGAGAAACTACTCAAACATCAATGTTACAACTGTCATAAGATAGGACACATTGCTAGAGAGTGTCCATTAAAGAAGAATACCAACAAAATACGTTATGCTCTTCTAGTTGAAGACGAGGATGAAGAAGAGGAAGAAAGACCTAGAAAGAGGCAAGCAAAAGAAGAAGATATAGAGGGGTATGTACTATTCTCTACACTCTCTGTGTCTGTAACACATGGATAAGACACATGGCTTTTTGATAGTGATGCCTCAAAGCACATGAGAGGGAAGAAGCAAAATCTGTCAAGACTTGAAGAAAAGAACTCTCCTCAAAAGGTATCTCTAGGGGATGAATATCAATATCCCTTCAAAGGCATTGGTGAATCAAGCTATAAGCTTGACTCTAGAACCTCCATGAAAATGAAGGAAGTACTATATGTACTAGGTTTGAAAAAGAATCTACTTTCCATCTCAACACTAGATAAGAAAGGATATAGAGTTGCTTTTATATATGGACAAGTACTCATGTGGTCGAAAGGAAATACAATTGAAGATGTTGTGGTCATTGGTGAAGAAGAAGGACGATTGTACAAACTCAAGGGACATCTAGAGATAGCTCTTGTCCATGAGACCACTAACTCATGTGAAGTATGGCATAGAAGACTTGCTCACATCAACTAAAAAGCATTACCCTGTGTGAGCAAAGTAGTAACAGGTTTGCCCGATCTGAATATTGATCATGAAGGAACTTGCAAAGGATGTGCAAGAGGAAAGAACATCAAGAACCCATTTCCTAAAAGTGAAACAAAGGCCAAAGGTACGTTGGAATTGATTCATTCTAGTGTATGTGGTATTATGTCATCTACATCCTTAAGTGGATATGAGTACTATGTCACCTTTATTTATGACTATTCAAGAAATGCATGGATATACTTCTTGAAGGCCAAGAGTGAAGTGTTCGGGAAATTCAAGGAATTCAAAGCCTTGATAGAGAACCATTCAGAAAGAAGAATCAAGACACTGAGATCAGACAATGGTGGAAAATGCACTTAAAAATAATTTGAAGCATTCTGCAAAGAAGCTGGAATCAAGAGGGAACTAACCACTCCCTATAATCCCCAGCAGAATGGTGTTGTAGAAAGAAAGAATAGAACCATTATGGAAACATTGAAAACTATGATTCATGACCAATATCTCCCCATGCACCTATGGGCTGAAGCAGCTGGAACATTTGTGTATGTGCATAATAGATTATCTGACAATGCTCTTGGATTCAAGACTCCTTAAGAAATGTATACGGGAAATAAACCTAAAGTGAGTCAACTTGAGATATTTGGTTGTTCAGTACATGTGCATATTCCGAAAGAGAAGAGAACCAAGTTGGATCCTTCTGGAAAGAAGGGAATATTTGTTGGATATTGTGAAGTCTCCAAATCCTTAAGGATATACATCTCAGGATTCCATCATATATAGATTAGTAGGGATGCGATGTTTGATGAAGAAATTGCTATTAAGAAGTCCATAAGATGTCAACTTGAAGAAGTGCATGAAGAGGATGTACCTCCCAGAAAGGAAGAAGCTAAATCCACTCCTGAAAATAGTAGCAGCAGAAGATCATGACATGCTAGAACCTCAGGAACCCCCTGTTATGGATATCTCTAGAAAGAGGAAAACTGCTTGGGTAAGAGAAATCATACAAGAAGAAGAGAAGTATGGAGCTCCAAAAGACACCACAAGAACAAGAAAGAGATCAAAGCCATACTCCAGTTATGTAGCTTTGATTTGTGACCTTGTAGATAAAGAACCCACCAGCTATGAGGAAGTTGCACATAAGAAAGAGTGGGTGGAAGCAATGACAGAAGAATACCAATCAATAATGAAGAATGATGTTTGGGATATAGTACCCAAACCATAAAACGAGAGAGTGGTATCTTCGAAATGGATCTACAAGATAAAACATACAGTTGATGGAAGTATTGAAAAGTACCAGGCAAGATTGGTGGCTAGAGGATTCTCTCATAAAGAGGGGATTGATTATGGAGATACTTGTACTCAAGTAGCAAGGTAGACTTCCATCAGAACCATCATGGCTCTTGCTTCCATGATGAAGTGGATTCTACACCAAATGGATGTAAAGACAACCTTCATGAATGGTATGATTGAGGAAGAGGTTTACATCAAATAGCCACAAGGATTTGAAGTCGAAGACATAGTGACTCATGTATGTAAGTTGAAAAAGGACCTGTATGGACTGAAGCAAGCTCCTAGATCTTGGTATGGAAGAATTGATAGCTTCTTGACAAGGTTGGGTTTTACCAAGAGTAAAGTCGACCCTAACGTTTACATGAAGGTTATGGATGATGAACCTGTCATACTATTATTGTATATGGATGATATATTTCTGACAAAAAATTAGAAATAGATCACATATTGCAAGAAGAAGCTAGCTGAAAATTCGAGATGAAAGATCTTGGATTGATGCATTATTTCCTCGGGCTGTAAGTGTGGCAGAGCCCAGAAGGAATCTTTCTGAACCAAGGAAAGTATGGAGTGGAAATTTTGAAAAGATTTGATATGTTGGATTGTAAATCCATGGCCACACTCATGGGCACCAACTTGAACTTATTATCTGATGAATCATCAGAGTTAGTAGAAATGACTCAGTACAAACAAATTATTGGGTCATTGATGTATCTGACAAATACAAGTCCAGATATATGCTTTGTTGTGAACGCCTTAAGTCAGTTTCTAGTTAAAACTAGATGAGTTCACTTGATAGCTACAAAGCATGTGATGAGGTACCTAAAAGGTACAATAGATTTTGGACTATACTATGTTAGAGATAATGACTACAGATTGTATGGACATACGGATTCAAATTGGGCATGAAGTGTCACGGACAGAAAGAGCACCTCTGGTGGATGTTACTATCTAGGATCCGCCATGATCTCACGGTTTAGTAAGAAACAATCCAGTATTTCTCTCAGCATGGTTGAAGTAGAATACATAGTAGCTTTCTCTGCTAGTTGTGAAGCGATATGGCTTCATAAACTGATGTGAGGCCTATTTGACGTATATTTGGACACCACAGTGATTCTATGTGACAACCAAAGTTGTATAAAGATTATAGAGAATTCGTTGTTCCATGATAAATCAAAGCACATAGAAATATGATATTTTTATATAAAGGATATGGTACAAAAGGGATCTATAAAACTCCAGTATGTGAGTACCGATGAACAAGTTGTTGATGTGCTGACCAAGCCTCTATCTCGGGTAAAGTTTGAACACTTCCGTGACAAGTTTGGTGTAGTCTGAAAATCCTTTCCTCGAAAGGAGGAACAATGATGATATGGACCCATAACGAAAAAGAGGAACGAGTCAAAGATATTGACTCTCCTCAAAAAGGAGAAACAGGTTGAAGATATAGACTCTCTTCAGAAAGGAAGAACAAGTCAAAGATATGGACTATCTTCAAAAAGGAGGAACAAGTTGAATATATGGACTCTCCTTGAAAAGGAAGAACAAGTCGAAGATATGAACCCTCCTCGAACAATGGGGGGAGCAGGTTGATAATACATATACTCCCTGGAAAGGGGGAGTGATGATGAGACTGTCATTACTGACAGTGATCCTCTCTTGAGGATGGTCTTGCGGTAAAATAACACTCTACTTCTGAGAGTGGTCCTTACTAGCGAAGGATGGTCATGTAGACATTACTCTCGCGTGGAGAGTATATCTACATTCATATCTAGATGTCATAGAATAACACTCGCTTATGAGTGGTCCTAGCCTTAATGCTAAGGATGCTTTACGATGATTCCTCATGGACGTTAGATCTGCAGTAACAGATGTTACTTTCACATGGAGAGTGTACCTACATTTATTTGTAGACGCCATAGAATAAAACTCACTTGGGAGTGGTCCTAACTTTAGTAGGATGCTCTATGATGAGTCCTTACAGATGCCAGATATGCAGTGGCAGATGTTACTCTCGCATGGAGAGTATACCATAGAATAACACTCACTTGGGATTGGTCCCAACTTTAGTAGGATGGTCTATGATGAGTCCTTGCAGACTTCATAATCTAACACTCGCATGGAGTGGTCCTAGCTATAGTGCTGAGGATGTCCTATGATGAGTCCTTACAGATGGCAGATCTACAATGGCAGATGTTACTCTCGCATGGAGAGTGTACCATAGAATAACACTCATTTGGGAGTGGTCCCAGATTTAGTGTTGAGGATGCTCTACTATGAGTCCTCACGGACACCATAGAATAACACTCGATTGGGAGTGGTAATAGCTCTAGTGTTGAGGATGCTCTATGATGAGTCCTTACGGATGAGAGATCCTACATCCACATGCATATGAAATCTACATTAAGTTGTCGATGATTCAGCTGGTCGATATTGTGGACCCTCCTTGTTAAGGGGGGAGCAGGTTGATGGAGGATTGCATCATCCTTGGAATCATGTCCTAAAGTGATATCGATTGATAATCCCGCAAAGAGATCATGTGTTATGTAGATAGTGTTGTAGAAAAAGGATCAAGAAGATTGAAATGTTACAACAAAGGATCAAGAAGATCAAAGTGCTGCTGCAAAGGATCAAGAAGATCAAAGTGCTGCTGCAAAGGATCAAGAAGATAAAAGTGCTACTGCAAAGGATTAAGAAGATCGAAGTGTTGTTGCAAAGGATCAAGAAGATCAAAGTGCTACTACAAAGGATCAAGTGATCGTATACTGCAGAAGATGAAGACTCAGTGCTAAAGAAGACAATGTACCAGTACTGAAAACATTGAAGAGTAACTATTCCGGTTACTGATTTTGAAAACTTCCTATGACGTATAGATGTATTACCTTGATACTGCTAAAGATTCTCTCGTTACTCCTATAGTTGATGATGATGTTGTCAGTAGAATACCCTTCTCATTAAGGGGGAGTGTTGAATATTGTAACTTTGAAGGATATTCTAATTGTATTTTACTGATGTATCATAAGGGAGATGTTATTATTCCTTCATCGGGATGTTACTATTGTAATTGATCATCATAGAGTCATGAGGTAAAGTCTCCATTGTAAGTCAGGTCATTAGTACCCTAATGAATATAATAAAATATTGTTTTGTGATTTCCTAGGTGAAGTCGACCCAGACAGTTTAGAGGGGCTGACTTGTTTAGGGTAAAAGTCAATTGACAAAAATGGTATAAATAGAGTGGTTGTGCTTCTCATTTGAACACAGACACACTCACTTATGTAGCGCATAGGAGAGAGAGACATACCAGAAAGAGGAGGATTATCTGTCTTTGGAGTTTATCTTATACATCTTATACAAAGGAAATTTTGCTCAATTTTCTTCCCCTTTATGGTTTCCCAAGATAAATTTGTGTCTCTCTTGTGATTGTGTTTCTTTCAGTGATTCTGCATATGCTATTGTTGTGAATTTGGACTAAACACTAATGATATCTAGTCTAACATCTTAAATCTTAACAACAAACCCACTGCATTCCAATGTACAAAGTTTGAATTAGGAAATAGTGGCACTAGGGATTTGTTAGCTTTGGAGCTACTAATCATCGTCTTCTGAAGAAGAATAATGTCAGGCTTAAACAAAGTAAAAATTATCTCAAGGGTCGATTCTTGTGGGAACCCCATACCCCTCTCACATTTATTGAAAGAACAATCATGAGGGATCTACCACTCAAGGATTTCCTACTCTAAACACCCTATCTATGGTGAGTTGTTTCCCTGAAACAATTCCTTCAATGCTTTTGGATTTTGAAAAAAATGATTTTCATCCTACTTGTAGAGGGTGTTCCACCCTTGGATTCAAGCCCTCTTACATAGTTCCAAAATTCTATCGTCCCAAGGGTCAACTATGGACATAATTGATCCTATGGTGAAGAAGGTTCCTTAAGCTTTAGATCCGAGAGAAGGATCACACCAAGAGAGTGAGAACCCTTCGGGGATGAGGTGACAACCTCTTATACTAGAGGAGCAAACTTCAAAGACCCCTCTCCTACCCCCTCATGAGAGATAGCTTGAGGAATCAACCTAGTATCATAGGACAAAGATGAAGAAGAGATAAAGGACTTCTTATGAAGAAGTGGGAGGAAAAACACAACTTACCTTGCATATTTTCCTTTTTCTATTTTATAACTTGTGTCTATGTGACTGAAATTGGAGCTCACCCAACATATGGCGCCTTCAATGCCTGACCCAAGTCCAAACTTTCGATCGTTGGAGGTAGCATGTTACCATTGGTCCTAATCCCCACTTCTCGAATTTTCTTCCTATACCCAATCTTATGAGATAGAGGCCACCTCTTTGAATTGTAAAAATATTTTTGAAGGTGTCCCAACTCTCGACACCTAGAGTGACAAAAAGGAACCTTCCAATAATATAGCACTTAAGAGAAAGAGCCATGCTTCCATTCAATCTCCACCTCTGCCCATAAACCCTTGCTTAGATCTAGTTCGACCAAAACCTTTTCCACCTTTTTTCCTCATCTACTAAACTTTGCTTGTTTAAAGCTTTGAACTTCCCTAGTTTATACGCAATGGATTGTAGAGCTGGACCAATCAAAGCTCTAAAGGAAACCTAGGTAGGAGCAACCATATATGTTGTAAGACAAAAGGCTACGAATGAGGGTAAAAAACTGACAGCCATCTCTTCAACACAAGGCTGAAAGGACCCCAAAGCCAAGTTTTTTAGAGAATAAACTCCATATACTTTAGTTTTATGAATTTAAAACAAATCCAACCATTTAGCAGAATATTAAAAACCGACATATAGCCTAGCACCTTGACCCACTGTGCATCCATCAGTGACACCTAGGAAGCGCTAGTCACGATTTTCCCCATGAAATTTCCCATAAAGTAAGATTTGAAAAGGACTCCCCCTTATTTAAAACTATGTCATGACCCAAAACCATCTTTACTCACTTAGTTTTTTCCCTAACACTCTTATCCTTCCAATGGGCTTCATTAGCTAATAATAAAGGAGAGGAAAATACGATTGGAGTTCCAATATCTGTGCCTTATCCTTTGTTCCTGATTAGATTAAGAGTCAGATGAGGCCTCTAGAGGTCTTACTGTACAATGAAAAATATACCTCTCAAGGGATTCTTGTCATATTCCCTTGCTCTGTAATGACCCAAGATAAAATTTCCAAACAAAGGCACGATTCGGGGGAAAGTTGGATTGACTAGTCTTGACTCTAGGGGCTTCGAATGGCACAAAAGGGTCTCGAATTTGGTAGGGACTGATATGGTGAGTATTAGGAACACTCAACAGACTCTATGGTCCCTTTAGAACTAGTTTTAGACCTCTGGAACTTGATTTTGGGTCATTGGCAATAAGGGAAAAATTACTAGTAAAATGTGGTGAAATTCCCCCTAGAGTGTGAGCAAAAATGGCTTTCCAACTCATATGAAAACCTCCCAAATTGACAAATAAAGTATGAGGACTGATATTATACTTCATTTACTTTCATTATGTGTGGTTATAAGTTATGCAAAAAGAGTTATAAATCTTCACATTCGAATGCATGTTTTTAGTGCTATTGCTTAAGGGAAATGGCAGTGATAACTTAACTTTAACTCATAAAATGTACATGAAATGGTTCAGAACATAGCATGAGGAATGCAGAACTTTAAAAAAATATAAATAACCTACTCAACAACATTTAACATCATAGCAACTCCTCAATACAAATCAGATACACAACTCCTTTGAAATGGAAACCAATACATGGAAACTAGTCAAACCATAGCTTGGAAATGTGGACATTTTTGCATGTGTATTTCTGATAATTCGACTTACAGAGAATATGGGGAACATATTATAGAGCTAAAAATCATTCACTCATGCTTGGGCATCAACTAAACTCAACAAATCCTAAGCATCATTCGCACTAGTGCACCATGATATGGAAGCATGGGAATAATGAGATGGGAAATGAAAGAATGGGGAAAGAGATGGATCACGCACTATATCAGCCTCCTATATGCAATAAAAACACTCCATTCATATCCAAATGAGATATCGGGGTGACCTCTCCTACATCCAATTTGGATGAGAATCCAACTCCCTCGGAATTGGCTCACTAGCAAGGAGAGTGAGCACTCACCGTGCAATGGACAAGCTAGTGCTTTCGAAAATGCCAAAGGAAAATTATCAAATGATAAAAATCCATTCTCCTTCCTCATGAAATATTTTTATTATCCTCATAAGGTCCTCTGAGGTTGAATTCCCTCCCATAGGATTCCTCCAACTCATCCTTAATGATTAGTAACGCCTATGACACTTGTCCTCCTCCTCATCCCTCAATCTTCTTCTAAATTCGAATGGCTGCCACCAACCTCAAAATGCACCCTCTTGGTAACTATTTCTAGCCCTGACATGTCAGGTTGTCATAGTTTTGCAATAAGGTATGCAATCATGTATGATTTTGTCATAGAATCTTCCATCATTGTTATCATAAAGTGCAGGGAATCTTTCTCCAAGTGGCACATATTTTCTTCCTAGACTCTTTCTCTTCCATGGGGAGTTATTATTCTTCACCCATTCAAATCCTTTGGTTCATGACATGTTACTTGACACCTCTTCATATCCCAAGAACATTCCATTCCTCATAATTTCGAATTTGGGGGTAGGTCATGAAAGGTGTAAGGAGGAATCTAGCCACCCAAGGTCTCCATGAACCTCCAAGTGTCTCCATGCAGCAATTCCACTTTATTTTATCCATATTTATTATTTATATGACCCAATTTAATGTGTATATGGTAAACTAAGGTTCTATTGGGTCTCGTAGATCTCTTATTGCAAAATTTAACACCTCCACCCCAACCTAGGGAACTAGTAGGTTGGTGAAACATTGTTAACTGGTAGTCTCATTGGGATGGGGACATGTCAGTCCTCCCCACCCAATATTGATTGTCCTCAAGCAATGCCAAGTTTGGATGCTACAAAATTTGTTCATCTTCCCAAGTGCTTCCTTACTAGGCAAATCCTTCCATTGTACCAAGTATTCCTTTATTGTTCTGCTTCTTAACTTTCTTTACCTTGTTTTCAATATTTTGTCTAGAATGAGAATAAGTTGTCCTTCATCATCCAAGGGAGGTAATGTTTCTGAAACTGAGATATGCTAACCTATAACCTTATTTAGACATGAAACATGAAATATATTATGAATTTTACTTCCTGTTGGAAGCTCCAATTCATAGGCCACTTCAATTTTTCGAATCACTTTGTAGGGACCTTAAAACCTTGGTTTGAGCTTTTCTGAACCTTTACCCTTTATGGTGGTTTGTTTGTAGGCTTGCAACCTCAAATATACCAAGTCATTAACTTGGAATTATCTCTCCACTCTATGTTGGTATGCATATTGTTTTTGTTGATTTTGGGAAACTTGGAAGTTATCTTTCAAAGCCTTCCAATTTTATTGACTTTCTTCAATCCAATCCTTAGCTTTTGGACCTCTACTATCACCAAAAATGTGGTCAATAAAAGTGGATGCATCATAACTGTAACATACCCATAACTGAAAAATAAATATGTATTTTTTATTTCATAAAAACATTATGTTAAATTTATTGTAAAGTTTATGACCAAGTGGGTCAAGGATGATTGTAATTGAAGAATTATTTATTTTAATAATTAAATAAAGGAGACACCTATCCAAGGGAGACTGTTAAATGAGTGTTCATTGCCACTAGGAGGAAGGAGTAGTTGTATAAGGCTGGTTGACAAGTGGCAGCACTAGCATTTCACTTTCTAGTTGTTGCAGGAGCAATATAATCCCTAAAAAGGTGGTCATGTTCCTTGAGAGGAGGAACTGAGCTGGTGGCTCATTTAATTCCAAAACTGACCCAAAGACGTAGGCAATCTTATAAATACCATCAAATTGAGCAGGAGGCTCACCACTCATTCTGATTTCTAAGTGAATGAACCTTGTGACTGCTGCAAACTAAAAAGTCAGGCACACAAGGAATTTGATGAGGGGATAGCTAAAGTGATTTGCTGAGATAAGTCTGCTACTGGGTGCTAAGTTGCAACAAGTTTGTTGTGTGGGATATATTCAGAGATCTTCATCCTAGTGGTTTAGTGAATAGGCTTGTGGGTCCTAAGCATTTGTAAACTATAAAATAAAATAACAAACAGAGCAGAGAATGAATAAAGTCTTTTTCAACAATAATTTAAATAAGGGATTACCTATTTATCTCCCACAGAGTTGTAACTACGACAAAACCTTTATATAAAAACCATAGATCATATAGAAGCCTTAGGGCTACTTTGTTTCTCTTGAAATACAAATCTGGAAGATCAAGATAGTATATCAGAGACTCTAACTAAAGGCCTCATGGGTAGAAAATTTTATAAATGTTAAAACCAGTAATAACTCATTAACAAATGACTCTATGGCCGTATCAAGAAAATGAATGTCCCCGTATAGTTTTAATTAAACAACGAATAGTCAGACATATAAGTCCATACTCAGTTAGTTTTAAATAATAGTGAAAATCTGTTGACAGAGGCCTTACGGCTCTCTTCTCCAAAGTATTCACGACGGCAAGGCCTCCTGGCCATAATTATTATACAAACTATGAACAACATAACAACCCTGCATGCTATTAATATTATCAATCTCATTTACAAATGCCTCCCAACTTCACCATTCTTTTAATAGCATTACAACTTGCAAACGAAATGAAGGTTTTGCTAAACAAAACGAAATACATTATAAAAATGCAACATCTAGTTGATGAACAAAACCAGGAGTTCATTCAAACCCTCACGGGTCTTTCCCAAGGATATAAACTTTTATATAAAAACCATTAGGAAAGTTGCGACAGTGGCTTCAAAGCCCAAAATGAGTACTGCAAAGTAAAAGCTCACAACCAAAACATAGTGTTGCAGATATATGCACATTAAAACAAATAAAGCTACAAAGCCCTCATAGGTCTTACAAAATTGAAGGTCTTTACAATATTAATAGAAGTCGAAACAGAGATACATCAAACCTCATAAAAGTGGCATAGCCGTATGACTCCACAGAGGATAGGAAAAATCCTTTACGGTAGTAAGTTCATATTATACCAAAGCAAATGTATCACTTTCACATCGATGAACCAACACAGAGTTGAAACCCCAATGCTAAACACACCATGAGACTAAGTCTTGTTACACAGATCCACACAGGGTAAGGACATGGATCTTACCGGTTGAAGGGTCTTCTCGGCCAGTGCTCAACTCACACCCTCGTCGTAGAGAATCGTTCTACACACATATGGTATTCTGGAAGTTAAACCACAGTTTTCTTTTATAAAAAATCTTGTGCAAAGAAAGAAAACAAGTAATGAAAGTGCAGAGAATTTAGTTACCTTCTCGACGTTCAAAGTCAACCTTTCACCACCAAAATGAGGATTGCAGACTCCTTCAACAAACAAATCAATCTTAGTCAGGTTCACAGGATGTCGAGGACCAAGTTTTATGGTTCCTCCATCTCGTTTCACAAACAGCAGTAGAGCGAGGTCAAACAGTCGAAGGCCAAATGCTTTAGCAGGAAAACAAGTAACAGTAAACAAAACCTCATCAAAATGACTGACACATCCTCTAAGGTGCATTAAAACCCTGGGGTTTTGCACCATGCCTTGTTGCCGCCAGCTGGAGTCTTTATTGCCATCACATGGTCCGAAAGGAAATGAATTCATTTCTTGTCCTTTACCTTCTACCATCACCATCATTGTTTTACTTTTCAAGTCAACCATCATATCATTGTAAAGGCAAAGTACCTTGTATAGCTCTCCATGAAGGATTATACAAAGCATATTATAACTCCTAACATAAAGTTCCAACTCTTATACATAGCATTCCCACTACTTAAAGTCTTATAGCATATGATACATTGTATTTGTTTGTAGTATATCTCAACCTGCATGATAAGGTTTAGGATTTTAGTATATGCTTAGGTTAGGACCTTTGTTTTGTTAAAAGATATATATCGTATATAAATCTCAAAACTAGGTTAAAGTTTAGGTTGTTTCCCGAAGCATTGGGACCACCTTTCTTTATCACTTGTGGCTCTATATCTTAGAATTTTGTTCTGTAGCAATTGTTTGCAAGGGTGATCTCATCCACCTACAAAAAGTAAAATCAAAGGTACATGCATTAGTTGTAAAGACTAAGTAAGACCATGACCTATCCCTTTAACAACTCAAAAGTAGAACCAAACTGAAGAAAAACGACAAACAATTTCAACAAAGTCTTTAAGACAGTTACTGTCACAAAGTAATGTCAACCAGAATGCATGACGTAATTCTGACAACAATTCATAAAAGAAAGCATGCTAATGATAAAAAAACTAACGTAGGCACATAAATCTTACAGTTAGTTAATAAAGTCATTATCGTTATTACAGAAGAATTATGAAGAATAACATCTCTCTAAATATTCCTAGGAACTTTTAAAGTCACATGCAACAAGTATTTTTATTTATTTATTTATGATTTTTAGGGATGTTACAATAACCATAAAGTGCTTTGAAAGGAGATGTTTCAATGGACATATGAAAAGTAGTAATATAGCAAAACTCACCCAAATGCAACCATTTGATCCATGCTTTTCGCTGCCCACTAACATAGTTCCTTGAGTATCCTTCCATCCATTGATTCACCCTCCCTGTTTGGCCATGAGTTTGTGGATGATAGCTTGTGCTAGGTGTCAAATATTTCCCCAGCATTTTGAAGAGTTCTTGCCAAAATGTACTAAAAAAATTGTTATCTATGTCACTAACGATGCTCTTGGGAAGCCCATGCAATCTGAAAACTTATTTAAAGAATAGCTCAACCACTTGTGCAGCAGTGAAAGTTGTGGTAATAGAAAATAAATGAGAAAATTTAGTGAATCTATCCACCGCTACAAATATGCAATCCTTACCAAGTACTTTGGGCAAACCAGTGATGAAATCCATGGAAACGCTCTCCCATTTTTGTTTATGGAATAGGTAAGGGGTGTATGAGGTCGGCTAGATTAGTGTGCTCCATTTTGTTTTGCTGACATGTGGGGCATTCATTGAAATATTTCAGAATATCATTCTTCAACCCTTTCCATGCGAAACTTTCCCTCAACATTCTATATGTTTTGAAGAAACCATGGTGGCCTGCTATAGGAGAATCACGAGCTCTATTCAAGGCTTTCTCCTTCAAACTTAAACCAGGGACCAAATAGATTCTATCTTTGTAGTAGATGATTCCTTCCAACACCTTATACCTATCATAATGGTTAGTCCCATTAAAAAGCTCACAATAAAACTTATCCTTGGCATATTCTACTTCTAATATAGCTTTCCAATTTTCCGCAATATCTATTAGAGAAACAAAAGGTCTTCTAGATAAGGCATCTGCTGCCACATTATTCTTGCCCTTCACATATTCAATGGTAAATTCAAATGCTTGAATCTTACTCACCCACTTTTGTTGCATTTCATTTAGATCCTTTTGAGTGAGGAATTGCCTTAAGATATTATGGTCAGTTTTGACCACAAACTTGTTTCCCACCAAGTATTGCCTAAACTTGATCAAAGCATGCATGATGTGTAACATTTATTTAACATGAATAGAGTAAATCTTCTCATGTGGTTGTAGCTTCCTACTCTTGAAAGCTATTAGGTGTTGTCCTTGTTTTAGGACTGCTCCAATGCCCTCTCCTGACGCATCACATTCCAAGACAAATGGTTTAGAAAAATCAGGCAAAGCTATAATAGGACAATTGCTTATTACCTCCTTCATTCTTTGGAAAGCTTTTTCAGCCCCTTCATGCTATTGGAAAGAATATTTCTTTGTCAAATCAATGAGAGGTGAAATGACTTGGGAGAACCCCTTCACAAACTTTCTATAGTAGGTACAAATTCCAATGAATCCTCTCAATTCAGTGAGATTTTTGGGACAAGGCCATTCTACGATGGATTTTATTTTTTCCATATCCACCTTCACACCATCTTGACCAATGATGTGTCCAAGATACAAAAGTTCTATCAAACCAAACTCACATTTTGACAACTTAGCAAACAAAGATTGATAATGCAGAATTTTTAGTACCACTTATAAATGATGCAAATGTTCCCTCCATGTTTTACTATAAATAAGAATATCATCAAAGAAAACTAGTACAAACTTACAAAGTTGTTTGTGGAAGATATTGTTCATGCATGTTTGGAATGTGGCGGGAGTTTTTTTCAAGCCAAAGGACATGGCAACAAACTCGAAGTGACCATAGTGGCATATGAAAGCAGTTTTTGGTATGTCTTCCTTCCTCATTCGAATTTGATGATAATCATATCTAAGGTCAATCTTCGAGAAGAACCTGGATCCATGGAGCTCATCAATCCTTGGGATGGGATATCTATTCTTCACTGTCTTCTTATTCAAAGCTCTAAAATCAATGCACATCCTCAAAGTTCCATCCTTTTTCTTTACCATAACAACTAAAGAAGCATATGGGTTTGAACTAGGCCTTATGAGACCCAATTCCAAAAGTTATTTAACAGAATCCCCAATCTCATCTCAAATCCTTTTGGGATGTCTATAGGGCTTAATTTTGATAGGCTGGGTTCCTATCTCTAACTCAATGGCATGTTCCACCCCTCTGTTTGGTGATCTCCTTGGGGGAAGGTCTCCAAAAACCTTCTCATACTTACCCAACAACTGCTCTATCTCCTTGGGATGCATGGAAACCTTCAAGTGAGGCTTAGAAGATGTAATTAAACATTCAACAATCCATTCAATGTCTCCATGCCTCAAGATAGACCTCATACTATGAGAGGACACCACTTGATTTGGGTAAGTGTGCACTCCTCTCATCAAGATGGGTTTCTCCTCCGAATTTTTGAACCTCATTTCAGGGACTTGATAGTTCATTGTATGCTCCCCTGGATAACACAACCATTTGACTCCGAAAACCACATTTGTATCAACCACACTCACTACATAGAAATTGTCAGTAATAGTATGATTTCCTATAGTAACTTGAAGCTTTGGAACCCATTTGGTGCAGTCCATAGAATTGTTACCTAGAATGATTACTATGAAACCGTTAAAAGTTTTAGCTTGTAACTTTCTCCTCTCAACCAAGGCTGCATCTATGAAGTTATGAGTGGCTCCTCCAACCACTAGGATCGTAACCTTTTGACCTTGTATGTTACCTTTGAGTTTAAGGGTGCAAAATCTAGGTACACTTGAAAGTACTACAAATTTTCCTGTCTTGGGAGTGGGATGCTCTTCTTCTATTGTTTCTTACCCCTCTTCTTAGGCTGTAAGTTGTGTTTCTTCCTCTCCTCCCTCTTCTTCATCTTCAGAGAAAACCTCAATGTAGTGTGCCTTCCCTTTTGCACACCTATGTCTCGAAACCCAAGGTTGTTGATAAGTGAAGCACAATTTCTTTCATTTGAGTTCTTCTTTTCTTGCCCCTTTCTTGTTCTCCTTGAAAAAAGATGTTGAATTATTGTAACTTTGAAGAACATTATAAATGTATTTTATTGGTCCCCGATGTTCCTATCGGGAGAATCATTTGTATTTCTTTGTACCCCGATGTTCCTATCGGGATAATTACTAAGAGTCATGAGGAAGTCCCCTCCATTGTAAGTCGGGTCATTAGTACCCTATGGAATATATTATTATATTAAGTTAGCCCAGTTATGTCTACTCGAGCCTAAATAAATGAGTTAAGTTTACTCGAGCCTATATAACTGGGTTAAATGTCAAGTGAACGAAAGAATATAAATAGAGTGAGGCGCTTTTCATTTGAGACACACACACTCACTTGTGTAGTGCATAAGAGAGAGAGAGAAAGAGCTATAGCTAGAGAAGGAGGAGGATCAATTTTGGGTTTTACCTTTTATCTTTTGGGACATCTATATTGAGGAAGCTTTTGCTGGGTTTTCCCCATTAGGGTTTTCCCAGGATAAATATGTGTTGTTTTTGTGATACTGTTTCTTTCAGTGATCATATCTATATGCTTTTATGAAATTGAAATTAAACGTTGATAATCTAGCTTAACATATGGAATTCTAACAAAAGAGTCATTTTGCCATGGTTTCCTCCCATCCTTGATTTTGGAAGAAAAATTAGGATTAGGGGGGATTTTTTTTTTTTGCAATGCATTCTACAAGTCTCTTGTCAAATTCATGACATCCTTCAATGTAGTTGGCTTGTGGGCTTTTAGGAGTCCTTTCAAAGGTTATGTCAACCCTTTAGTAAATAGTAAAACCAACCTAGCCATAGAAACATCAGAAACCGTTACTAAGAGCTTTTCAAATTCTAACATATATGTTTTAGGAGTTCCAACTTGCTTTAATTGTGATAGTTCTTTGAAAGGAAGTTCGAGGTATTTTGTCTCAAATCTCTCCATTAAGGTATTAGAGAGACCCTTATAGGATAAAATATGATCATGTCCCAAGGTTCTAAGACAATGGAACCACCAACCATTAGCTTCCCCTTCAAGATGTAAACTGACCATCTTCAGTGCATCTTCTTCAACCATAGGATTTAATTGGAAATACACACTAAGTTTTTGTAGCCAAGCACTAGCAATCATTTGGCAAAAACCATCAAAGGAAGGAATAACTACTTTTCCCATGGTATACTTTAATTCCTGATTAAGAGGAGGTACCCTATTCCCACTTCCTCCTTGCTTAAACTGAAGAGAGGCCCTGATGAATTGATCGAAAGTTAGGACCTTCCTACATTCATCACTTAGTTGATGTCAATCATTTGCTACTTCCTTCACATCATAAGTAGTGTAAGGGCCCTTTTTGGACTCTAAAAACTTAGGAATTGCAGGTTTGGTCTGTTTCTTAAATTCATGTGGGTCGGTTACGAGGTCCAGTATTTGAAAAAAATAACTTCCCCATAAGTCTTATTCTCATAATGAGGTGTACTATTACTATTTCCAGGTGTTGACGCAGCCCCAAGTTGGATAGCCAACAATTCGAACCCTTGCATAAAATGTATGGTCATATTTTCAAGGGTTGTCTTCAAGATTGTTTTAAGGTCCTCATTATCATATTTATCCCCCATCTTTCTGAATCCTAGTTTTTCCCTAATATTCTCGTACTCAAAATTAACTTCTTCACCTTCTTCTCTTCCATTGTTAATGTCTTTTGTCTCAATTTCTAATGGAGGGATATTATCACCAGGAAACATGAATAGAGAACTCCAACTGGTGCTAAGATCATGTTCTGATACCACTATAATGACCCAAGATAAAATTTCCAAACAAAGGCACAATTTGTGGCAAAGTTGGATTGACTAGTCTTGACTCTAGGGACTTCGAATGGGACAAAGGGTCTTGAAATTGGTAGGGACTGATATGGTGAGTCTTAGGACCACTCAACAGACTCTATGGTCACTTTATATGCGACACTCCCAAATTGAAAAACATAGTATAGGGACTGATATTACACTTCATTGACTGTCATTATGTGTGGTTATAAGTTCTGCAAACAGAGTTATAAAGCTTCACATTCGAATGCATATTTTTAGTGTTATTGCTTAAGGGAAATGACAGTGGTATCTTAACTTTAACTCATAAAATGTACATGAAATGGTTTAGAACAGAGCATGAGGAATGTATACCATCAACAACATATAAATAGCCTACTCAACAACATTTAACATCAGAGCAACTCCTTAACAGAAATCATATACACAACTCCTTTGAAATGGAAACCAATACATGGAAACTAGTCAAACCATAGCTTGGAAATGTGGACATTTTTGCATATGTATTTCTACTAATTTGACTTACATAGAGTATGGGGAACATATTACAGGGCTAAGAATCATTCACCCATGCTTGGGCATCAACTGAACACAACAAAGCGCAAACATCATTCACACTAGTGCACCATCATATGGAAACATGGGAATAATGAGACGGGGAATGAAAGAACGGGGAAAGAGATGGATCACGAACTGTATCAACCTCCCATCTGCAATAACAACACTCCATTCAGCTCCAAATTAGAGGCCAAGGTGGCCTCTTCTAAAACCAATTAGGATGAGAATCTAACTTCCTCGAAATTGGCTCACTAACCGGGAAAGTGAGTACTCACCGTGCAATGGACAAGCTAGTGCTTTCTAAAATGCCAAAGGCAAATGATCAAAAGTTATTCTCCTTCCTCATGGAATCTAGTCATAATCCTCATAAGGCCCTCTAAGGTCGAATTCCCTCCCATATGCTTCCTCCAATTCATCCTTGATTTTTAGTAACCCCTATGACACTTGTCCTCTTCGTCATCCGTCAATCTTCTTCCAAATTTGAATGACTACCAACAACCTCCAATTGTGCCCTCTTGGTGGCTATTTTTAGCCCTGGCATGTTAGATTTTCATAGGTTTGCAATCAGGTATGATTTTGTCATAGAATCTTCCATCATTGTTGTCTTGAAGTTCAAGGAATCTCTCTCCAAGTGGCACATATTTTCTTCCTAGCCTCTTCCTCTTCCATGGGGAGTTATTCTTCTTCACCCATTCGAATCCTTTGATTCATGACATGTTAGTTGACACCTCTTCATCTCCCAAGAATGTTCCATTCCTCATAAATTCGAATTTGGGAGTAGGTCATGACGTGTAAGGAGGAATCTAGCCACCCAAGGTCTCCATGAACCTCCAAGTGTCTCCATGAAGCAATGCCACTTTATTTTTTCTATAACTATTATTTATATGACCCAATTTAATGTATAGATGGTAAACTAAGGTTCTCTTGGGTCTCATAGCTTCCTTATTGCAAAATTTAATGCCTCCACCCCAACCTAGGGAACTAGTAAGCTGGTAAAACATTGTTAACTAGTAATCTCATTAAAATGGGGACATGACATGCTCTAAATGAAGAACTATCGATAATCTCCTTTCTAATCGATGCATTGTAAACCTTCATACAATGCCATGCCTCCATTAATTACTCATATTGTGATTTACATCATCCTCACTATAGTCAAAGAGATCTTCCTCCATTAATGTTAGTCCAAGTCAGACCCTAACCTCATTAACTATTTATAAGAAGAAGTTAGTGTACCTACCTTTAAACCTCTTCATCTCCCAAGAACGTTCCATTCCTCATAATTTCAAATTTGGGAGTAGGTCATGACAAGTGTAAGGAGGAATCTAGCCACCCAAGGTCTACATGAACTTCCAAGTGTCTCCATGAAGCAATGCCACTTTATTTTCTCTATATTTATTATTTATATGACCCAATTTAATGTATAGATGGTAAACTAAGGTTCTATTGGGTCTCATATCTCCCTTATTGCAAAATTTAATGCCTCCACCCCAACCTAGGGAATCAGTAAGCTAGTAAAACATTGTTAACTAGTAAACTCATTAAAATGGGGACACAACATGCTCTAAATGAAGAACTATCGATAGTCTCCTTTCTAATCGATACATTGTAAACCTTCATACAATGCCATGCCTCCATTAATTACCCATATTATGATTTGGGTCATCCTCACTATAGTCAAGTGAGACCCTAACTTCATTAACTATTTATAAGAAAAAGTTAGTATACCTGCCTTTTAAAATAAAAATAAAAATAAAAATAAAAATAAAAACTACTCTACAAACATACTCATACATGAAAGATTTACTTTCACCATACATGTACAAACATACCCACATTAAAGATTTACTTTCACCATGCATAAAAAACGTACTTTGATTTATTTACTATTTTTCATCGCAATATAAGCATGGATTTAAATCCTCTAACTTTTATCTTGTTTTTATTCATTTTTATACCTGCCTCAGCAGGTATATTGTAATCGATTGCAAGTAAAACTCTTTTGACCTTGTATTAGTTGCTCTCTATCAAAAAAATTAAAATCTGTTTTGTAAAGTATAACTTAGGGATTTGTAAAAAAAAAAATTTAATTCTGTTAAAAAACTATTTTGTAAACAACTTATTGGTGGATAGAAGATGATGTAAACTTTGGAATTTGGTATCTGGATTTGAGTTGACATGTGGCAACATGACATCATAATAATAAAATTAAAAAAATAAAAATTATATCCCATTGCCATCTGTTATAGCAAGTGGTACCATCGGAGCCAGTTGTTCTGGTTTTTTTCAGACCTCGGGCCATGAGACGAGGGTGCATTAGCTTGGCAATGTCATCCACAACAACTAAATCAGAGTCGAGGTAAATGATTCTCCCGAGTCAAAGTGATATAATATGAAGTGCAAGTATGGAAAAGTCGCCTGAAGCGTAGCCTTAAGATCACGTTGGCGCTCGGACACCATGAAATGGAAGACTACATTCTCGGGACAAGCAGCATGTTGGAGAATCGATAGAATTCCGGCGACCAATCCTCTCAGATAAGCAGCATCCAGCGTCATGGCTATATGCACGGCCGTGCTATCACATAGCTCTGTATCATCATCTTCTTCTTGAAGTTGAGAATAGCCTGATCTCCACGACTAAGGTGCTGAGACGATGCATTCTTTACCATTTCGAAACACCGGAGCTTCTTGGAAAACCGGCAGGGTCGATGATCGGCGTGGTATATGCAGCCGGTCTAGCAGAACGATGGGAAGCTTGGCGAAACCAGGATCGTCTCTCGCATAATTATTCAATTTAAAGTTAAATTTCATGTCCCGGATGATTCTAGCGGCCACCACGCTAGTCATGCTCAGTTGGATTGAAACCAGAATCCTTGCAAATAGAAAGAAAGAAAATGTTCTAGTCCTTTGAATTAGCATATTTTCCATTAAAACGCGGTTCAGAGGATTCGATCGGCAAGCCCTAGATATGTGTCTAGACTCTATATAACCTGGAGGCACCAATGCTCCGTGCGGCTAGACATAACCAGTCTTGAGGGCAAAGAAACGGCCAGCATTCAGGATTCAAGATATTTAGGACTACATTAATAAATATCAATTTGACAGAACACCAAAGAAGACAAAGATCCAACTCATAAACTGCGGCTGAATCCGCTTGCCTGGCCTCGATATGAATGGCAGAGGACAATTATGCACAAGAACAAGACGTAGGAACGCCAGGACAAACGCGGATTGCACATCAAGTTACTGTAACCACAAAGTCCATAATGCTTGGGAAGTAGTGGTTGTTAGGTCTGCATTGCGATGAAACTAAATCTTATCACAGTTTTGCGTACAATGCAAAGGAAAGGAATGGAAAGCCAAGCATCACCGTCAACCGGTGAGCAGAGCAGAATTAGCGCGACAGAAATTCCTCTGCAAGCCAAGCAAATTAAGTGTACTTATCAATCTTTCGTTCGATCTTTCCTACTACATGAAATCAAAACAACCTAATAACTTAGAGCCTAACTTAAAGCCATGATTCCTAAGGAACCGGTAAAGCTGTGAGAAGGATGTATCAACAATCACATAGAACTTTATGCAGCATTTCTAACAATATACATAGAATTCCTACAATATACAACAACATTATCCATCTTTCTACATGAAATTAAAACCACCAGGTATCCTGGCAGGTTAGAAGATCACAAAGTGGCTTGATGCAACCCTGAATCGCAAGGTATCTGTAATAGAAAAGGGCTCATGTTATCGACCTTAAGACGATGGATGCAAAAAATTACACACGTGAAGAAATTAGAAAAGTTTCGTACTTTATCTGTTCCTCGCTTGCAGAAGCAATTGCATTTGAAACCGCCCACACTACGTCTCTCTTTATATTGAATTCAACATTTGCTAGCAGAGATAAAAGTGGGGGAAATATATTTGCATTGATCACAACCTGCAATGAAAATGAGTGCAATCCATTAAAACAAAAGCGTGAGTTATGTTACACTGGAAATATGACAGTGGTAGCGAGTAACACTATAAATCCAAAACGATTCCCACCTGAAGTTGCTCTGTTGTTCCTGCAGTAACATTGGAGATTATCCAGCATGTATGTCCTATTACGGTTTTCTTTGTCCTCTTATTTGTGAGAAGATCCAAAAGGTGAGGGAGAACCTTATTGTCAATAACAACCTGCACACAACAAAATATAAGATAAACAATAAAGTAAATCATGTTTCAACCTTATTGTCAATACCAACCTGCACACAATAAACAATAAAGTAAATCCACTGTGTTTGAATTTGGACTCTTTGTATTATGTCAGATAGTTTATCACAGCCGAAAATGCATTCAACAGATGCAAAATAACAAATGTATTGTATAATTATTTGGAAGAAGTGTGAAAAATGTTTGAAGTAACAACTGAGTTTGCACATCATCGCCAGTGACAAGATTGCCCATTGCCTTT
>LPNX010673277.1:0-76911 GCA_001517045.1 Pseudotsuga menziesii | reverse complement strand
TCATATATTTTTATAGCAAAATTATCCTATTGCTATATATTTTCAATCTCTTTTTAGGAGGCAGGTACTAAGCAACTTTGTTGCTTATTCCACTTGTTTAATATGTACTAAGTTTATAAAATATATTTTATTTTTTAATTGATTTTTTTAATTTTTACTCTTTATAAAATATATTTTATTGTTTAATCTATTTTTGTTGATGTTTTATTAATTTTATAAAATCTATTTTACTTTTAATGAAAAAATATATTTTTAGATAACGAAGTGTTATTAAAAAATTAATATATCCATTTCATCTTAATTTTTAAGTAACAAATTTAAAAAGCATGTAAGATTAAGAATTAAACTTCATATCCTAAAAACAATATAACATTGTAAGTAAGATAGATTTATACTATTTTTTTTAAATAACTAGAAAAGATATTAGATTGAAAAAAAAAAAGCTCTCCATAATTCTACTTACAAACTTGAAATTAGGTTTCAAATAGTTATGAGGAGAGAGTATAACAGTAACAATTATGCATAAAAGGAGAATTTTTAGTGTTCATGAGATGCTTCTTGAAAGCTTACAAGCCTTTTGAAGGGTATACTCTAACAAATTGATTATTAAGCAAAATATAGAAATATATTTAGGATAACAAAGTTGAATCTTCTATTTTTTCTTACCTTCAAGCCTGTGAGTGGGCTGTACGACCGAAGTTTCCTCCATTAGGTGGTCGCCTTGGTCCGAAGAATCATGACAATGGCTGCATTGAGTCATTTTGGCCATCTTCTGAACGTCTTCTTTGATAAAATCCACGGTGCCCATCATCTCTCTCAGGCCACATTCATTGTCATCAATCCTGGATTCGTGATAACCCATTTGATTTGCAGTGAATTTGACATCGGACGCTACGCCTCTGTTCTCGGATGCTACGCCTCATAGACCCTTCGAAGATTAAGTTTAATGTCTTTCAGGCTGGACTTGAGCTCAACAATGTCCGGGTTCCCTCCTTTACTCATCATTGAATTATGGGATATGTTGCTAGATGACCACGAGAGATCTGAAAACAAATTCTGGAGCTGCTGGATTTCGTCTTGAGCCAGACTATCTTTGTTTCCCTTAGTTTCGTCGCTCACGAGACCCTCAAACAAATTCTGGAGCTGTTGGGCTTCGTCTTGAACTAGACTACCACTATTTTTCTTAGTTTCGTCGCTCACCAAACAATCAAGCGTTGAGCAGAAATGGGAGGGGGCGTCTCTGTTAAGCTCCTTCGTTCTTCGTGCCACCAGTCGCCTCAAGGCTTCGAGAGAGAGCTAAAGAGGACGGGTATTAAAGGCGATCACGTGAAGGGGGCCACCACTTGTCCATAGTGGATCACACGTAATAGTGAGGATCGAATAGTCACCATGAGAAGGTGGCTTGCAGGAGGGCCAATCTCCCAACCTTGGCAAAAAATAAAGTTGCATAGCATGGGGCATGCTTATGAATTTTAAGTTGGTTTTTGAGTTCAACCATTCCAAGTTGGTTTTTGGCTCCTTGGTTGGCAAGTTTGTCAGCAGAGCTATTGTTTTCCGTGAGAATATGGAGATAGATAACTTGTGGAATAAGATTTCGCTGACATATTCAGTCATAAATTCGTTTGCAGTTAGTAGAGCCGTGATTATATCCAGATCTCATCTTCTAAAATACTTGCCTTGAATCTTTGAAGACCATAAGCTTTGTGATTTTAATTTGACCAACCAATTCCAAATAAAAAAGAAATAAAAATCATTCCGCTTCATTGTTGAATCTATGTCCAAATCCCCAACATAAAAATTTATTATGTTTCCTCCAAGATGCATGATAATTCCCCGCGGCTCCCCCTTAACTAACATTTTAATAACCATAAAACTAACATTTCCTCGATCATTAGAACCATAACCGGGGGGGTTTTTGTATGACGATCTGAACATTTAAAAATGCAAAAGAAAAAGTTAAAGATCGATGGTCATGGAACCATGACCCTAATGTGTCGCTAATAACTGTTGCACCTGGTCAGAGGTACGATTCCCCCAAAGTCTCTTTATCCATTCCAATATTTTTGTTAAGGCTTCTGTGTCCGTTCCATGCGTGACAACTCCTAGCCCGAAATTCGTTTATCGTCTGCCCTTCACGATAGAAGGTACCAAACCCATGCCTATATATCGATCGGGGCAGTGTTATGTCAGACACGAACAATTTGAATTTCATGTCTAGTAGAGTCAGCATAGCCGATGGTTTGAGTTTCTTCCTCCCTGAACATAAAAGAAAACCAACAATAGCCTTTGAAGAATCAGATTTTATTTGCAATGGCGGAAACGAACGAAACTGGACCCTCCCAACAGCAGAGTAAGTGCCTAATTCATCTCATGCCATGCACAGGGCGCCGTTCATGTTTCAGCTTAGGGCCTGCAGGAATGAATTTTCATTAGCAATTTATATGATTCTAATATGTCTTGAACTCCATTGTTAACGCAGCCTGCAATTTTTTCAAAAAACCCACAAGGAATAAGAACATAAGAAAACGCGAAGTAGAAGAAGAAACAGAGGAAGCGAACGATGAAGGCTCTGCAGTTGTTCACAAGCTCAAGGCTGCGAAGAAACCTGATAATAAGATGCACTTTTCATCTGGACCTCCGAAAAAATCTAATATTGAAGATAATGATTCCGAAACAGCGGGGTTAGCCACTTCTACTTTTTTCTACGAATCCTCAAAGCAAATTCAGGTTCAGAATGACAGCAGGGCAACGGCAACCCTAGAGACAGAGACTGAGTTTACTAGAGATGCGAGGGCCATCCGAGAGCGGGTGCTTAAGCAAGGCGAGGAGTCACTTAAGGGTAAAAATCCTGGTGATGAAAAACTTTATAAAGGTATTCATGGTTACACCGATCACAAAGCAGGTTTCAGAAGAGAACACACAATTTCTGGAGAGAAAGCTGGCGGTGCGCATGGGCCTCTTAGGGCTTCTGCTCATATTAGGTCTTCTATAAGATTTGATTATCAGCCCGATATTTGTAAGGACTACAAGGAGACTGGTTACTGTGGGTACGGTGATGCTTGTAAGTTCATGCATGATAGAGGGGATTATAAGTCTGGTTGGCAGATGGAGAGAGAATGGCAGGAATCTGAGAAAAAGCGAAAAAATAATCTGGCACGGGGATTGGCTGAAGAGGAGGAGGAGGAAGCTGACAGCGACGAAGATGCGTTGCCTTTTGCCTGCTACATATGTAGGCAGGCTTTCGAGGATCCTGTTGTTACGAGATGCAAGCATTATTTCTGCGAGCACTGTGCCCTGAAGGTATGCTATCTTTTAAGAGACTAGGTTGTTATTGTCTGTTAGAAGGGGTTCAGAGGTCATGATGTATTTTCCAACAACACTGCATGATTCTCTGTTTTGCCTTTTCAATTTCCAATGTTACCAGGCGGGTACATCTACAATTGCGAGTACTTGCCACAGATTGGCTCTTCAGCTTATAAAAATGTTAGAGAGTGTATTCTTGTTGTGAACGCGGGCTGTTAAAATTGGTTTATAATAACTTGTCTTTCATTGTCAGCTAGGCTTAAAGGAGGCACCCAGTAACTCATTTCTTTTCCAGTTTTGTTTGCTCAGTTCATTTTCCAATTCAACGATATTCAAGGTTTGCATTTTGCATAATCTGCGTTATTTGGTTGTGCTGTTCCTAATACTTTCTAAGGTTATATCTTTAAATCAACTCTTCAGTTTCCTTAGATCCTGTTCATATTTTTGGTCATGATTGTCCATGCAAAATAAAACATCTCCTTCAAATTAAACCTCCATTTTGGTATGGTGCATGGTTTACTCTGCTTAGTTATTGCAACTGCATCTATTTCCCATGCTTTTGTTTTGTGTTTCTGTTCCAGTTAAAAACTTTCTGCGAAACCAAAATATGATTGCTCTGCATGATTATATATAATATACGAAATGTTAATTAAAAATACATGAGCAATTTTGATGGAACGGAGGTTCCAGGATTCAAAGTGCACAGTTGAACCAAAGAGGATAATTCAACAGCTAATCACAGTACCAAAGAGAAATGCCCAATATGAATTTGAAAGAAGCAATTTAGAAAACTCCACAAACAGAGAATTCGTGTAGGTACAGCAAATTAACCAAAACTCACAGCAGAATTCAATTCTTGTATTAATCAAAACAACAGTGAACCAGCATTACGTTGTATAACAATTTATTCCCACATATATAATTATATCAATTTCTCTCCGCCATTTCACACAGAGGGCCTGTAGGTCTCCTTCTCCTTCAAAGCTCCATTTACTATAGCTGAAGACTGCTTTCGTTTCCCCACTCTGCCCAATACTCAGGGCCGGAAAAACACTCTGAACAACTGTTCTTTATAGAGAGGCCAAAAGCCCCTTCTTTGAATCGAATCCTCTGTTCATCCTCGGCGCCTGGTCATTTCTGTTCCTATAGCTATCAAAACTGAATCAGTTGGTTTTCCTTTGGCTTTCTGTGTGCTCCTTGTGACTTCATGTGAAATGGTGGTGTGGAGCCAATGCAAAAAACTTGTGGAAATGGAGAAACTTTCCCAAAGGTTGATCCCAAGTCTGCTATGAAAAGGGGAAAAGGTCAATCAAGGATTGATCGTTTGGTTTTTGGGGTATTGCTCCATTCCTCAATCCAGTGACCATCCGATAGATTGGAACAGGTGTGTTAAAATCATTGGTGGCCAAAACAATATGCTGTTTCCTTCACAGACCCATATTTTGTTTCCTTAAATAGTATCACTGCTGTGTTGAGTGGTCTGAGTGGCATTGGAACACTTAGTAGAATCTTGTGCTGCCTTCCAAGCCTCCCTCACAAAGCTCCTTTGTCACTTCTTTAGCTACTTTTTTTGGTTCTTAATCACAACCCTTTATGAAAATCTTGTGCGTGACTATCATCCTTGTATAGAAGTATGGAAACAGAACAAAAAAATGGAAGCCCAATGCAATTGATCTCTGCAATACGGAACCCATGACTACAAACAATTCTGAACTTAGAAGATGAATTTGGCAATTTAAACAAATGTTCAAAAACTGAATTAAAATTTATTTATGGTTCTGTAGATTGCCATTCAGCCAGGGATGCTCCTGCATCAGACTCCACTGGTAGAAATATGTGAGCATCTTGCTCACAAGAGTGCTGGCGAAAGCTCAAACGATGAACTCCTACTTTGGCCAACATCTGCTGCAATTATCTAAGCTGCCTGTTTCAAACATTGGTCTTGCCAACACTGTTTGGTGGCTTTCTCTTTTGTGACCTGTCCTTTCCCTTAATTCTCTTTAGCTGGAATGTGCCCCTTCTTTCCTTCAATTGCTTTACAACAAATACATTCCCAGGACTCATAGATTTCTTCTTTCCAATTAGTCTTCCTTTTCTTTGTCATAAATTCCTGCTACTTCTGACCTACAACCACTATTGGTTCGTTTTGTTTCAATATTCTACAGCACAACACATCATGAATCTGTGTTCCACCAAGTTTACAAGACGTCGTAGCAGGGATACACATCCCGGGGATGTGTGAAGACACCCCCAAATTTTAGGGACTCGGGAGTGCCACTGGGGTCCCCTAGCTTAGGGGACTCGACCTTTAAATTCATAATTTTTTTGTAATGATATGAATGCTAGTTTAATTAATAGTTATGGTCATTTTTTATAATTAACTTTTACTTTACACAAACATATAGTACATCTAAGTACTTTATAATTAATAACAAATAAACAGGGAGATGTTACATAATGTCTTTCCCTCCCCACTTGTATAAATGTAAGAAGACATTACGATTTTGATTGAATACAAACTTGATGGGTCTCTTCTAATGTATGTGTATGGTTCTCTCTATTTAATTTCTGATACGGTATCAGAGCCAAGGTGAGAAGAAATCTGAGAGTGAGTGAAGGCCTAGGGACTGGTCTGTCTGGTGATGGTCTCAGGAACTGCAGAGAGAATAGAAGCTGCTGTAGAATTTTTTAAAGAGCAGTTGCATAAATTTGTGGATTTGCTATATGGGTTTTATAGCTCCGAACTGTACTATTTATTGATAACAGCCATTTGCTTGCTGTATGATTTGGGTTTGATAGTGCTGTACTGTATGATTTCTTGAAGCTGCGATTTGCAGGATGTATGGATTTGCTCTTGCTGGTACAATTTTGCAACCCCAGTGCCCAATTTAAGAGCCTATCTGAAGAGTCGCTTGTAGGAAGAAGAACTGGTATGGATTTGATAGAGCCGGAGCTGCCATACCTTTTTAGCTGCTGTACTAAGATGTCTGCCAAACAGCTGCCAATTTAATAACTGTCAGCTGCTGCCCATACAAATTTTTAGGGAGCTTTCCTTTTTATTTTTTTGTATGGCTGATTTTTTTAAAATCAGTTTTTCTAACTTGCTCTATAGGGATTTTTTTTATTGAGTGTACATTAAATTATTTTTTTAAAATTATTGTACGATTGGTATAGATTCATGTCTTTGTCTAATATTTTATATTATGCTAGGGGGTGATAAAAAATTTAATTGACAACAATTTAATACATGGAAACAAGGGATGTTTACTATCTTCGAGTATAGGTGCTTGGAGAGGTTGGCCTTGGGAAAATAAATTTGGAGTGAGATGAGTGTCGCTGCCTAACAAAAGTATAATGCAAAGAATAGATAGGCAATCGTGCTCATTAAGCTTTCTGTCACAGATGATATGCTTCTTAAAGTTCAAACTTAGAATGATGAATTTGCCATTTGGTAGAATCTTTAAAATTTGCACGAAACCTCTAATAAAGGTAGAGCCTTTTTATTGAAGGACATTTTGTTTTCTACTAGGATGGAAGAGCAAGATTTTCTTTCAGATTATTTATTGAAGAATGAACGTATGAAGCATCATTAACATATGGAGCATGAACTAATAACACCCATGATGCTGCTATATTTGTCTCAAAGACCTTCAACAGTGCTCAAAACCCCCTGCACCAGGTCCATATGCTGATTTGTAGGCTATGCTCTCCTGATTTCTAGCCAGTCTTAGCATTCTCCTGCCCATATTTGATCCCTGAAAATTACTGCTTGTTTATCAAAATGTTAAATTCTAACATCAGATCTAATCTCTGCTCCAAAATAATTTTATGCCCATAAATAATTTACGACTGTAGATTACTGCTGAATTATTAAATAGAGATTCACTAATATTTTAACTAATTACGCAGTGGAAAAAACCACAGGAAATCATTTGTCACACTTTCACACTTGTTTATGCTGGAAAACCCCCATGGGGAAAAACCAGCAAACTGTGATTTTATTAACAATAAAATCCTGTGCTCCCGTCCTGGGATAATGGCCAACTGAGGAATAATACAAATCAGCAAGTAGCCTAGCCTCAATGATCTGTGCTTTGATTTTGCTGGTTGCTACTCTGTTGCCGCACCTTGCTCCTTTCCTCTGCCCCTGCCCCTGCACACTTAAAGTCCTTTTCCAACCAATCAATGAGATCTCACTCACTCTGTGTGGCTGTCGTGTCTTCTCATTTCCTTAGGCTTCCTTTTATAACACCTTGTTACCAGTTGAATTAGCAGTCCAAGCTGCCGGTAAGCATATGAGGGAAAAGTGACCAAGTGACCACTGTCATCTTAGTCACTTGTCCCCAACTACTTTGGAAGTCGAAATCTCCTAGGGGAGAGCCCTATTTTAATCCTGCAAAGACACCAAAGCACAAAGAGGATCTTGCATGTATGTGAAATTAGTGGCCAGTTCATAATGGAGTCAGAAAAGAAATTACGAAACGATGTAAGAGCATTTAATAATGGATATGTCGAACTACAAAACCAATCGATTCTAATGTGCAAACAAGGAAATTGTAACGCGAGTACTTGGCAAAGTTTAACTAATTTGCTATCACCGAATCATGGTCCCTGTATTAATAATATATCGCACGCTGAGAGATACTTAGCTTTGGTTCGCGGTGGTTATACATACAGCAGTGACGTAACTAATTAAGACCTCACAAATCACATCAATTACAACCTTTAGAGATATCAACTTATGAAATACTTTCGACAAAGTGCTGGTGTATCAAGTTTCAACGTGAATCGCTTCCAAACTTCAAGCTTAACTTGCCAGCTGTAAACGGTGGAGCATGAACATTTTGCAAGTAGTGATTACGGCAAATTGGGTGCTTTACTTATTGAACAAAATAATAAATTATAAGTGTGTTAATATAAGTAATGTATGATAGCGATAGAACTGATTCACGCAATATATATGCAAACAGTAAGCGCACTTGCAGCGCTCATTTACATGAACGTGATAATGAAATAGGGAGCAGCGAATTGAACTGTGTATTTGGTTGTCTGTGTGGATGTTTATGACAGTATTAGAGTAAAAATAGTAGGTAACGGTGATCTGCCCCAGTATTGGTACCGGCTATATACCAACAATTCGTGTGCAGTCATATATCAACAAGACCCAAACATTTGTTGGTAGAACCTTCACTTGTTAACACGCAGACCTAGATGGTGGCGTAGAATTGAGAGGTAAGGATGCCACTGAAAGGGCAGCATCCGGGCTAACTTAGGAGCTGAAAGAACCCAGTCTAGGGTGCAAGGAATGGTCGGGGAAGTCACGATAAAGATGAAGGAAAGGGGCTGCTACATGCATGAAGGAGGGATCACAGTAACGGATGGGAAGGTGGATGAGGGCTGGCGAGGTAAGTCGTGGATGAGCAGTAGCCCGCGTGGGTGAGAGTACAACGGAGCTTGGGAGAAGGATGACTGAGGGGGTAATAATCGCGAGAAAATTAGGTCGCTGCAGTCCGAGCAGCAGTGAACCTGAGGATATGCGTGGGTGAGAGTACAACGGAGCTTGGGAGAAGGATGACTGAGGGGCTAATAATCGCGAGAAAATTAGGTCGCTGCAGTCCGAGCAGCAGTGAACCTGAGGATATGCGTGCGAAGGGGAGGAAGAGAAGTCCGACAAAGGAGCTGTGGAGGTATGCGCCAATGAAGGGTGGAAAGGTAACAACAATGGTTTACAAGAGGTAAGAGGAACCAACGAAAATGGAAAGGGGAGCCAACGAGGAAGAAGGAACTACGAAGGCCTCGCGAGACTAGAAGAGGTAGCCCGAGAGCTTTGTCATGCAGCGAGGAGGGGTTAACGCCGAGGCCAAATGGGAGACTGAGCCGGACTAGTGTTAAGCCTGTCAAGGCTGCCATGGGGGGTTTAGCGAGATAATGAAGATGGCAGCAAGGTTGCTGGAAGACAAGTTTTGATCGTGACTGCGAGGGGGGATAGAAAAAGGGTTGCCTTTGGGTAGAGAGAGTCACGTGAGGAGCAGGTTGCGAGTGACTTGAATGGGGAGCTAGGAAATCCTAGCGAAGGTATGAGGGGGACTAACTAACCTATTACTAACCTAAAAGATAACCTAACTTACTCTAATAAAGCTAAGACTATTTTAATAACTTACCTTAGACTAGATCAAAACATAACTCCTAAACTAGGTTTTGTGAGAGAGAGAAGTGTGAAAACCTAGGGGAAACCCTAACACAAGCCCTACCTAACCTAGGGTTTTTGAGGAGGAGCGCCAACCTAGTGAGGGAGGGTCCTAGGTTAAGCAACTAGCTTAGAAAAACTAAGGCAAAACCCTAGGGCACCCTCGCAAGGAGACGTGCCAATGTTTGCTAAGGTGACAAGAGGAAGGTAAAGCCCTATCCTAGGGCAAAGTGCAACTCTAAGGCCACCACTGAGACTCACATCCACCAACATCGAATAAGAAGGTAAGAAGCCTGGTCTCCTTGTGCTTGTGTTCATCCAACAAATCGAAGCATCACCAAAAGCAGAGATTCACCAGAAAAATAGCTTGCATTAACCAGAAAACTTCTTCACTAAGAGCACATCCATCCAGAGAAACCCTAAGGAGGGTAAGCCAAGTGCATAGTGTATTATCCCATAAGTTCTCATTTACATATGAAAGTGAGGAGATCTATTTATATGATTTGACACCCACTTTTACATGTAAAATCCAGGTTGACATGCCTTAAAACAAGTAATTTTGTAATTATTAAATGTCAACTTAAAATTAAAAGCGAATAATAATAAAATATAGACTAAGGTAGGCTACCTGGGGGTATTTGCATCCCCAGGTGCCAAAACACGTTCAAATAATCTAATCGCTCCGAACGAAAGGCTGGAGCGGGCTGGAGGGAGGGCGTTATGCCCCATCTAACCCCAAGAAAACTGTAAAATCCCTCAACGCCCTCCTCAAAGCACGGAAATGACCTGGCATGGAGGATGCCTTCCTTTGAGGAAAGAAGGTCAGGGAGAGCAAGGACCCACTGACTGAAGGGCCAGGAGGGTGTATGAAGTGGCCGCGATTGAAGACTAGAGTCTCGTGGCTAAAGTAGAGGCCACCCGAGCATGCAAGCAGGATATGGAGCCATGGGACCTAGTGGTCAACCCTTAAGTGCCCCAGACACCAACCTTCAGGTTAAAAACCTCCTTAGAGGGCAGTCAACATTGCCATTAAGCCATAGTACCCATAAAAGAGGACCAAAGGGTCTAGCCATGACCTCCATCGCTGAATAAAATCCCTCCTGGTCGAAAAAATGGTCCTCTCTCCTTGGGGTACACCTGAAGGTGCGCTGGGTACAAGTGCAGTGTAACATTGGCTTGTACTGTGGGACGAGTGCTCTTCCTGAGAGTGCTCGAAAACCTGTGAATCTGTTGGTACCTGTAAACCTACACAGATATCGAATGCCCGAGAGATTAAAAGCATCTAGAGGCAGACACTTCTGTCCTGCCTTGTTAGCAAAATGAGGGAAACAAACTAAAAACAATGAAAACTAACTAGATAATGAGAAGAAGTGAAATGCAATGCACAAAAATATGCCTAATGCAACTAACCTAACCTAAACCTGGTATAAAAAATAGGTTAAGTGAAATCATACCACCAATGTAACCATTTAAGTAAGCAATTCATACCTGTCATCTTACCTTTATCCCTTAGCGTAATCCAAGACAATACCCTCATTGATGATATGTTGAGTTAGATCCTATGATCTTTGTCTTAATGAGTGCAGGAAACCGAACCTTCTTAAGAACTTGGAAAACTTGAAACTGGTCCCATGGAAAAGCGCCACTTTGATAGGCTTTGTTGATCCATTTTTCTAGTGGACTTATGTATGGCACACCTCCATCATACATATCCTCTAAGAAAAAATTCTTCCTGAAACTCGCCCATAAATCCTGAACTTGGGAGGCTATCCGTGGAGTTGGGCTTCGCAAATCTTCATATGTGAGCTGTGTCTTGTCTTTGCATTTACTCGAGCTTTTCTTTGTACATACATGTATATTGCTTATCTTTTCCACAATCATGTTAGTAACCCCAATAATCCTTGAACTTTTGAAATTGTCCACAATATGATCCATATGTTCATGCTTCAAATGCAAAGATAAACAATAAATATTATGAGACTAAGGGATGAAAGTCATACATATCCACCTACCTTCCTCGGTCTTGTTGAGATGTATCGTTAAGGGCTTGCCGATGTAGGGTAGAGTGGGCTGAACAACTTCTTCTACGCTTCTTGATGGGCATAACTGAGAGTGATAACCTAGGCTCATCATATGCTGAATATCTGCAAAAGAATCCTCTGTGCGACAAGCTTCCCTGCTGTAGGATGAGTATTATGGCGACATTATGGAAGAATCACCAGAGATACGAGGTTCCAAGTCTTCGAACTTTTCATCATAATGGCCCATCTACATATAACAAGCAAAATCTGGTGTTGTTCCAGATTCGGTTATGGTGGCAAAAGGGTTGAGCCACTCTTCACCATTAGCCTCATAAGGGGAAGGAATGATCATATCTCTTTCAACAGGGTCTTTATAAGTTACGTATTCAACATCCCTGCTGGAGATGATTGAGAGTTCCTCGTTCCAAATAGTGTCAAGTTCTGGCTCTTCCTGAGTAACTTCACCAAGCTGCTCTTTCTTGCTACAACATATGGAGACAACGCTACCTGGTCTCGAGGAATCATAGAGGGGTGAACCCATAAATGTCCAGTAACCATCGTTCTTAGAATTCTTGTCATCATGTTCCTAGAGATCTAATTTGTCATAAGGAGTTTCCGTATGTTGGAAGGGAGGACTCATCATATCCTTTTGTTCCTCAGCTTCTTCAATTAGGATTTCCGGATCGTCATGTACAAGGCCATCATCATATTCATTTGCTTGGGAAGCTTTATCTATCGTGCTTAAGGTATCATCAGTTAGACCTTGAATAATGGCTACTTCAAATTGATCTTTGTTCTGGGCTTGCTTAATGAACAAGTCCTTCGCATGCTTGACATGAGATATCCATTCGTCACGACATCCTGAATCCCAGTGGTTACAAAATGTTTCCACCAATTCTGCAAATGATGGTATCGTTCCTTTATCTAGGCCCACAAACCAAGCAAGGGCCTTTCCTCCCAGGTGAAAGGCAAACGATTGCATGTAAACATCTTCGTAAACATCTAGTTCTTCTTTGATACAACATTCTGAAGCCATAGTCATACACCATTCCACATGATGTGTGGCATTATCATGGTCACCCTTGAAGGCATGCCATAATACCTCGGGTAACTCATCCAAATAACTTGGGAAAGCTGATCGATCAAGAGAAACGAAGCCAATTTCCAGTTTTGTAGTAGTCATATTATCAGGATCTTCAAACTTGAATGGAATATTATCTGTGGGTCCTTCTCTTGCATCATCTTGAGTCTGGGTTTTTCCCAGGGTTTCTTCCCATATTTTGTCGATCATGGCCTTTCTTTCCTATTCATCGAAACCATAACCCCAATCTATGCTGAATGCATTAATGAACTGCTTGAGTGAAGAAAAACTTTTGCGAGGAAAACCCTCATACCAATTTTTGACTGACAAATTGTCCTCTAGGTGAAGAGATAATAGAAATAGCCTCATCCTGATGTCTTCATGCACGATTTTACTTGGCCAGATGAATTGCATGAATGCTTGCACATGGGATGCTGCAAGGTGCTTATACTGTTGGAATAATGGGAAAAGTGCCTTTGGAATAATGGCATACTTGTGTGTAAAACCTGGAATGCATGAGAAGTCCAATATGTCCATCCGCAATTCATAATTGGATGCCATCTCGTCAGGCTTCCCTGTCTTTATAGAGTACTTATTTTATTTTTCTTCGATTGGAGTCGCCAGGAGAAACCTGCTAGGTTAGTTAAGCAGATCTCGCCAAAGTACTAAATAAAACAAGGGCATACCTGATAGATGAGACGGGCTGAGCTCTTTGTGGAGTCGCCAGGTAAGCCTCAAGTTAGTCCTTTCTAAAAAATGTATGCAATCATATACAACCAAGGGCTTCAAGACTTACCAAAATGTCATTTCTTGCCCGAGTGTGAGTCCAAGTTGTTGGTAAGCATATGAGGGAAAAGTGACCACTGTCACCTTAGTCACTTGTCCCCGATTACTTCGGAAGTTGAAACCTCCTAGGGGAGAGCCATATTTTGATCCTGCAAAGACACCAAAGCACAAAGAGGATCTTGCATGTATGTGAAATTAGTGGCCAGTGCCTAATGGAGTCAGAAAAGAAATTACGAAACGATGTAAGTGCATTTAATAATGGATATGTCGAACTTCAAAACCAATCGATTCTAATGTGCAAACAAGGAAATCATAACGCGAGTACTTGGCAAAGTTTAACTAATTCGCTATCTCCGAATCATGATCCATGTATCAATAATATATCGCACGTTGAGAGATACTTAGCTTTGGTTCGCGGTGATTATACATATAGCAACGACGTAACTAATTAAGACATCACAAATCACATCAATTACAACCTTTAGGGATATCAACTTATGAAATACTTTCGACAAAGTGCTGGTGTATCAACGCGAATCGTTTCCAAACTGCAAGCTTAACTTGCCAGTTGTAAACGGTGGAGCATGAACATTTTGCAAGTAGTGATTACAACAAATTGAGTGCTTTACTTATCGAACAAAATAATAAATTATCAGTGTGTTAATATAAATAATGTATGATAGCAATAGGACTGATTCACGCATTATATATGCAAACAGTAAGCGCACTTGCGACGATCATTTACATGAACGTGATAACGAAATAGGGAGAAACGAATTGAACTGTGTATTTGGTTGTCTTTGTGGATGTTTATGACAGTATTAGAGTAAAAATAGTAGGTAATGATGATCTACCCTAGTATTGGTACCGACTATATACCAACAATTCGTGTGCAGTCATATATCAACAAGACCCAAACATTTGTTGGTAGAATCTTCACTTGTTAACGCATAGACCTAGTGGTGGCGTAGAACTGAGAGGTAAGGATGCCATTGAAAGGGCAGCCTCCGGGCTAACTTAGGAGTTGAAAGAACCCAGTCTAGGGTGCAAGGAATGGTCTGGGAAGTCACGATAAAGATGAAGGAAAAGGGCCGCTACATGCATGAAGGAGGGATCGCAGTAACGGATGGGAAGGTGGATGAGGGTTGGCGAGGTAAGTTGCGGATAAGTAGTAGGCTGCGTGGGTGAGAGTACAATGGAGTTTGGGAGAAGGATGACTAAGGGGGTAACACTTGCGGGAAGATGAGGTCGCTGCAGTTCGAGCAGCAGCGAACCTGAGGATATGCGTGCGAAGGGGAGGAAGGGAAGTCTGACGAAGGAGCAGTGGAGGTATGCGCAAGCGAAGGGTGGAAAGGTAACAACAATGGTTTACAAGAGGTAAGAGGAACCAACGAAAATGGAAAAGGGAGCCAACGAGGAAGAAGGAACGATGAAGGCCTCGTGAGACTGGAAGAGGCAACTCGAGAGCTCTGTCATGCAACGAGGAGGGGATAACACCAAGGCCAAATGGGAGACTGAGCTGGATCGGTGTTAAGCCTGTTGAGGCTTTCGTGGGGGGTTTAGCGAGATAATGAAGATGGTAGCAAGGTTGTTGGAAGGCAAGTTTTGATCGCAACTGCGAGGGGGGATAGAAAAAGGGTTGCCTTTGGGTAGAGAGAGTCACATGAGGAGATAGGAGCAGGCTGCAAGTGACTTGAATGGGGAGCTAGGAAATCCTACCGAAGGTATGAGGGGGACTAACTAACCTATTACTAACCCAAAAGATAACCTAACCAACCCTAACTAAGCTAACCCTAACTAAGCTAAGACTATTTTAATAGCTTACCCTAGACTAGATCAAAACTAACTCCTAAACTAGGTTTTGTGAGAGAGAGAAGTGTGAAAACCTAGGGAAAACCCTAGCAAAAGCCATGCCTAACCTAGGGTTTTTGAGGAGGAGCGCTATCCTAGTGAGGGAGGGTCCTAGGTTAAGTAAGTAGCTTAGAAAAACTAAGGCGAAACCCTAGGGCACCCTCGCAAGGAGACCTGTCGACGTTTGCTAAGGTGACAAGAGGAAGGTAAAGGCCTATCCTAGGGCAAAGTGCAGCTCTAAGGCCACCACTAAGACTCAGACGTGCACATCCACCAACATCAAACAAGAAGGTAAGAAGCCTGACCTCCTTGTGCTTGTGTTCATCCAACAAATCGAAGCATCACCAAAAGTAGAGATTCACTAAAGAATTACCAGAAAAATAAATTGCATTAACTAGAAAACTTCCTCACTAGGAGCGCATCCATCCTGAGAAACCCTAAGAAGGGTAAAACAAGTGCATTGCATATTATCCCATAAGTTCTCATTTACAAATGAAAGTGAGGAAATCTATTTATATGATTTGACACCCACTTTTACACATAAAATCCAGGTCGACATGCCTTAAAACAAGTAATTTTGTAATAATTAAATGTCAACTTAAAATTAAAACCAAATAATAATAAAATATAGAATAAGGTAGGCTACCTAGGGTATTTGCATCCCCAGATGCCAAACACGCTCAATTAAGCGAATCGCTTCGAATGAAAGGCCGGAGTGGGCTGGAGGGAGGGCGTTATGCCCCATCTAACCCCTAGAATACTGTAAAATCCCTCAACGCCCTCCTCAAAGCACGGAAATGACCTGGCATGGAGGATGCCTTCCTCTAAGGAAAGAAGGCTAGGGAGAGCAAGGACCCATTGACTGAAGGGCCAGGAGGGTGTATGAAGTGGCCGCAACTGAAGACTAGAGTCTCGTGGCTGAAGTAGAGGCCACCCAAGCGTGCAAGTAGGATATGGAGCCTTGAGACCTAGTGGTTAACCCTTAAAGGCCCCAGACACCAACCTTGAGGTTAAAAACCTCCTTAGAGGGCAGTCACCAGTGCCATTAAGCCATAGTACCCATAAAGGAGGAGGACCAAAGGGTCCAGCCATGACCTCCATTGCTCAATAAAACACCTCCTGGTCGAAAAAATGGTCCTGTCTCCCTGGGGTACACCTGAAGGTGCGTTGGATACAAGTGCAGCATAACACACCCCAATGACCAAAACCTTAACCCTAAATCTCCAAAGTGATCGATGGCTGAGATTGGATCTCAAGCCTCACTTAAGATCAACGACCATGACTTAATCTAAAGTTCACTTTTAGTCATCAGCCAACATTAAGTTAATTAATGTGTTTTTCCTAAGTTATACCTAGGAAAGGGATACAAAAGTCACATGCTCTCTCAAGCAAGTACCCAGAGAGGTAATCTGGACAACTCCTGCATGCCTGACACCTGGCCTATGCAGAAGTAACTGTCCAAGCTACATTCATCAACACAAAACTGCCTAGAAAAGCTTAAAATTGCACCCAGATCAGGATTTCTCGCCCCTAAACTTGCCCATAATCAACTCCTTTTTGTCATATGGACAAACAGACCCACAGGAGTTCTCACCCCTATACTGCCCAGACATGAGGTCCAAAGTCTTTTCCTGCTTATTAGGAAGCAGGACAGTCCCTATGTTATTCTTGTTGAAAAATTACCAAGGTAGTGTTTGTCCACCTTATGATGCCTTGGGGTGGACATGAACACTTAAAAGTTGTGGTCCCTAGTACTTTTAAAGTGAGAATGACTTTATTTGAATATAGTGACTTTTAAAGTGAGTTTGAGTCATTAATTATTTTAAATACTAAATAGTGATTTTATGAGAATTAAAAAGGTGGGTGAGTAATAAAGTCTCATTTATTATTTAAAAGTGAATTAAATGCTTTTAATGAGAAAAAATGAGATTTAACATGAGCTCTAGATCTCTTCTAGTTATGTTTTAATATAGGCCATTGATTTTCAAATGGTGGTTACTCAAACAAAAAGGCTAGGGAAAGGTTCTGGGAGTATCATTGTTCACTTTCACAATTAAGAATTTTGAGAAAGGAGAGAAGAGCAAGAGAAGAGAGAGAGGAGAAACCCTTGAAGAATTTCAGACTGAGCTGAGTAGGAATTTTCAAGTGGGCACGATTTCCAAGGAAAACATGTGCAATTAATGCAGAGTGTACAACCATCAATTCTGGGCACAAATTTTGAGAAGATTTTCTGAAGTGACATGTGCATTTATTGCATGCAGTACAGTTCAGATTTGGCACATTTTTTTGAGGTGAATAACTGGCACAAATTTTGAGGAGGGTACAGTATTTAATGCTGTCCGTACAACACAGAAATCGATGCATGCATTTCTGGCATGTTTTCCAAGGTCGCATGTGTGGGCCTTACAACTGTTTGAAGGGCACAAATTTCGAGATGAAGTCTGAAAATTTTTAGCAGGTCATTCAGTGATTGTTTGGCACAAATTCCAAGGCGTTTTGGTTGAGATAAGTACTGCTGTAATTTTTTTTAATTTGCTTGAAGAAATAAAATTCTCTCTGAAACAGGTTTTCCCTTTAGGGTTTTATCCTGGACAAATTGGTCAAAATTACTGAGTCAAAAGTTTAATGTGTGTTGGCTGTCATAATTTTCTGAGTAAGAAAAGTAGGCTGCCATAAATTCTTCTGAGTTATTTATGTTGAAAGAATTCCACTTGTTTCAAGCAAATAGTGAAAATTTTAAATTTTAAATGATTATGCATACTGGGGTTTGGGCATTAAACTACCTGCATAGAAACTAAATTTGAAACTGGGTTGGGCTTCCAAAATTTTCGATGCTCATAAAACCCAGCACAGATCTTAAAAACTCAAGTGAACACTGTATGCAAATAGGGCGGTAACAGGTAGCACTAGAGTCAGTCCTATGAAAAACAAGATGGAGAAAGTAAAGTATAAATCTAATCTAAAACCTAAAAATCCAAAAAGAAATGGATGTAGAATCTGTGATACATACCTGTCATTGCTCGTTGGAATCATCTCTCCTAACATTTGAGTTCAAATGGAGGAATATCACTATAGAAGTTTGTCTGAAGGAGGAACTGGAAAAGGATTTGGACCGTGTAATGTGATGTTGCTTGGAGGAGGGGGTCGTCATTGTGATCTGGATGAGATAAGCTCACTGTTGGTATGAGACCAAGGCTGGCAATGTTAATGAGGTCTTGCAAAAGTGGAGGTGGTCCTTTGGGTCTGTAGTACGTACAGATCTGGGGTTGGGGTTGGAAACAAGATCGCTATCCATCTACCTCTTGGTGCCCCTGATAGATGGGAGCACCATGAAAAAGGAAGTGATCCACTAAGTGGAAGCTAGTTGAGGATGTGGAAGTTCCGGTCCGGTTCAGATTTCAACAGGGCCTATAGTGTTGATTCTTGAGCAGCATCGAGAGCCATTCTCTGGGAGAATGGAGGCACCTGGTCAGTTACCAGAAACTTGATTCAGTCTGGGACTGAAAACTCAGCCTGGGCCTGAGTGCCACTCTCTGGGAGAGTGGAGGTACTTGGTCAGTTGCCAAGCGTTGAACCTGGGTCAACTTTATGCAGCCTAGGGCTGAGGCACCTGGTTAGTTACCAGGATATCACTAAAAGCCCTAGACTGGATCTAGGCAAGTGATATACTCCTCTTGGTCAATGGGTGATGGGACCTTCTCAAGGGACTGGCCAATCCTTGTTGTAGATACCCAACACACGACCATGAAGTCAACAAGGAAGAACAGGATGAAAAACACTTAATAATCCTCCTTGTTTTTGATGAAATGCTTAGAGTTGTCATGAAGACCAAGAAGAACTCTTGAGATGACTTAATAAACCAAGAAAACCCCTTGAGGGTCCAAGCACCCTCAGCATTGGTCCAAGCATCCCTCTATAGGACCTTGTGGTAAAAGTTTAAAAAAGATTAAAAAGAAATAAAAGTTAAAAATAAAATAAAAGTCAAAATGGTCAAAAGACTAAAAAGAAAATTAAAAGACCATAAAGGACTAAAAGTAAAAGTCAATGGTCAAAAGATTAAAATAAAAGATTAAAAGTAAAAGTAAAAATATCAAAAGATTCATTGACTTCCTATTTTTATGGATTCATCATTCATTGATGAAGTATAAATTCATGATGATCTTCATTTGTTTTAATCATCAATTGAACTGATCTTCATCTGAGGAATTTCGTGGGATTACTTTCCGTGTTCATCTCTTTCTCTATCGTTACTTCTGCTCCAGATCTCAGTAGCCCTACTAGGGCTTCTTTCTACTGCTGCCCACACTCTACAGTTCACGACAATCTTAACTTGGGTCTGCTACAGCTCTCGGCAGTCTTGGTTAGGGTTGGTTCAGTCCTCGGTAGCCCTACCAGGGTTTCTTTCTGCTGCTTCCCACAATACACAGATCACGACAGCCTTGACTTGGGTCTGTTACATCTCTTGGCAGCTCTGATTGAGGTTGATACAATCCACGGTAACCCTGCCAGGGCCACCCACAGTTCACCCGAGCTCTGTATAGGGCATACAACTTGGCTCAACAGCTCTGCTAAGGTACCCACAGCTCACGGCAACACTTGTGTAAGTCTGTATCAGCAGACTGCATCAGTTGAAGACTAATTCAAGCAGGCTGAGGAAGAGTGAAGGCTGTTCCAGGCAAGTGGCAGCATGGTTGGGGTTTGACCATGACAAACAAGGTGACAACAGACACATACTGAGCATTCATCTCAGAATTCTTCTTGAACAGTTAAGTAAACTCAGAGTTGATGTAAATATTTCTCTTCTATCTGTTCATGTACAAACTCAGCCATCTCATTTAAAAGGTGGATTATTATTTGTTTTGGGGTTTTATTCCTTGAAAGGTTTCCCCAATAAAAATTCTTGTGTTCCTGTGCATAATGTGTGGATGGTTGTTTCAATGTTTATCTTTACTGCTGCTACATAACTCAGATATCTAACTACTGCTGATATATTGTACAAGTCTGATTAGAAGTTCCACAAAGAACTGTTACTGCTATTAAATTTCACATACATGCTAAATTTTAACATATAGGCCTACACCTTCAAAGCTCTCTCTACTATTCAATTCATCAGAGCTGAAGATCGTCTTTCATCTGCCCCATATGTTCCCTAACTCTTATTGCTGAAAAGTCACTCTTACGAGCTGTTTTTCTATGGAGGTCAAAAGCACCTTCTTCAAAATAAATCCTCCCTTTATCCTCACACCTTCATAGTTCTGTTCCTCTATCTCTCAATACTGAATTGATTGGTTTTCCTCTGGCTTTTCTTGTACTCATGTCTTTATGGGAAATGATGATGTGGATCCAATGTGACAACCTTGTGGAAATAAGGTTGATCCCAAGTCTAATATGAAAAATGGAAACTGATGATCGGGGATTGATTGTTTGGTTATTTGGGCATCTCTCCATTATTCCATGCAATGACCATTCGATAGACTGGGACAGGTGTGTTAAATGGATTGGTCATTAATTTTGACTTGGAGCCACCAAGGTCCAGTACAAGCAAGCACATAATTCCTCAATCTTTGATCTTAAACATACCTTGATGTAGCACTGGATCCTTTGCTACATTGTTTGTGCTTATAACCAGCCATTTAGTAAAGCTTGACACCCTGATTTGTCCCTTGTTCATGATGAGCCCCCGTAATTCCCCAATCTTTGACCTTCACCATACCTTGATGTAGCACTGAATCCTTTGCTACATTGTTTGTGCTTATAACCAACCATTTAGTAAAGCTTGAGACTCTGATTTATCCCTTGTTGATGATGAGCCCCCCCTATGCCAGCCCTCATTGTGTTTCTTTTGGCAGTCCCATCAAAAGACAATTTTTAATGTGTCTCCCACTTGGTATCTTTAATTCTTATGAGGGATTTTCTAATTCTGTGTTTGCTTCAATTCAGAATGCAATCTTCCAATTTTCAATCCATCTAACTTATGTCACTGTGTAATGCTGAATTTAATCAGTCTTCTTTGCTTGTGAATGCTGTGGCCTTCCCTTGTTATAACAGCTTCCCCTGTTCTAATACTGTTTCATGTTCAAAATGTGTTACCATTCATATTGAATGGTCAATAGAAATCTGGGTTTGTGTTTTACTAATAGTGCTATTAGTCTTTAGATTCATATCAATAGAAATTGAATTCCTGAAAGTATTATACAAATCTTTGAAACTTGTAGAATGGCTTGATACCAATATTACAAGTGTTTTGTGAGATTGCATGTATATCTTAATGTGGCATGTGTAAAAATTTCTCATGTTTGAAATTTTTGTCTTTTCTTCTTGCTAAGCAGTAAATATCATTGTATTGTGTAATATTCCATGCATGAAAATCTAGCTATTTTGTTTCTTTTCTGTATTTTCTTCTAGCCTTTTACTCTACTTATTGAAAAGTATCTTTACTTAGAATATGTTTTGGAGAAGCTTTAGCTTAGTCTCATATCTGATCATAAATGCATTCTCTGTGAAGCAGCATCATGCAAAAAACAAAAATTGCTATGTTTGCAACAAGCCTACAAATGGTGTCTTTAACACTGCTCATGAGATCCTGCGAAAGATGGGGGAAGACAAAGTTGGTGCTACAAAAAAAACTAAATAACGGTAAGCACTTTTACTTATAATGATGCAATGTTTGTTTTTAAAATGTGAGTCATTCATCATTGTGACTCACATTAAAGCTTCCACTGTTTCTCCTCTGGCTACCTGGCTCATCAAGCTGTACTGTACCATGCCTCAATTTGATCCAGTTCACTAACCTCTTTTTTTGGTTCTTAATATGATTTTAGTTTCTCCTATTTTGATGTTGCTGTTCTGGAGCTAGGTTGGTGACAGTGCATGCACTCTACTATGCTGTTGTTAGTTATAGAATAAATGGCAGTCCTATTGAATGCTTTTGCTCATGTGTATTCTGGACATTAATGATTTGTTCTGTCCTTTCTTTTTATGTAGTATCTTGTTTCTTATATGTCTTGGTTCATATGGACTGGCCTAACTTGATTGTCCAAGTAACATTCTTTCTGGAAAACTTTAAGATGCAGTTTCTAATCTTACCACTTTCTTATTGTGTTTCAGTAAAGAACTTATCATACCTGCCTAGTTTGTATAGGTTGGAAGTTGATATTCTCCAGCTAGTGGAATCCATTGTCACAAAATACTCCTAAAATCCATAACAAGTTCTTGCATTTTTGTAATTTTGTTTGGCCCATTTTAACACAACATACTAGCACTCAAGTCAATCTGTGAACGTTCTATTTCCCAATGTAAAAATTGGAACTTTTATATTTGAGGTGAAAAAAAGTTACATTTTGTATGTGCTTCAAGCACAAGGTCACAAGGTCAAACTGGACCATCAACTGCTCACTAGGAGCAAGATAAACATATTCTATACTACTATCCATAAGTTGCTATTGCATTCCGAAATTATCAAAAAGCCTAAACAGAGGCTGGAAAAGACATGCCACTAAAGGTCACCATGGAGCCTTTCCTACTGCCAATAAGCATTAGCAAATTAAAACAATGCATATATATATTTGAAAAATTATATAAAGAAAGATGAGTAATTTTTTTAATGTCCAACAAATGACCACAAGAGTAGGTCAATGGGACTGTGTGGTACCATAATGTCAATACAAAGTGGTAGTGCTAAGGCGGCTCCTATAAAAAAGCGAGAAGTACGACTTTAACCTAAAAACCAAAAAGTGCCGACTTCAAAGATGGTGAGCCAATCCTAGAGAGAAATGTATTAATAAAATGGATCTAGAATCTGTGATACAGAAATGGTAAATTTGTCATGGTTCACTGGAAGCATCTCCCCTAACATCAGAGGCCGAATGAAGGAATTTCAAAATAGAACTATTCCTGGATGAAGAGTTAAAGAGGAGCTATAATGGGTAATGTGCTGTTGCCTAGAGTGGGGGACCTGCTGTTGTGACCTGGATGAAATTGTCTGGCTGCTGGTATGTGGCGAAGATTGGTCATGCCATTGGTGTCTGGCGGAAGTGGAGGTGGTCCTTCGTGCCCTAATTGGTTTGGGGTCGAAAGCAATATCGCTATCCGTCTGTCTTTAGGTGCTCCTAGAAGAATTGAACATTGGAAAAAAGGAAGTAATATGTTGAGTAGAGGCTGCTCCGGGCTGTGAATGTTGTTGGAAGAGGAGGGAGTGACCTCAGAGGGCCTCCTGCAAGTATAAGGATAGATATCCTTGATCGGGATACTTGAAGAAACTGGTTAGAGTTTGAAGCACCCTGAAAAGGAGGTCCCTAAAAAGACAGTGGAATTGCCTACGAATGCCATAATATATAGGGAAACAAAAGATGAAGTGCTCCTATCTCCTTGGTCTCAACCTCTTGAAGGTGACATACCTGGTAGATCCTGTTTGATCGGTCAATCCGGTCATTTGTCTCCACCCCGAGATGATGAGAATCACTCTGAGCTGGCCTAAAGGAATACAAAGAGTGTGTGCCCAATGGTGGAGTGTGTGACGGGGTTGAACAATGAGACCATCCCTCAGATCCATGAAGTGCTCAGCGTAAAAGGCCTTCTTTGGACGTAACTTGCCTCGAGGGTTAATCCAAGTGACTTGCACAAATTGTCTATAAGTGTCAATTTGGGCGATTCTATTCAACTCCTGCTTGATAGGTAAGAGGCACCTAGTGCGTCCAGGGAATACCTGAACGGAGGAAGTCGGTCCGTTGCAATACCAACAGACTCCAAAAGATCCGTGACCCCCACATACCAACACCAAGTGTGACCTAGAGGGCTAGTTGACGCAATGGATTCTGATGAGTGATAGGCTAGGTATAGGTACTGATCTTGCCTCTTCTTCGTGTTAGTAAAGCTCTGAAGGCGGTGTAAGAGTGAGACAAGGTTGAACACAGTCTCAATCCGAAAGGGTCGGACATTGAACTCTACAAGTATGATGGGCTAAGGTATTGTTTATTTGATGATGTGATAGAGAAGGAGGATCTGCACTCTCTTTGTTGAGGCCCAATTAGAGTCTAGTAGACAAGACCCCCAAATCTCTGAGCCATAGAGGGTTGTGGGTTGGATGAGAGTGCCCATGAGAGACATCTTGGACGAGATGTCTTAAGAATTGTGTTTGAAGCACTATCTCTCGAGATGGGATAAGGATCCATAGCCTTTGTTGACTTGGGGATGAAGGGCATGCCGTAGATTGAAACGAGGTCTTGTGAACTGTATTGCAAAATAGGTATAGGTGGTGTTGATCTCAATCTCCTCCCATCTAAAAAATAAATGAAGATCCGTGAGAAGCTACTTTAACCCGTTGAATATTATGACCTTGGTTTTACCTAGGTAGATCGTCAATTGATGAAGATCACAGAAGAGGGCTAAGGCATCTAGGTGTTTCTTGAGAAGGGTTAAGGATCCATAGACTTTGTTGACTCGGGGTTGAAGGTCATGCCATAGATTGAAATGAGGTCCTGTGGATTGTACCCCAAAATAGTTATAGGTGTTGGTGATCTTAATCTCCTCCCCTCCAAAAAATAAATGAAGATCTATGAGGCACTTCTTCAACCCGTTGAATATCATGACCTTGGTTTAGCCCAGGTTGATCGTCAATTGATGAAGATCACAGAAGAGGGCTAAGGCATCTAGCTGTTTTTGCAACCTCTCTGGAGATGAGGCTAAGAGGACCAGTTTGTCAACAAAGAGAAGGATAGATATCGAGACCTAGTGGAGAAGGCACCCATCTCCATCCCGTCCCCTTCAAGATAAAAAACAATAAGCACAATCATATAAGGAAGAACCTTGGCTCTCGAGGGAAAGCTACATGCACTTTGTTCTTTGTCATCTCCATCAAACCTTCAGAGACTTGGACCCCCTGCTTGGAAAGTCCATCTTCCATTTCATTGAGATCTTTGAAAATATGAGCAAAAGAAATGTTTTTGAAATTACCCCTTAGTCGAAGAAAGATATTGTTCATTGCTGATTTGCCATTAATTTGATTGATGTAGAGCTTTGAATCTCCAAAACTTGAATCCTTGCCCCAAACCTAGTTTGAAGTAATAATAGAATGAGTCAGACATGTGTAGCGCTTCCTTAGCTGCACACACCCTAGGGTTGCCTCGACTCGCACCATTAAAGGACTCCCAAGGAGTGTTTTTATCAGCTTTAAGATTGCTTACATGCCTCCCAACTTTAGGTATTGGGGCACCTTATAATCCATTTTAAACAAATTTTATCTTAGAAGAAACTTCTATTGAATAAAGGACTTGCCTATAAAGATATTATCATTCCTAGTAAGCCAAATGCTCCAGGAAACAACATAGGGGAGGGTTCTATGATTTTCCACAAAGGGTTCCTCTATTCATGATTTAAATCCACCAATCAAAGCAATACCTTTCCTATTTTCTTTGCCTCCAGATAGAGAAGATAGCTCTTTCTCTATGCCCATGGTGAATTGGCAATATTAGAATATGTTGAGTAGATTTTTCAATATTCTTATACAAGCAATAAAATCCCAAATCCCGCTAATATCTTCTATGGGGAACATCCCAGGTTAGGGTCTTGTTGGACAAGGCAATCTAAAAGAAGATTCTAAATTTTGAAGGATCCATGAGCTTCCCTATTTGATGTCTGGCTAATCTTCCAAGAAACTAACAATATACTAGCTTGTTAATGTATTCCCTTCCTCTTGGATTTTTGTCCATATCAAAACATCCTCAACCATGTTGAGCTTGATGGAATTCCTCTATAAACAATGGATAATGAGTCCCATCCCACTCAAGTAGGCTTAGTCCCCAAATATTTGAATCGTAGAAAATAGTGGGTTCAATGGAGTCCTTAAGGTCCAATTTGGATGAGATACCCCTTATTCACCCATGTTTGGAGAGCTTGCCTCAACCTGCATCTAGGCCTTGAAAACTGAACTCCCATATGTGTATGCAATAGTCACCTCAACCTCTTCCCCTTCAAGAAAAAGTCGAAATTCGTGAGGGACTTCTTTGAGTAGTTGAAGATCATCACCTCGGTTTTCCCAAGTTTGATTGTTAACTCCCAAAAGTTGCAAAACAATGTGAGAGCATTTGGTTGTCTCTATAGACCCTTAAGTGTGGAGGATAGGAAGACCATGTCATCGATGAAGAGTATGGAGTTAAGGATATGGTGGAGGAGACAACCATCGCCTGGTTGGATGTGCTCATGCAAGGTCTCTAACTCTCTTATGTAGGTCCCAAACAAAGTGGGTGAGATGGGGTGTTACGCTGCACCTGTACCCAGTGCACCTTTAGATATTCCCCAGGGAGAGAGAGGCAATCTTTTTATGACTAGGAGGGGTGTTATTCAGCGGTGGTGGTCATGGATGGGCCTTTTGGTCCTTCCTTTAAGAGTACTATGGCATTAATCGCATTGATGACTGGGTTTTGTTGGGGTTTTTAACCTTGGATTTGGTGTCCGGGGTTCCTAGGTGTTAATCATTGGGTCACATGACCCTACACTTGTTTCCTTGCATTGATGACCTTTCTTTCAGCTGTGAGACCTTGGTTTCTCTTCATAGTCACCTCAGACACCCCTTTTGGTCCCTCTGCACACTGGCACCCTCTCTCCTTGGGCTGTTTTCATGATGATGTCATCCTCCATGCCAAGCCGTTCTGCTAGTTTGCAGAGGGCGTTGAGGGGCTTTCAACATTCTCGAGGTTAGATGGGGCATGATGCCCTCCCTCCAACTCACTCCAACCTTCAGTTCAAAATGATTTGCTTGTTTCCAACTATTTTTGTCATTCTGGGTAGTCTTTGGGGGAAAATGCCCCAAGTTACCCATAAACTGGATTATTTTATATTATTTTTGCTATAATTTTAAGTTGTCATTTTATAATTTCAAATTGACATTTTAAAGGCATGTCGACCTAGTGAGAAGTCTATAAATAAGCCTCTCCTCACTTCATTTGAACATAAGACAAGTGGGATAAAACATTATGTTACTACTTTACCCTTCTTAGGGCTTTTGGAGCGATGCACACCTCTTGAGGACGATATCTTTATGGTTTGAAGGCAAATTTCTGGAGTTCTTTGTTTCATGCTCTTTGCTAAGGTGATGCTAGGATTTGTTTGTCACACACATGCACAAGGAGGTATCTAAGTTTTTATCTTGATTTTTTTTGTTAAACGTTGATGGATGATGCTTGTTTATGGTTGAATGGTAGCCATTAGTGCTGCATTTTGTCAAAACTAGGTCTTTTTTCAGCCTTTTGTCACCTTAATATTGTGAAGGACGTCCTTTAGGAGTCCTTTGAAGTTTGGGCTTTAGGTCTATGAGTTTTTCCTTGACTAGGCTTCCTTTAACTAGCTCTTGTGGTTGTTAGAGAAAGCCCTAGTTTGCCAAACTTTGAAAGGACCTCTCAAGAGGAAGGCTGGTCACCTTACTTGATGCCCTAGGGTTAGGGTAAAACCTTAAAACCCTTGGCTTATCTTCATCTACAACTTAAATTGCATTCTTTTATATCTTTATATTTGCGTTTGGATCTTAGGATTAGGTTAGTTAGGCCTGCAATTTTGTTAAGAAAACCTTAAAACTTCCGAAATTAGCCCTAGTGGCACTCTTTTTCTTCCCCCTTCTAACCTCACCTTCCTCTCCTATCCCTCATGGCCTCCTCATTAGGGCTGCCTCAACCCTCAACCACAGTTCCTTTCATCTCGGCCTACCTTATCTCCTCTTGCCCTACCTACTAGGACTCCCCCAATTCCTCGGCTATCCCTTAACCCCCCTCATCCTGCTTGTTTAGTAACTTGGCCTCCCCTCCAGGTCTAGAACAAACCTCGACCAACCTCCTTCTTGGCTCGGTCTGCCCCTTTAGGGCCATTCTAACCCTCGCCCTACTATAAGAAATGCAAATTAAATAATTATCATTAATAAATAATAATGAAATAAATATTAATTAATTAGGTTAACTAAGGGACATAACTCTTAGTGAATAGTCACTATGTAAGGCCTATATATACGGGCTACTTTAGCATTGTAAAATCATCATTCATATTTTACTCTTATATAACTATTGAACATGGAACTATTTTTTATTGGTCTATTCAATTGAGATAGCTTTCGAGTGTAAACCGGATACGGTATACAATAGTGGTATTAGAGCCCTTGGCCATTATTTAGACTTTGTCTAATTTGGGTTTTAGACATCCATTCAAATTGATTAATTACTTAGTACAAATAAGAAGTGGGGAAAGAAAAAGAAAGTAAAAAGAAAACAAGTTAAAAAGAAAAAGAAGAAAGAAAACATTTGAACGGAAAAGGACAAAAAAAACAAAGTAAAACCACACATGGTTTTTTCCAAAGCCTAGGATATAAAGTAACCCTTTTATAAAATCAAAGAGAGAAAGTTTCACAAGTTTATTAATTATATATAGATCAATGTTATTAGAACCCAACTGGTTTTGAAAAAACCCTTCGGTTGGACCGTTTTACAAGCTTCACCTAGTCAAATTTTGCACTCGAACCGTTTTTGGCTGGTTCCATACGAAATTGATCAGTTTCAAGGCTGAATTGGCTAGTTCCATACAAAACCGCCTGATTTTCTCCAAACCGACTGGTTCAGTACAAAATTGGTCGGTTCTGTACAAAAACGTCAAGGACCCCCAAAAACAACTAATTTCAAATTCTTTCAATAAAATAAAAAATAGGGTCTACGTGTGAGCTGTTTAATTGACCCATGACCCTTCTAATGTTATAAAAGGAGGCTCCCACCCTCCATATCAATCACATTTAGTTGTGGATGCACTTGGGCCCTCTTCCACAACAAGAGGATGTGAACATTGATGTTGCAGTTAGACAAGTGCCTTCAAGCCGAGGGGAGTCAAGCCATGCTAATGTTAAGGATGTAGATGATGACTATGAGTCTAAGCATGAGGACTCAGATAATTTTGATATATGATTATAATCATTAGATTGTAGATTCTAGTGTCTAGACTGCAGTCATATGCTTATATTTTGACTTTAGAGGCCATTTATAACATCTTTGTTGATGTACTTTTCTTTAGATATGTATTTGCAGTCGATGCTATTTTGGTTTTATACACTCTTACTTGCTATATACATGAGAAACTTTGCATATTTGTGTATAATGGTTTGAATTCACATGGATGCACATGGATATATATGTATTTTTTGAAAATACGAATGTTTTATGTATTTTTGCTGAACCGGTTTATTGATCCGGTTTGTTTCCCGGTTTTTGTCCGGTTCTGGTTCTCGGGGTCAGCCGGTTTGACCATCGGTTCGGTTCTGATGACATTGATATAGATATATATTATTGGGTTATTGGTACATATTCTTTATCAAATTTTAGTATTTGGTTATTCCATATTGGACCAAAAGAAAAGGATATTGACAAAAAATTCAAAAAAAATTAAGAATATAGATTTTAATGTTGAAAAGAAGGAAAAGTTTCCTAGCACCTCAAAAAGAAATGTTGCAATACTATTTAAAATTAAAGGGACACTTGAAGGGATGATATCACCATTTCTATTGCACCTGCTGAAAGTAATAATTATATTAGTATTGAATTCGCTAACCATTTAGTGATTCCTGAGTCAAATATAGGTGAAGGGCTAGACTTTTGGGATAGGAAACAATTTGAAATAAATGGCTTACAATTGAATATTGTAGATTATATGGTCACATCGAAATTAATTGTTAGTTCTTTATGGAGCTTTGACGGTGACATGATTTTGGGTTGAGCTTGGATAAGAACATTGGGGACTTTCATCTTAAATGCCGAAAATAAATTTCTAACAATTTCTTATAAAAGAAGAAAATCACATTGCAAGACGCTACAATGAAGGTAGATTTAGAAGCTCCAACATCTGAAGACCTCAAGGATATATCAAAGATGATTTCATAGGACAATCATAAGTCAGAACAAAATAAGCAAAAATAAGTTCAACATGTACTTAGGACAATCATAAGTCAGAAGCAAAAGAAGCAAAATAAATTTATTTTTGCATAAAATCAATTCGACAAAATATGTACTTAGAGCATTTTAAAGAATAACCCGTGCATATACATGTAATTACCAATTTCCACATAATTGTATTTCAACATGTTTTATACTTTAGGCATTTATAACAAGAATTCTCCATAATAATCAGATTATTTGACTGTTCATCATTTGACTAAACTACCAGTAGGATACTTGTAACTGTAGGTTATAGTAGGTCCCTTAGCAAACCAAAAAATGATGAGTCCACCCTGCCTACCAGCTAATATCTTGTTGGCCCTAGGAAATCGATGGATTTTCTAGCCCTCGAGCCGACAAAACAATAATCTCGAGAGCAACATCCTCTGTTCCAATGCCTTGATCAATAGTGCAGTAAAACCATTTCCTTTGAGTTTCCCACCTCCTCAAAGCCTCGAGTTAGCCCCCTCCTTGGTATTCCTCCTTTCTCATCTAAAAACTAAGTCTCATTCTCCTCAAAAGAAAAGCCAACCCCTCCTAGACCTGTAAAACTTTCCTATATACCTTTTCCTCCTCCAGAAGCCTGTGGGCTTACTCCACCACCCCCATCCCATTTCTCGGACCGCTCAATCATTCAATTCCCTTGTTTATTTTTACAAGTTACAATAAAATATTATTTTATTAATTGTTCGTTTTTTGACGAGTCCAATCTCGTTCAAGTTAAATAAATTTTGTTAGGTGAGCTGACTGCCCATTTATTATTAATTTCTTGATAGGTTGAGGTGGTGGGTTAATTATCCATCCACTCACTGTCTCCAATATTAATCAAGTTAAATAAAATATTAATTTAATATTCATGTTGTTGACCTTTCAAAATTTGAAGTTGTTATAATTATAAAATCCAAATTTGGTTCCGTTATCTTTCATGGTAGTAATTTAATAATATAACTTTTTAACGAGTCTTATCTTAACTCCCTTGATACATTTAATAATTTAATAATCCCTTTTCTTTTCGGTCAATCCAAGTTTATAATAAACTAACTTACTAATTAAACAATTCAACTTATTCACTTATGATTCTTTGGTAATGGATAGGCTATTAATAATAATAATAATTATTTATTGTTAATATTATTATTATTATTATTATTTTGACAGAAACGGTTATATTGTATTAAGAAGGTGGTATAACCACAAAGACCGGACCAGAATACAAAACGCCCTTATGGTAGCGTCAATAAGAGTTCAGCTTTTAGCTTCTTAGTTTACGCCCTTGAGGAAGCGACAATAAGAAATCAACAAGTCTTGTGATATGCCCTAGTGTAATCGGCCTTTTTAGTTACAGTATTCTTCATTTATAGCTAACAGAGTAATATGTGCATAATCTTACCGGAAATCTATTATCGGCATTCAATATATCCCAGATCCTAAAGCCGAACTATCTAATAGCACGATAACCAAGCAAAAAAACGATGCAGATAACATAGCAAAAAATGTAATCCCATCCCAGAATTCATTTGATATTCTCATCAAGGCGAGACATGGGACCTGGCTTGGTTGCAGCGTTCAACTTGACGACTTTTAGGGCCAGCTTATACACTTTAATCTCCAGTTCAGCAATCAAACCGATTACAACATTCTCTGCCTGCTTCACTACTTGTTTGATTTGCTTCCGCAGGAACACCAGATCTTTGTCAACATTTTCCAAGCGTCTGCCACCTTCAGTATCAATTGCCTCCACCTGTCTTTGCAACACCATAACATCTCTTTTGATCTCTCTGATATCTGCTTCGACGAAATTGGGTGGGGGGGATGAGCTTGTGGATTCGGATGAAGCCTCCATGATGAACACCAGGGCCTGCTTCCCTTCAACGCTTCTGCAGCTCAACTTCAACACTTTCGTGAGATCGTTGTTGCAACAAATCAACCAAATTCTGCTTCCTCTTCCCTTATCCTTCCGCATTTTAAAGTCCTTATGGTTCAGGAACGTGATGATCACAACATTTAAAACCTGCGTGCGAGCCATTAAACCTTGCACCACCTCACTCCTTTCGCACAACATCGAAGAGACATGCAACATTTCTCGCGTAGGATGAAGGACCTCCTTCGTACAGTATTTAACCATCTCTCCAATGTCCAGCGTGCGACCACGTGCCAGCCTTGATCCACATGCCCCATCAACAGAAGGACGCACGTCGAGGGGGAGGAGCCTTAGAGCTCGGGCCCATGAGGCCATTAGCCCCACTACCCCAACCATGATCCTATGGGGGAGCACAAAAAGAGCTAAAACCGTTAATTAGTAACAACCTGGGGCTTAGGGTGGTGCCCAAATTCGCTGCGAGGTCTACTTCCTTATTATGAATTCGCAGCACATGGAAGAAGTTAATTTTAAGGAAGGAAAGAGCCAAAATCTTGATTTTTTTAATCAGGTGTCGAAGATGCATTTGGTTAGGAAGAGAATTCTCGGCCATGGCTTGAATAACTATTCTCGAGTCTCCCAGAACTATGAGCTCGGTGATTCCTTGGTTCTTGGCAATCAAAAGCCCCTGCCAAAGAGCTAGGGCCTCAACTATATTGTTAGTTTCCGAGCCAAGCTCCCAGGAGAATTTGGTTTCCAGATGTCCATCCGAGGTGAAGAGAACCCCGCCCCCCCCGCCGCCCCAAATTATTATTATTATTAACAATAATAATAATAATTAATTATAAATTATCATTATTATTATTAACAATAACATCAACAATAATAATAATAATAACTAATTATTATTATTATTATTATTAACAATAACAATAACAATAATTATTATTGTTATTATTAATAACAACAACAACAATAATAATAATTATTATTATAATTTTTTTTTGTAAGTATCCACAGGGGATTTGAACTCATTACCAAATGCTCTAACTCTGTGGGCAATGGTTATTATTATTATTATTAGTATCATTAAACTAATATCAATAATAACAATGTATCCATTACCAAAGAATCATAAGTGAATAAGTTGAATTGTTTAATTAGTAAGTTAGTTGATTATAAACTTGGATTCACAGAAACATTGTTATGAAATGAAAATGGATTATTAAATTATTAAATGTACCAAGGGAGTTAAGATAAGACTCATTAAAAAGTTATATTATTAAATTACTGCCATGAAAGGTAATGAAACGAATTTGGATTTTATAATTAAAACAAACCACCACTTCAAATTTTGAAAGGTCAACGACATGAATATTAAATTAATATTTTATTTAACTTGATTAATATCGGAGATGATGAGTGGATGGGTAATTAATCCATTGCTTCGTAAGGATCCAAATTGATACTATCAAGAAATTAACAATAAATGGACAATCAACTCACCTAACAAAAATTATTTAACTTGAAGGAGATTGGGCTGCTCAAGAAACGAACAATTAATAAAAAAATATTTTATTGTAACTTGTAAGAATAAACAAGTAAGGGAATTGAATGATGGAGGGGTCCGAGAAATGGAACAAGGGTGGTGGAGTAAGCCCAAAGGCTTCTAGAGGAGGAAAAGGTTGGCTTTTCTTTTGAGGAGAATGAGACTTAATTTTTGGATGAGAAAGGAGGAATACCGAGGAGGGAGTTCACTCGAGGCTTTGAGGAGGTGGGACTCTCAAAGGAAATGGTTTTATCGCACTATTGATCAAGGAATTGGAACAAAGGCAACTGCTCTCGGGATTATCGATTTGTGGTCTTTGGGGGCTAGGAAATCCATCGATTTCCTAGGGCCAACAAAATATTAGTTGGTCGACATGGTGGACACATCATTTTTCGGTTTGCTAAGGGATCTACTACAACCTTATGGTTACGGGTATTCTATTGGTAGTTTAGTTAAATGATGAACAATCAAATAATCTGATTATTATGCAGAATTCTTGTTATAAATGCATTAAGTATAAAACATGCTGAAATACAATTATGCCAAAATTGGTAATTACATGTATATGCACTGGTTATTCTTTAAAATGCCCTAAGTACATATTTTGCCGAATTGATTTTATGCAGAAATAAATTCCTATTGCCATGCTGTTAAAAATTTTCTTATGCAAAAATTTATATAGATCACTGAAACTGAAACTTTTGATGACAGAACTGTTAACACACATTTATTGTTATCAGAAAACAACTCTTAAGGAGCTAGGTACAAATTTGATGACAAACTTAGAACTTAAGTGCCCATCTAGAATGCCTGGGCAGTGCACAATTATTATATGTCATGTGTATTTGTGATGAACTAAAATTGTTACGTAAAAGAAATAATGATGATGATGTGGATCAACTGATGATTGAGTGGAAATGCTTGCTATAAATGTGTATTTTGCGAAATACTAACCCACAGGACACAGGGACTATGTGATAGCCGGACACTTGATATGATATGTGGAATAAGAACTTGTTATGTAGCAACCAAACGTGATGATACAATGACATAATCCAATAATCTTGATAGCAACAGAGTACGATTTTATGTTGCGTGGGAGCGCCCCCGCCCCCTTCGTCCTCGCTCCTGAAGCTTGTTTCGAAGGAAGCGTCTAGGAAGCGCGCTTCCTAAACGCTCCTGCATGGGAGCATTTTTAGGAAGCTCGCTTCCAGGCAAAAAGAATCGCTCCCACCTTTTTCCCAAGTTTTCTTCAAAGAAAAACAAAATTTTAAGTGATGGGTGGGGGTAACTAACCCTAGGTCCATACTAATGCTATATAAAGGAGGCAAAGCCTACTCTAATAAAAAAAACCTAACCTTAGTAATCATCAGTGGCATTAAATGGTAATATTAAATTCTTAAAGTAAAAGTTGGCATTCTCCTTATCTTTCATTTTCTATCCTTTTACTTAAATTTTTAACATTACCATTAATTGTTTCAGGATGTTTGAGAGTGGTTCCAACCTCATGGGACTTCAAATGCAAAAAGTATAATTTTTTATCCCATTCAAAATTCAACAGGGTTTATGTTTTAGGATTTTAGGATTGCAATGTTTCCACTAGATTCTATCATGTATGAGGGTATGGGATTGCCATTTAATCAAACATATCAACCCCTCTATGTATCTTGATGTTGTTGGTGCTGGTTGTTTAGATTGATGTTGGTGGCCTCAAAACTAGTTTTTGAAGAATCCCTAGTTTATAGCCTATTTATTGATATACTTTGGTTCATATATGGATTGCACTCGGAGCTATTTTGGTTGTATGCACTCTTACTTGCTATATACATGAGAAACTTTGCATATTTGTGTATAATGGTTTGAATTTTGATGGATGCACATGGTTTTGTTGACATATGTATCAAAATATATAAAAATATATATTATATAAAAAATGCTCCCACCTCAGAAGCTTTTGAAAATTTCACTTTTCGCTTCGCTCCCGCTCCCAAGTATGTTGAGTGGGATGGATGTATTTCCCACCCTATGTTACTATGATACATGGGGTCGTGGGAGGGCCGTGCTGAGACACGCTTTCCATGTTGTTGTGATGACGATGGTCAGATGCCTGCTAGGAGGGGACAGGTCCACTGTGACGACTGCCCCTAGGTTCTTTATGTAGTCAGGTCGATGAAGTCGACATCCACTTCTTTACTAGCAAAGGAAGGATAAGGAGGATGCAGATGTAGGTTAGGATGGGAGGATGTGTTAGTTAGTGCTACTAAGGGTTGGGTATTCCTTGATACCGAGTTAGTGGTAGTATGTACCCATCTTTGTATTGACTAGTTAATAACAACATAAAGATAATGATATGAAATCATAAAAGGGATTAACTGTAAAATAATTGAGAATGTTAAAGTGCACACACACACACACACACACACACACACACACACACACATATATATATATATATATATCTATATATATGCTTTCTCTTTAGCAGGTATGCATAGGCGGGATGGTGTTTGTTTATAGTGTATATCCAACGTATGCGTACATTGGCCATGCATGCACACGTTGTACATGTACGATAGTATCGATGTACAACATACTTGTCACTCTTGAATAATAGTATGAAATGTCATAGATAACTCAGTTAAGGATATATTAATCAATCTAGGTAATGACTGGTTAAGTTGTTAATGTTAAAATAAGTGAATTAGTCATTGTATGTAAACACTGTAATAAACAATTAAGATAAGTGTCTTCAATATGAAGTGTCGTAGATAAACATTAACACCGGAGAATTGAACTGTTTAATTGTTAATCATGATTAATTAACCCATTAAGGGTACCTTGTTTATTAATACAAAGATACCATGTTGATATTAGGTTACTTATCGATTAAACAAATAAATGTTACTATACTTTTTATTAAAGGTGAATAATAATAGCAACATTTATTTGTTTAATCGATAAGTAACCCAATATCAACATGGTATTTTTGTATTAATAAACAAGGTACCCTTAATGGGTTAATTAATCGTGATTAACATTTAAACATTATTATTATTTTTTATTAATATTATTATTATTATTAATGGTGAATAATAATAACAACATTTATTTGTTTAATCGATAACTAACCCATTATCAACATAGTATCTTTATATTAATAAACAAGGTACCTTTAATGCGTTAATTAATCATGTTTTACAATTAAATAGTACAATTCTCTATTGTTAATGTCTATCTACGACACTTCAAATTGACGACACTTATCTTAATTGTTTATTACAATGTTTACATACATGGACTAATTCACTTATTTTCCACATGATCAACTTGGCCATTCATTACCTAGGTTGATTAATATATCCTTAACTGAGTTATCTATGACATTTTATACCACTATTCAAGAGTGACAAGTATGTTGCACACCGATACTATCGTACATGTACAAGGTGTGGATGCGTGGCCATCGTATGCACAGGTGGTCGGATATGCACTAAAACAAACAACATCCCACCTATGCATACCTGCTAACTAATAATAGTACCCATGTAGAAAGAGAGCATATACATATATATATAATTACTTTAACATTATTAGTTATTTACAGTTAATCATTTTTATGATTTCATATCCTTATCTTTATGTTCTTATTAACTTAACCAGTCAATACAAAGATGGGTACCTACTACCACTAACTCGGTATCAATGAATACCCAACCCTCAACAACACTAACTAACACATCCTCTCATCCTAACCTACATCCGCATCCTCCATATCCTTCCTCTGCTAGTAAAGAAGTGGATGTTGGCTTCATCGACCTGACCACATAAAGAACCTGAGGGTGGTCGTCACAGTGGACCTGTCCCCTCGTAGCAGGCATTTGACCATCATCATCACAACATGGGGAGCGTGTCTCAGCATAACCCTCCCATGATCCTGAGTATAATAGTAACATAGGGTGGGTAGTACATCCATCTCTTTCAACATACTAGGTCTATACCCTATTAAATTGTACTCTTTTGCTATCAAGATTATTGGATTGTGTCTTCGTATCATCACGTTTAGTTGCTAAGCTTTACTGTATAACATGTTCTTATTCCACATATCATATCAAGTGCCCGACTATCACATAGTCCATGTGTCCTGTGGGTTAGTATTTCACAAAATACAGATTTATAGCAAGCATCTCCACTCGACCATCAATTGATCCACATCATCATCATTATTTCTTTTCACGTAACAATTTTAGTTCATTACAGGTACGCATGACATATAATAATTCAATCAATCACATCATAAGATGGTATCTACGTACCACATCATATATTTCACATTTTATTAATGAAACATTTAAACATAAACTGTCATCGTAAAAAAAAGAAATCCCATTATAATCACAACATCGTAGCCGCATAAACATAGTAACATCATAACCATAGTGGCATCATAATCATAGTGACAACATAAACATAGTCACATCATAATCTTGGTTCCATCATGTCGTAAATAAAGCTTACTTAGTTGAGCGGAGTCCAACAGATAATAAGCAAATAAAGTGCAGTATGTTTTGCTAGTAAATATGTCTAATCAAAGTATGGGGCGTTACATTTAAGATTATTAATGTTCTTAGAATTAGCAATTACACTATTAACCATCCATCCATCCATAATGATAACATCATTGCATGGAAATAAGAGTACATCAATAAATGCACATGCACATGATATAATGAAACTATCTAACCATGTAAAATAATTGAGATTCAACTACCATAAAATTGAGTAGCAATTTCGTTCACCTAGATCCTAGGCTTGAAATGGACAAGTATCAGGATTCCTAAGGGGGTCCTTGATATACTTGAAAGTACGTGTGGTCCAATTCCATGTTCAAAGCATGTCTAGTGCAATGCTACATGCATGGGGTGCTGAAGTGAGTAACGATGATGGCGACATGACATCTAGGTGGCCAGAAACAACCTTGCGCACTTTCAGCATAAAACTAGCGAACCAGAGCTTTCACACTGGTATGATTCCTGACCGCAGGTTTAAATTCTAACAACAAATACTTTGTAGATATCTTTATAGATGTCGTAACACGTCCTCGACCCAATAACGATATCCCAACGGTGTATTTCACTAATCATTGTTAAAATCCAATGTACCATGTCATTCATATAACATTTGAAAAATATACCATTAAGCGAATATGATGTCACTGATAATATTTTACTTGCAAGGCAATAAATAATCAAAATGGCACTAGTAACTCAATTTCCAAGATTCCAAGATATGTAATATCAATGGCACAAGATATTTTGAGTCTCAAAATAATATCATCCCTCCATAGATCATTATCCACATCAAATTTAAAGATGTCATTGTATCATTCATCACAAGAAACTTCAAGTTATTAAGGTGTGGAATATTACTTGAGTGTTTGGAGAAGATGATGTTTCTCTTAAGATTATAATTAGATATTAAGATCATTCACAAGACACCATGGAACCTAAGATGATTCAAAACACTGGTTCGCTATACATTATGTACCGTTAGGGTGCCAATGATAAAAATCACTCTAGCAACCACTAAAGCCACCTGGGAGTAAGAAGATTAGTGCCCCAAGTACACCAATGGGCACATGCTAGGCAAACATAAATCAAGTTATCAATTGACTTAACCCAAAAGCACAATGCCAATGATGACAGTCACTCTAACATAGTGCAGCAAGGCAGACTCTTAGAGGTTAGAAGAAAAATATTTGAGAGTTATATAATGCTGGTGTTTTGATAAATTGCACCATCAAGGTACTAAATCAAGGTAGCATATCCTAAACCAAATGTAATCAACTCTCAACAAGTGACTTGGGTAAGTTCCCAATAAAGATGTTAGCCCCTCTATCTTCAAAATGAAATACCAAGTTAAGAGCAAATCAATTAGTGACTAAGTAACAATATGAAGAAGGTCCTCCTTTATGATGATAAAAAATTAGTGAGTGGCAAAGAGTATAAAATGAGTATTACCCAAAAATGTCTTCAATAGGGAAGAAGGCTTACTTTAATGTAGGCTATACATTGCAAATTTAAACTCAAAAGTCACTGTTTTAACAATCATAAAGTATAACAACTTTGGTCATGAAATGAAACAGAATATGGACTGAGTAAGTTCTGTTTTTACTATTTAGTTACCGATTTACAATCAAAGTCAAAACAAGTGATCAAGAGGTCGAATTGGTAACAAAGGTGAAAGAGTGTAGTCTTGATATTTACATTTTCAAAATTATATATGCTTACTTTGATGGAATGTAAAGCCAAATACCCAAAAGCAGAGTAAGAACATATCTGAGTTGGTTTACTTGCTCTTCACATGACTGTCCAACTTGAGGCTGAATTCAAAGCTTGTTATGGCAGTCTTATGTGGGCCGAATAGGATACTTGTGAACAGCCCTTTGTGATTGCAGTTGTGAGTTATGACAGAGGCACAATAAGTCAAGTTTTGGTGACAAGTGTGTGCATCAATTTTTAAAACTTCCAATATATTTACTTGCAATTTTACAATGTAAGGAACAAGGGAAAGCGGTATGGTGCCAGATTATAAAATTTAAGAGGCCCTATGCTACAGTGATGTACCAGTATGTCACTGTAACAAAGCAGAGATCAGATCTGTGAGGAAACAATTATTATATTAACAATGAAATGTCCAAATTTCAAAACCCAGTAAAATAAAAAAACTTAATGAGGGCCGGTTTCAAGGTTAAAGAAGCAGTATGGAAGAGGGCCAAATAGGCTCTTACAAGTTACAACAGTCCAGGTTAAAACCAAATTTATCTTGTTTATGTTTCTGATTTATGACCAGCAAAATAATGTAAATGGCCAGCAGAGTAAGGAGGCCGGATATGTTATCCGACTAGCTAGTAGACACTAAATATTTCATGAATTGGTAGCTATAGAAGAAAACAAACTAGAGGGCCATTAGGGCTGATATTGATCCCATTAGATTTCCAAATATTCTTAAGCTTTTAACCCTCAAATAAAAAATGTCATGAATTATAACCATCAAACTGAGAAGGCCAATTTGGCCATACTAAGAGAGAAAATTACTGGGTCAAAAATTGTTCAACCATAGTGAACATGTGAGGAGGGATTCCTCACACAAGGTTGATTCAAACTCAGCCTTTAGATCCACACTAAAATAAATGAAAACCAACATGCACAAGGGTTAGATCTTCTAAGCAAAATCACTTGTGGATAGATAAAAGATACTTGGGTTTTTTCTCAAGAAACTTGTAGATTTGTTGGTTTTAAGAGAAAGAGGGTTTGATAGAGATAAATTTGAGCAGTTTCCCCCCTTTCCAAAGTTTCTATCTAATGAATATCAAGCACCTGCAAAACGAGAAAGAAGTTTTTTGAAAGTATATGGAAGAAAATTTGGGAAAATAAAAATAAAATTGCAAATGAGAAAAAATAGACTAGTGCCAAAGTAGATTAATTGGTCAAGGATGGAGTCAAGGAACATGTAAGATCCATCGATCCATCTAAGTGAAGGCCACCTAGTCCAATCGTATGGCCACTTCCAAGATATCCTTAAAACCCCATGTGAGCTTGATAATCTGGATTCTATGGCATAAGTGGTAAACACAAACTCACACACAATATCAGCCAAATTAAATCAAATTCACCATTCAAAATTCATCTAAGCAAAATTCAACAAGGGCAAGAAGGAAGAACACATTCAATTCAAACCCTAGGATAAGCTAAAATTACTTGGACAAAAATCATATTATCTTGGTTGTAGCTTACCCTCCTTCCTACAATAGCTTGAGCATATCCATCAAGACATCAACAATCCACCAAGACAAGAGCCACAAATTTTCAAGTGCAAAGATTATTTTATTCCCAAAAATTCCAACCCCAAGGGATGAAAACGTCCCACCTTTTATTGTTAGAAAATTAACTCTGAAGGTCCTCTTTATAGTTTTGGTGTGGTGTGATAAAGAAGACATGTAATTTGTTCCTTGTGTATATTTATGTATAAAGTGGAATTATATATAAATAAATTATGTTTTGTACTTTATTGTATTGGGTCTCACTTAAATGATATCTAATAATTAAAGTGAGTTATTATTAAATAAGGGTGCATTTAATGATGGCCCTAAGTCTTGTAAATGAATCTCAACCATAAATCAGGTAGTTAGAGAAGTAGTTACAAAATTTAAAGTATAAAACTAAGGTAAAGGACAAATTAAAAAGTCACCATCAATGAGGAGAGAGGGAGGAGATTGAGACCGAAGGAGAGAGAAATTCCCTAGAATATTAGCACATTTCCCAAGACAACATCAACACAAATATCGAGGCAAAGTACAACACCATTTAATGTAGCTTGTCAAATCTGTACAACACGTGTGAGGCACATAAATCGAGGCAGATCCATACACCTGTTTGACAGGGCCGTACAACATTTATTACTATTGTGGCACAATTCTCGAGGCAAGGAAAAAGTACATGACTGTACATCACGTGTGCAGATCTGTACAACACGTGTGAAGGTACAATAGATCTGTACAACAGTTCATTGGCACAAAAATCCAGGTATTTGCTGTTATTTTGGTGAATGATTGTCAGTAAGGGTTGGAAGAGAAATAATCTCTGTGTTGAAAAGAAAATTTTTGAGATTCTCTTTTTAATGATAATTCTCTCTTTCTAGGGTTTTCCCCAAGAGTTGGGGTTTTGCCCTGTCTTTGACCAAAATCTTTTGTGTATTCATGTGTGAATGATTTGCTTCAGTCTTGGAAAGTTCTTGAGTTGGTGGTTTGTATTTTAAATTTAAGAAGTAAATTTTTAGTTATAAACCCTAGTTTCTCAAGTGTTTGACATAATGTGTAAATGAAAATTTTTATATTAAGTCATTGAATTTCTTCATGGTATCAGAGCCAAGTTGAAATAGTAATCAAAGTTGTGAATCACAAAAGAGTTGTGTTGTCTTTCCAGTTTAAGATTTGTTGTGAGTTGTTTTTGAGATTATGAGCATTAGGTATGAAGATAGGTTGGATGACATATCCAACTATCTACCTTGGAAGGTTAGAATAACTGCAGTGCTCAAGGAATGGAAGATATGGAGCTTTGCAAACACCAAAATGACGAAGCCTATTGACAAGGATGACTTAAAAGAACATTAAGCCCTTGAAGCCAGAGCCCAGAGAATCATCCTAGATGGGGTAAAGGATCATTTGATTCCACATTTGGCAGAGAAAAAGACTGCTAATGACATGTGGGACACCTTGAAGCAGTTGTTCAAGTAAAAGAACGAGAACTGAAAGATGTTGTTGAAGGACAAGTTACATAATGTGAAGATGATCAAAGATGAAATTGTAACCTCCTACCTAACTCGAGTGGCTTAGTTCAAATATGAGTTAGCAACAGTGGGAGAAACTGTCTCAGATTCAGAGTTGGTGAGGATAGCCCTGAAGGGCTTCACCAAGAAATGGGAAGTTTTTGTCAAATGTATTGTTGGTAGAGAGAAACATCCGGAATGGTCCAGGCTTTGGGATGATTTTACCCAAAAGGAGATTTGAGAGGGAGCTCTGGGTGGTCAAGTCAACGGGGAGGTGGAGCATAATGTAGCCCTTGCAACAAAGACAAACAAGGAGAAGAAAGACCTTAGTCAGATTAGGTGCTACCATTGTGGGAAGATGGGACACTATTCTTCGAAATGTCTTGAGAAAAAGAATGTGAAAGAGAAGACTAAAAGAGATATGGCAGCCTCTGCAACAGTAGAAGATTATGCCATGAAATTTGAATAAGAGTTTTCTCTTGTCTCAATTGATTCCAGTGTAGGAAGTTCATCCTTTGAGAATGTCTGGGTTGTTGACAGTGGTGCAACCATACATATGACTGGAGTCTATGATTTCTTTCAGATGATCACAATGTTGGGGCCAGGACATTTCATCCAAACAGATATTGATAGTCCTCAGATAGCCATACAAGGAGTTGGAACTATTAGGTTTCAACAAGATCTCGGAGAGATCCTGGAAATACACGGGGTATTGTTTGAACCTGGGATGAGAGTCAACAAATTCTCAGTATCATCCTTTGAGGATGAAGGCTATGGAAAGATGGTTAGGTTTGGCCATGTCTTCCTGTATCGGAGAGATGAGCCAGTTGGGAGCACTATTTTATTGGGAGATTGCAGGGATAGACTTTATGTCCTTAGAGGGCATATAGTACGACTAAGAGCTGGGGCAGGAGTAGGAGGGTGGCTATTAGAGTTAGATAATGAGGATGGTGTTGCATCTGATAGATATGGTTCTGAAGAGGAGAGTGACTCTCTCCAGAGCACTGGCAGGAGGCTCAGCCAGTCCAGTGATGGTACATACGAGCAGTTGGATGAGACTCAGGTCGAGTCTTAGGATTCAGAGTTTCAGTTCGAGGTAGAGCATCTGTTTTCGAGATTGATTTCAGAGCAGGAGGGAGCTGTTGTAGGAGTCAGAGATGGAGATAGTGCTGGTGACCTTCCTCGTTAAGAGGGAGTGTTAGAAAATTAACTCTGAGGGTCCTCTTTATAGTTTTGGTGTGGTGTGATAAAGAGGACATGTAATTTGTTCCTTGTGTATATTTATGTTTAAAGTGGAATTATATATAAATAAATGATGTTTTGTACTTAATTGTATTGGGTCTCACTTAAATGATATTTAATAATGAAAGTGAGTTATTGTTAAATAAGGGTGCATTTAATGAAGACCATAGATCTTGTAAATGAATTTCAACCACAGATTAGGTGGTTATAGAAGTAGTTACAAAATTTAAAGTATAAAACTAGGATAAAGAACAAATTAAAAAGTCACCACCAATGAGGAGAGAGAGAGAGGAGATTGAGACTGAAGGAGAGAGAAATGCCCTAGAATATTGGCACATTTCCCAAGACAACAACACCACAAATATTGAGGCAAAGTACATCAACATTTAATGCGTCCTGTCAAATTTGTACAACACATGTGAGGCACAAAAATCGAGGCAAATCTACAACTGTTTGACAGGGCTGTACAACATTTGTTACTGTTGTGGCACGATTCTCGAGGGAGGCAGAAAGTACAGGACCGTACAACCCGTGTGTAGATTCGTACAGTTTCGTACAACACGTGTAGATTCGTACAGTTTCGTACATGTGTGAAGGTACAACAAATCCGTACAACACTTCATTGGCATAGAAATCGAGGTATTTGCCGTTGTTTTGGTGAATGAATTTGTCCGTAAGGGTTGGAAGAGAAATAATTTCCTCATTGAAAAGAAAATTTATGAGATTCTCCTTTTAATGATAATTTTCTCTTTCTAGGGTTTTCCCCAGGAGTTGAGGTTTTGCTCGGTCTTTGACCAATTTTTTTTGTGTATTCATGTGTGAATGATTTGCTTCAGTCTTGGAAAGTTCTTGAGTTGGTGGTTTGTATTTTAAATTTAAGAAGTAAATTTTTGATTATAAACCCTAGTTTCTCAAGTGTTTGACATAATGTGTAAATGAAAAGTTCCATATTAAGTCATTGAATATCTTCATTTATAGGGTAAGGGGGACTTCCAAAACCCTAGATGAGATCCAAAAGTTTTTTCCAAAATTTGTTACAAAGATGGATGATCCCAAGGTGGCTAATCCCTAATAAATGGCTTAGATCCATCCTCCAAATAAAAAATACTACATTGAATGATCAAATCGTTGGATAGGAACGATGACTTCAATCCTTGAAAGAGAAAAATAATAAAATACATTGCAAATACCATGGGTTTGAGTAATACCAAGGGACCCAAATACCATGTGCTTAATACAATGGGTCCTCTCCTTAATTTAAGGGAAAGTCAAATTGTTGGCCCTTAGGAGGACAATTTTACATTTTTGAGAGAGAAAAGTAATTAAAGAAAACCAATACCATGGGTTTAGGCCAATACCAAAGGATAAATACCAAGGGAAAAATAATACCAAGTGTTTAATAGTTAATACCAAAGTTTAGGTCCGATAGACCAAAGTTTGGTCTCAATGGACGTTAACCATCATCATCATCATCATCACCAAGAGCCTTCCCTCAAACTAAGGAATGATGCAAATTGTTTTCCTTGAGGAAAAATCTAAGGCACACGTGTGAGAGAAGAGAGGCTTGATCCAAGTGAAAGGGAGCAAGATCAAAGAGTGTGACTTAATCTTTAGTTGACATATGCATTTTTAGCCGTTGAGATGCCTCCACATGTGTGCCATAGCTCCAATTAACTTAGATTACTTTAGGAAAATTAATTTAATTTTTTCCAAGTAAATAAAAGGTGCAATCTCAATGTATAATTTGAAGCTCTAGTGCACTTTTTAATTCCCAATAATTAATTATGCTAGACCTAGGAATTTTTTAATAAAAGCCATAGTCTAAGCCATAATTAATCTCACGTGCTAAATTAAGCTTATATAAATCCTCATTGCTTAGAAAACTGCCAAGGAGGACAATGTTCCATCATTTGACGGATTTTGACCATGCATCTGTGTAGTAGGGGTTAATGAGACCCCAAAAATACCAAAACGTTGTCAAGAGCCAAACTGGAAGCTTTCCATGCACATCCATGAAATTCTACATGCTTCCCATTGATGGAGTGTTGTTTCAGTTTCAGATCTTGCCCAATTGGTGAGGAGGTTCTGACATGCAAGTACATAAGATGAAAGTACAGGTCGAGAAGAATCCAAAACATTTATCTAATTGAAAAAATACCGAGTTTTGCTACAAAAAGTACATTCATGAAATTTTGCACTGCAGTCACTAACGAAATCCCCACTACCTTTTTTAAACTGATTGATCCATGTCGGTAGAGATCCAAAAATGTCCCTAGAATGAAATTATACAAAGTACAACTTAAGTTATAGCATACCCCCATTTGGCCACCTTGAAACATTGAAAACCCTGTAATCACTGATAAACCTCTAATACATTGGCTAGATGATGCCTATCTCTATCATATGTCCCTGATGGACCAGCAATAAAGAATGTCCATGTGCACATAACAAGAATGCGAGTAATCACCATAATTGACTCGTTACATAGCTAGTCATGCCATGCATGATGATATCTTCAAAAATGTTCATGGGATGCATGAGTTAAACCATTAACTAGTACTAAGAAACATCAAGGCATTAATAAGAGTCATTTTCTCCTTCTAGATGGAGTTAATCATGGTAAAAAAAGGTTGGTCAAGTGAAGTTCTAGTTCAAGGAAACTGATGGATTCCAAACAAGAGGGAAAGGGAAACTCTGAGTTCTTCACCATTTGAACAAACACTAGGGATGTGTCTCACAAAGGGAGCCAATTGAAAAGCAGTACTACCCCCTTGGACCTTGACAATCAAACTCACCATCACCCTTTTACTTTATTTGCTTGGCAATTCTTGGCAACTCTTCATTTTATTCTTTGACTTTTCTTTCTTGTAATATTTTGTATTTAAGACCTTGGCCTTTTTTATTTTTTTTGCTTTTAAGGCCTTTTTCATGGGCAAGTTTTTCTTGCATTGATCCTTTTTTGGATTTGACTTTTTGTTTCCATTGGTCTTCAACTTTGACTATCACTTTTTGTAGGTACAAGGAGTCTTCTACTGGAAGCTACTTCTTCATATGGCCTCATTTATTTTTCTAACACAGGGGAGGAAGGACTTTCATGCTTTAGGTCTAGGGAGGAGCAACTCCTTCTGCTTGGTGTTAGTGAAGCCCCTAGGATTTACAAGGATGGCCCAAATAACCCATCACGATGTTTCTCACAAAAAATGATCAATCTCGAGACACCATGGATAACAGGGAGGTCCTCCTGGTGAAGATGTCATAGAGGGGAGGGGTCTAGAATCCATTTATGAAGCCTTAACTAGAGCAATTACATCAAGAAGTGGAGCGGATAAGGATAATGGATGAAGGAAAAGGTTGACCTAAAGGACTGTGTAAAAACTCTTAACAATACCAAGAGTCACCTTAGTGCTGTGGCTAATAAACAAATCACACATCTTTCACCCTTTTCAACCTAAGGATGGTACTGCTAGCTATACTCATCAAACAATCACTAAGCATTTATTTTCATTAACTTATAGGTAGTTAAGTAACAAGACACTTCAAATAGGGCCCGTGTCCTCTATTCCATGTGTTGGACACGACACTTGCCCTAATATGTGTCCGACACCAAAATTTTCGTGTCCCGAAATCTGGACACTTTCCAACACATGTCGGACACGTGCCAGGAATGTGTCTTGATTTCTAGACATGTGTCCTGTCAAAAGGGATATAGAGGAGGAGGAGGATAGAGGAAAGAGCTATGACAATATTGCTAATTTTGACATGGAGGAGTAGGAGGATGACTGACAGTGGCTAGTACCATTGATGAGCTATGATATTCTTCCCTGTGGTTATTTAGTATTTTCATTTTGTATCTAGCAGTACTGTAGACTTAGTACTAAGTAGTATCTACTCTATTTTGTATTTGCCGGTGCCGTTCTCTCGATGCCTATGTAATACATTTTGATTTTTGTGGTTTAATAAAAAATATCAAATATGCAGTTTATGGTTCAAAGTTCATGATTCATTGATAATTTTTTTATTGATTCATCATTGTAAAATTTCAATTGAGTGATATTATGATTGATGTACATTGTATATACTTCTAGTTTCTAAAAAATATAGATCTTTATGTATTTTCTTAATATATATATATATGTTGCCAAGAAACTTGGGTACAGGTACGGGTACAGGTACAGGGACGCCACTTTTTGAAAAAGGGTACTTGGGTACGTCGGGGGTACTGTATATATATATGTTATAGTCACAGCATACATGCATATAGATTTCTTCATAAATTGTGAATCATGATTCATAATTATAAATTCACTGATTATTTGAACAGTGAACATTCAGATTGAAAATTTGAAACATAAAATTTGATAAATCATAGACTCGGTAGATATCAATTAGAAGACTGGAAGTTACGTAAAATATGATAAATCATTGTACCAGGCAGCTGTAACAGAGAATCAAACTCAGACATGAAATGATGAAAGTACACTTGAAAACTTATTNTGCACATTTGGTAGCCAAATTATGTTCCATGAGTGCTGAACACAAAACCATAAAAACATTCATTGTAAATCAATGTAAAATCAATCTACTAGATTTGGAAAATATTCAGTGGAATTTGAACAGTGTTGCAAAGTGTGACATAAGTCTTGAATCAGACTCCATACGCAAGCAAAAAATTAGTTCAGATTTGGAGGGGGGTCATTACATTTTCCCCAATGATTTGCATTTTATTGAGTCGGCCGTACCCCTGGAGTACCCAAACATGGGGTACGACGTACCATTTCGCCTATAAGTACCCCTTTTTTTATAACGGAGTCTCGGGTACGTGGACCCAGTATGGGGTACGGCATGTACGGCAGGAGACGTACCCTACGAGTACCAAAGTACCTGGTACATGTACCCTACCGCCGGGTACGGGTACCCTGGCAACATATATATATGTGTGTGTGTGTGTGTGTGTGTCCCCCGTGTCCTATTTCCGGTGTTGTCATGTCTCGTTTCGAATACTCGTATTTTCTTGTCCTTCGTGTCCCGTGTCCTTGTGTCATGTGACTTAGATAGGTAGACATCATCATCATCATGATATTGGCATGTAGCAGCTCATACATGTCCTCTGATCATCCATCATGTAACATTACAATCATATGATAGGGAGTTCAGGAGTAGCAAAGATGGACTTTCATCTTTTGGGAATAAGTGAAAATAAGTTTGTGGTAGGGGTGCCCCACAAAGTGTGGCACAACAGTAATAAAGATGGCAAAATTGAGGCCCATAAGAGAGCTCTTCCCTAGGGTTGTTATCTTCTCTGGTTATTGTAGGTCTTAGGGTTTCCTCTTAGCTGTATCATAACTTATAGCGAAGGATTGTGCTTTACCTACAAAGTTTTGGGACTTTTTTTGGTGATACTGTTTAATGGAGAAGAGCGCCCCATGCAGGGCTGTTTTGGCCTCTATTTTATGTGTTGATTTGGAGAATTTCTGCTAAATTTGAATGCTCAACATAAGGGATTTTTTGCTGTTTTATTTCAGAAATGTTTTATGCCGATTTGGAGGCTTTTTTGGTTGGTTGGAGGCACTGATAGGGTGCTTTACTAGTTCTCTTTTTGGACTCTCCTTGTTCAGAGGTTCTCTTTAGCTCTCTTTTGTGGATGTTTTGGGTTTTTTTGTGTCTATTCATGCTGGTATTTTTTTCACTTGCACTCTTTTTCACCCTCTAATCCAAGCAGAACTGAATTTTTTTGTCAAGAATCTGAAGGGTTTTCAGAATGCCTTATACTTTACCCGAAGAATTGCTTGGTGACATGGATTTCTGGGTTACTCAGTGGATCTGTGAGACTATTATCTAGTAGCATTTTATGTAGGGGTTACAAAACCAGTGTTTCTGGATGATCTTTATTAGTTTTTGAAACCCCTTGTTGGTCTCTTAAACACGTTTTCTTGAAGCTTCACAGAGACTTCTTTTGTTTGGCTGAATGGATTGCCTTTTTGCTACACATATGGTAGCGTACTTTGTAGATCAGGCTATATTGGTTTCAGATGTTGATGTTTTGGGTATTGGCTCCACCTTATTTGGAGACATTCTTCATTTTCCATTGGTTGATAATCTTCTCTTGGATGCTGTAGTTGGTCATGCGAGGTCTACTCCTTAGCTATTGGTGGTAATGCATAGTGACGGTAACAAGCCTATGACCACTTGCTTGCAAAGGGACACTCCTCTCAACTCCTTTCTATGTAGTTTCCATTGATAGATCCGTAGGATCTGTCCCACTGTATTCTCTTGATGACTTTGAGTGATTCTCAATGTGTGTGGATCTTTTTCTTCCACACTATGATATTTGTCATTATGGAACATAGTATATGCAACACATTGGTTAATCACAACATTGATTTTGTGCTCCACTATGATCTTGGTCTCTTGTGGGTGTGCTATCATTGGCATCTATAGTCTTTTTGATCAATAGATTGTGCTTCTTTTTTTTCCTTCAACCGACCAATACTTTAGTGGCTCTTTCTTTCAAACTTCATCTAGATGCCAACCTTTGCCAGGTTGTGGAACTATGTTGGTATTGGTGCTATGGTGTTTTGGGGAGATTCTATCCTCAGATGGTCTGCGTTCAACATTAAGGGGGGAACATGCAATTTAATGTTTTCTCTTTGTGACCTATTGTCGACGTTCATGGAGGACGTTGTGCATAGGGATGACCCTATTTTGAGATGGGTATTATTTAACTCTCACTTATTTTTGCCTATGGTCGATAATCTTTTTGAGTTTGTTGTATACACCCAAACTCTCATTTGTATTTCAACAACATTCTCTCCTAGTTGTATTTGAGTTAGGTACTCTTACACTCGTTAGGTACTCTTACACTCGTAGCTTTCTATATTTTCTCCATTACCACTCTTTGTGTGGAGATGGGTATTTATAAACCCACTCTCATCTTGTATTCAGTCTTCCTTCTGAGTTGGGCTCTCTTAGGTGCACATGTGTTGGGCATTCACACATCTATACCCTTGTCAACTTTATTTTATGTTTATCTAGGCAGGCAAGGCTGACCTAGGCATTTTTCTGGGCTCATAACCCACTTATGTGGGAAAGCACTCCACCTCATAAGTTGTGTATAAATAAACACCTAACGAGTCATTTGTAAAATGACATTCATTCATTAGTAATTGATTCTTTAGCCTACTGGCACATACATCTTGTGTTCAAGGTTTCATGTTCTGTTCTTTTTATGTGTTTATACTGATTTAGGGTTTTCTGCCTAGTTCTTTTCAATCTTTGTTTATCTTTTGTGATCCCAAAAAACCATAGAATCAACTAGAAAACAAACCAGATCAATTAACTATCGTAGGTTCAGATCGCCTCTCCAAGGCACACAGCAACACTACAATCATTGGAGGACTTAGGGCATCACATCCTAAAATCTATCACAAGTCTAGGTCTCTTCAATCACTAAAGTCACTTGGGCATCACACTTGCTGAAACCTTTCTACAACACCCTTTCAGTGAACTGACTGGAAGATTTCAGTGAACGTGCTCTGATACCAAATTAGATTTCAGGTCATGGTAAGTGGGTTCTGCACTCAAGATTTAAACCCTAAGACCTATGGAGCTTAAAACCTAAGCACCTATCAAAACAATAAATTTTAAATGTTGTAAACCACAAATTACAAACACATCGCATTGAAAATATGAACAAGAAGTACACAAATCTGAAATCTCAAACTTGCATCCATATTTTAGTGACTGGAACAAATACGATGCTTTAGCTCAAAACCCTAATTGCTAATGACTAGTTCTGTCACAAAAAAACTAAATGAATACAATCACCCACTCTACCTTTTATAGATGAAGAAGGCAAGGGTTTTACAAATTTAGAGGTAACTCCAAACCCTAAATGTAATCTAGGATAGTGTGCTCAAAATTGTTGGAGGAGGTTGCCTAAATAGGAGCACTCAACTGTTGGAGTAATTAGCACATAAAATCATGTGCAACATCCTAGGTATCAACATCCTCCTAGAATAGAAAAATGTATGAAAAATGCAGCTATTGTAATTATAAAAAAACAATGACCTACACAAAAGCACATTTCTAAAAACAGAAAGCAAGTCCAAAAATAAAAATTGACTAAGGCTGAAAACAATGTTAAAATTATGCATATATCCACTGCACTTAGAGTGGCTCCTGTTAGGTTTTATCATTGTAAATTTGGGTAGAGTTGTTGAAGGAACAATGCTTTCCGTAAAAAAAGGGAAAGAATTTTGGGGGGTTGGTGTTCTTGAGACCAAAAATATGAATTTATATCCTTTTGAACAAAAATGGATGTTGATTTGTATGTATTGTTCATATCAAAAACTTGAAAAGAAGTTGATTGGTGGTTTGGTTATTAGTAAATAGTTTTAGATCAGGTTAAGAAACCAGAGCTAGATACTCTTATACCCCCAAAATGACGTTTTATAGAATACAATAGATGCCAATATTTAACATAAAACAATTTTAATATTTAATTGTTAAAAATTGTAATTTACAGAGTTTATCCTTGATAACAGTAGATAAAATATTTACCTCAATGTAACTAAGAAGAAAGCATTTGTATTATTGATTGGTTGCCTATGAGGAAAGTATCTAGGTAAGGAGATACTCAATATGTATCATTGATTATGTGATTTCTACTTTCAACATGAAAATGAGGGTGATGGAAATCTAATTGAGCCCCAATGATGGGTTTTGGAGGAGATGCATTGGTTGCATTAAAGACACGCTATGTATCTTGGTGCCTTTTATAGAGCATTGTCGAGCACTGTGATTGGTTATCCAAGTAACCTTGGGATGGGAGTTGACCATTATAAGATCTTCACATTAGCAGTGTTTATAGAATTCTTGAGTTGTAAAATTTTGTATTTTTTAACCAAGGGGGTTAAAAATAAAAAGTGTTATGGTATGACTCAACAACCTTTATGTTAGAAGTTATTATAGAAACATTAATGCTTGTCACATACAATGTGTTTGTGACCAATGCAATGTGTTTGTGACTTTTGGCAAATGCTATGCAATGTTAAATATTAATGTTCGGTTAGGTAAGTCTATGTCAATAGTAAAATTGTATCTTAAGTCATGTAAAAATGTAATTACGTAGTTAGAGATTTAGACACTCTTGTACATTAGGTAGTTAAGTCCATTATGTTTGAATGGCCTATTTATTACCTCTTTCATAATGAATCATATTTCCTATCTTGCACCATTCTCTCTCGTTGTTATTATTGTTATAATTTATCAGTGTCAGAGATTTATTGTTGCAAGTGGGTAATAGACATTATTCATTATTTTATCTCCTCTATTTTGTATATGAATGTGTATACCTTACAAGAATCATACGCATACTCTCTTTTATTTGGTATAACAAATGACATAGAAACATTGTAAAATGTTTTCTTTATGCCAATGGAGGAAGTGGACTTCCAATAGGGATAAATACCTTGACTTCTCAAGATCATATAAAATTTTATTGTATGGATTTCATTTCCAACTTATCAATAGGTGTAGATGATAATATTGCCCCTACCTATTTAAAGACAACATACCCTTAAATGCTTGTATTATCTTGAAAAATTTCTTAGAAGCACGATTCTTAAGGGATTTTAAGATCAAACAAATATAAGAACCTTGTGATGGTAGAATGATTTTGATTGACAATTAATATTCAGACTCATTTTATTGTGGGTACAGGTCAGGGGATTCTATCAATATTCTCAAAAGTACAGGTTCATATAATGATTGCACCCGGAATCCTGGATGTTTTTGGTATGTACTTGTTGCGAGATCTCCTCCATTGCATTGCGACATGCTGAAGTATCTATGACATGCTTGACTATTGATTTGACAGCTGCATCCTTCCTATTGTACCAAAGTTTGTTGTCATATAATATTTCTTTTGCAGCTGCCAGTTTTCTCTAAGGGATTCACAGGCATATGTGAATTAGGGGTTGGTTGGAATTACTAATCCATCCATTCACTTAAACAAAAAGATTTGTGCCCTTCCTAACATTATTAATTTGCAAAGCTTAACACTCAAGTTTATTGTCCCATTTGAGATATTCTTCCACATGTTCTTGTCTAGTGTTCAGGGGGAACACTCAGAGAAAGACCTTACGAGCTGGTGGAATTTAAGTGTCAAAGATTTTCATATGGTGTGCTGGCTGTGTATACAGATCATTCAAGCCAAGTCCAATTCTTGATCGTTTATGTATTTATAATATGGTGAATCCAGCATGAAGACGAATACTTGAGAATGCTATGGATAATGAAATTTTATAGCTAGATTAATTGTTTCCTTCTACAAGTGACCAAAACATCTTTGTTTAATCTATAGAGGATTAAATATTCTTTGCTGTATTGAGTTACAATAATTGAGTTCTGACCATAAAAATCAGCTCAAAGTTCTGAACATAGTGGATGTGGTACTAAAATCTTACAGAGGTGCAACATTAAGCAAACTTTATTTCATAATCTGTAAACTTGGCTCAAATTGGAAATTATTGTTGTCTTAAATGGATAGATTTAGGGCATGTGTTGTGTCCTATAAGTGGATGCTTCGATCATTTTGTTTCTTCTATATCAGAAATGCACAATTACATTTTAGGATCTAAATACAATGTTGCTGTCTAGTTTTAGACATCTTTTGTTTTGATAGTTGTTGTTAATTTTTCTTATTGCTTATAGATGATATTCTAAAACAAATTAAAATGGTAGGATCACTGAAAGAACAAGAGAACAAAAGATTTATCCGGGAAACCCTCGTAGGGAGAAAACCCAGCAAAACTTCCTTGAGTATAGAACTCAACCAAAACAGGGTAAAACCACAAGACAACTGCTTCTCTCTTCTTTCTGGTGCACTTCTTCTTCTTCCTCTTGCAAACTAGCTTGAGTGAAGTGAGTACAAATGAAGGAGGTGCTTCCTTATTTATATTTGACCCTTGACTTGTCCTAAAACCTAATTGGGCCGACTTGTCTAACTGATAGGGTCGACTTGACTAGTAGGACACCAAAATAATATTTATTATAATGACTTAAGGGTACTATTGACCCGACTTACATCTGGAGTTTTACATTGATTCTTTCAATGACTCCTATATGACCAATTAAACCAGTGACAATTCCTGAGGGAGGAATACAATAAACACAACTAGAATATCTTCCAAAGTTACAATATTTTAACACTCCCTCTTAACTAGGAAGGTATTCTATATCAAAAACCGCTACCACCACTGTACATCTGATTAGTGAGTCTCTATATGTCATAGGAAGTTTTAGAACCGCATCATACATTTTCATCATCAATCGGAGTAAGAGAATACTGGATCGTCTTTTGCAACTTCTTCTGCGATATCAGTATGTGGACACTGAGTCTTCTTCTACGATATCAGTATGTGGATACCGAGTCTTCTTTTGCAATATCTGTATGTGGATACCGAGTCTTCTTCTGCAATATCAGTATGTGGATGCCGAGTCTTCTTTTGCAATATCAGTGTGTGGATACTGAGTCTTCTTCTTCTTCTTCTTCTTCTTCTTCTTCTTCTTCTGTAATATCAATATGTGGATGCTGAGTCTTCTTCTGCAATATTGGTATGTGGATACTAAGTCTTCTTCTAATTATTCTTCTGGAATACCAATATGTAGATGCTAAGTCTTCTTTTAATTCTTCTAATTCTTCTAATGTCGTGCAAAGTGAAAGCGTCGAAGTGATTGAGGACTCAAGTCAAGCACTGTAAAAACTGAGCCATCAAGATTGTATTGGAATTCAAGCGTCATTAGCAATGTCACACATTCTAATTCTTCTTCTGCAATATCGGTATGTGGTTATTGAGTCTTCTTCTGCAATATTAGTATGCGGATATTGAGGAGTCTTCTTATTTTGCAATATCTGTATGTGAATACTGAACCATCTTTTGCCATATCAATGAGTAAATACTGAAGCATCTACCTGCAACATTAGTATGTAAATACTAAAGTAACAACAATAACATCATTAGCATGTTAGTGTTAAAAACCTCATCATCAACAAATAAATGTTAGATCATTATTTGTACAATTAGTAAAGCACTGAAACTGCCTCAACAACATCAATATGAAAGGTTTGGAACTACCTCATCATCAGTATGGAATACTGAATCTACCTCATCAATATCAGTAGGGGAATACTAAAACTACCTCATCATCATTAGTATGAAAGTACTGAAACTACCTCATCATTATCAGTATGGCATTTCTGAATCTACCTGATCAATATCAGTATGGGAATACTGAAACTACCCCATCATAATTAGTATTGGAATATTGAACCTACCTCATCAACATTAGTTCGCAAACAATGAATTTGCCTCGTCAACATCAATATGAAAACACTGAATTTGCTTCATCAGTATAAGAATACTGAAACCACCTCTCGAACATCAGTATGAGAATACTCATTAGAGGAAATTCCAACTCAAAATGGGCCTCCTAAAAAAAAAAGTTAAAATAATAAAATAATATTTATTAATTTTGGAGGAAGAAAAGAAAAAAACTATTTTTTTTGTTCGTATTTTCGACATATCTCTCTGTGATTTTACTCAAATTTTGATCGGGAGAGCTAGTTGGATGTGGAATTAAATTCTGCATCCAACGAGTACCCATTTGGCATACTTTTGACGGACCCTGCTACCCCAAAAACAAGAAATCCCTGAAAAATGTGATGACATCATCACATTTTTTTAGGGATCTCTTGTTTTTGGGGTAGCGGGGTCTGTATCATCACGTTTTCTAGGTATTTCTTATTTTTGGGGTAGCGGGGTCTGTCAAAAGTATGCTGAGTGGGTACTCATTGGATGCAGAATTTAATTTCGCATCCAATTAACTCTCTCGATCGAAATTTAAGTAAAAACACAGGGAGATATGTCGAAAATACGAGCAAAAAAAATAGTTTTTTTATGATACCTATCCCCAAATTTATATTAAAAAATTGTTTAAGACCTATACGGTATTTCAAATTTAAAGCAATTTCATTGGCTAACACATGATGACATGGAATTTGATTTATGGTTAAAAGGCCCATTTTGAGTTGAAATTTCCTCTAATAAGACCTGCCTTATTAGTATAGGAACACTGAAACCACCTCTTGCCCTTTGGCCTTCTGGAGCAACACCACAGTGGGTTCTTTGGTAGATCCACCTGGGCATTTTGTCAGACTTACTAACCCTTTCGAGCCAACAAGCCTAATAAGACAGATGGATCTCCCTGGGGACCAAACAAGCCTTGGCTGACTTACTAATCCTTTCAGGCCAAACAAGCCTAGCCAAACATACTAATCCCCTTAGGATCAACATGCATTGCCTGACTTACTAACCATTTTGGGCCAACAAGTCTAGCCAAACATACCCTACCCTAGGCTGAGCTACCACACCACTGCAACATAGATCCTTCTACCTCTTCTACTCCCTCTTTCGAGGGAGGCCTTTTCATACTACACCAAGCTTGTCTCAAAAGTATTCAAACTTTACACGAGATAGAGGCTTAGTCAATATATCTTCCACTTGTTCCTTTGTAGGAACATATTTGAGCTTTACAACTCCCTTCTGTACCATATCTCAAATGTAATGATATCTGATTTCAATATGTTTTGACTTATAATGAAACACTGAGTTTTCTGTCATTTTAATACAACTATGATTATTACAGTGGATATCGGTTATACCTCTACCTCTGTGTATCAAATAATCCTGCCAACATCTTGTGAAGCTATACTGCTTTGCTACAAGCTGAACATGCTGCTATGTATTCGGCTTCTGCTGTGCTGGGTGCAATGTTGGTCTGCTTTCTGTTGAACCATGAGATCATGCCTGGTCCCAAACTAAAACAACATCCTGAAGTGCTCTTTTTGTCTTCGGCACACTTGCCCAATTTGAATCTGTAAATCCATGTAATCCGATTTCGCCATTTGATGCATATATGAGACCATAATCTAACGTCCCTTTTAGATACCTCATCACATGTTTTGCTCCTGCTAAGTGAATATGTCTGAGATTCACCGTATACAGACTTCAAAAGTGTTGACATCAAAACATATATGAAGTTTTGTATTGGTTAAGTACATTAGTGAACCAATAATCTATTTGTATAAGGTAACATCCTCTATCTCCAAAGAATCATCATTCAAGAGATTCAAATTTGTTGTTATCGGAGTAGTCATAGTCTTACAATCCATCATCCCAAATCTCTTTAGGATCTCTACTACATATTTTCCTTGGTTTAGCAAAATCTCGTCTGGATACTGTCATACTTCAAGACCTAGGAAGTAGTGCATCATTCCAAGGTCTTTCATCTCAAATTCTGCAGCGAGCTTCTTCTTGCATTTGTTGATGGGATTATCTTCACATGCCAAAAATAAATCTACATGTAGCAGTAATATCATAAGCCCATCATCCTCAACTTTTTAGTAGAGGTTGGAATACCCAAACTCATCAGAAAACCATCATTTCTTCCATACCACGCTCTAGGGGCTTGCTTCGGCCCATACAATGCCTTTTTAAGTCTGCATACATGAGTTTTCTGGTTACCTGTCTCAAAAGCTTGCGGTTGTTCAATGCATACTTCTTCTTCTATTACTCAATTTAGGAAAGTTGTCTTTACATTCCTCTGATGCAACTTCTACTTCATCTTGGATGCCAAGGCAAGGGCGATTCTAATTGAGGTGTACCTTCCTGCAAAGGTCTCTTCATAGTCGATTCCTTCTTTATGAGAGAGCCCGCGGGCTACGAATCTTGCCTTGTACTTATATATAAGGTTGTCCGCTGAATGCTTTGTTTTGTAGATCCATTTCGAGGATACTACTGACTTGTTCTTTGGTCTTGGTACTACTTCCCATACATCATTCTTTATAATAGATTGGAATTCCTCGACCATGGCATCTACCCATTCCTTCTGCTTTATTGCTTCCTCAAAGCATGTAGGTTCTTTGTCAATGAGGTTGCACATCAAAGCCACATAACTGGGGTATGGCTTTGGCTTTTTCCTTTCTCTGATGGTTCCTTTAGGAACACCAAGTCTTTATGCTTCTTCAATTACTTCTCATTCCCAATCAATCATTCTTTTGCATGAGATCATCCCTCTAGGAAGTTCTTTAGGTCTTTGAAGTTCTGTCATGTCATGGTCCTCGGGTATCTGTTCTTCCTCCTCATTTCTAACTGGTTTAGAAACTTCTGCAACTCTAGGAGTTTCATGCTCTTCTTCGACATCCTTGTCTTTCCTTGATTTTCTGAAAGCTATATTTTCATCAAATATAACACCTCTATTTAGCTCAATTTGACGGTATCTTGGGATATAGATTCGGTAAGCTTTTGATTGCTTACTATATCCTACAAAAAATCCATTCTTTCCTGAAGGATCCAACTTTGATCTTTTCTCTTTGGGAATGTCTATGTATACCAGACAACCAAATATTTTTAAGTGACTAACTTCAGACTTTTCTTCGGTAAACATCTCTTCTGGAGTTTTAATCCCAAGGGCATTGTGGGGGATTCTATTATGCACATATATTGTTGTTCTAGCTGCTTCTGCACACAGATACATAGGTAGATCTTGATCATGGATCATGGATTTTACAACTTCCATAAAAATCTATTCTTCTTTTTTGCTACACCATTTTTATTATTATGGATTATAGGGAATGGTGAGCTCCCTCTTAATCCCAACTTCTTTGTAGTACTCATTGAATTCACATGATGCAAATTCTCCTCCATTATCTGATCTTAAGGTTTTGATCCTCTTTTCAAAGAGGTTTTCTACAAGAGCCTTAAACTCCTTGAACTTCTTAAACATTTCATTCATTCTTCTTCAAGAAATAGATCCAAGTTTTGTGGGAGTAGTCATCAATGAAAGGAGACATAGTAAACATACCCACTTAATGAAATAGTTTGCATTGGTCCACAAACATTTGAGTGAACAATGTCTAGAATCCCTTTTGCTTTATTGTCACTGCTTGGATAAGGGTTCTTGGTACTATTTCTCTGTGCACATCCTTTGCACACTCCTTCATGCTTTATTTGAATCTCTGGCAAGCCTGTCATCACCTTGCTCACAATTGGTAAAGCTTTGTAATGTACCTGAGCAAGTCTTATGTGCCATAACTTAGACAGGCTTATGGTGCTAGTCATCAAGGCTTAGTTTACATGTCCTTTTAGACTGTAGAGTCCTCCTTCAACTCCAATCACTACTGCATCATCTATAGTTTTTCCTTTTGTCCACATTAGAACTTCACCATCTACAAAAGGAACTCTAAAACCTTTGTTATCTAATGTTGAGATAGAAAGGAGATTCTTCTTTAGTCCTAGAACATACATGACATCCTTCATCTTCATGGAATTTCCCGAGTCCAACTTATAAGAGGCTTCTCTTATCCCTTTGATAAGATATTGGTAATCATCTCCAAGCATTACTTTGTGTGAAGAATCCTTCTGTTCAAGACAAGAGAGTGAATCCTTGTAACCTGTCATGTGCTTGGAGGCACCACTATCTACTAGCCAGGTATCATTATCAGGTGAGATTGAACATGTGAGTGTCGAGATTAAAACATATTATTCACACGAGTCTTCATCTTCTTTAGTTCTTTCTTCTTCTTCTTTATCATTGTCTTCAGCTATATGGGTCTGAAATCTTTTGTTCTTCTTGAGTTGATCTGCCCTCATGGGACAGTTTAGGGAGATGTGTCCCATCTTGTGACAAGTGAAGCATTCGTAACCTGAGAAGTCTTTCTTGAACTTCTTATTCTTCTTAAACCCTTGCACTTTCCTGGGAGGATGATCACAACTCTTCCTCTTTTTCTTTCATTTGGTATGGGCTGCCAAGGCTTGATCTTCACTTTCATTTATTTCCTCTTCTTTGACTGCTATTCTTTCTTCTTCTTGAACACATTCTTCCCATAACATTTCCTCTGGTGTTCTCCTTGAAGATACTCGAGAGTTCAAGTTATCTTTGATGGAGTCAACTATGATTCTTTAAGTCTTGATCATATCCTTCTTGTGCTTGGCCTCAACTTCTTCTCCTTCTGGTTCTGCAACTTCCTCCTTTATGAAGCCTTCTAGGTCATTCTCTTCTAGGATGAGCATGATCTGGTGCTTCCATGCTTTGGAGAAGACTTCTCATGGTTGACCTTCTTTGGGACGATCTAGGGTTTGATGGTAAAACCCTAATTTTCCACTTGGAATCACTTGTAGGGCCGAGTGTTGGAAAATATGTGGCTCCCCAACGCGAGCTAGACTGTATCTTTCTTTTTCTGAGATTGATGATGGAACCTCAAGAAAATTGAAGCCCTAGTTCTTCCCGGCAACAGTGTTGGGCCCAAAAATGAAACTTCTTGGAATTCGGTTTTGTCTTCATAGAAAGATGCGCCCTTCTAGGGCAAGTTAATTGAACCCTCTTTTCTGGTTGATCAGTTGAGGGAATTATTCAGAAAAATAAACCATAGCTGTACAATACCTGTTTTCAGGGTGGATCTGATACCATGTTAATTTTTCTTATTGTTTAGATGATATTCTAAAACAAATTAAAATTGTAGGATCACTGAAAGAACAACAAGTACAGTCACACAAGAGAACAAAATATTTATCTTGGGAAAACCCTCATCCGGGAGAAAACCTAACAAAACTTCCTCAATATAGAACTCAACCAAAACAATGTAAAACCCCAAGATAACTGCTTCTCTCTTATTTCTGGCGCACTTTTTCTTCTACCTCCTGGAAACTATCTTGAGTTAAGTGAGTACAAATGAAGGATGCGCCTCCCTATTTATATTTGACTCTTGACTTGCCCTAAAACCTAACTAGGACGACTTGTCTAATCGACAGGGCCGACTTGACTAGTAGGACACCAAAATAATATTTATTATAATGACTCAAGGGTACTATTGACCCGACTTACATCCAGAGGTTTACATTATTTCTTTCAATGATTCTTATATGACCAATTACATCAGTGACAACTTCCGAGGGAGGAATATAATTAACACAACTAGAATATCTGCCGAAGTTACAATATTTTAACAGATGCTAGTTGCATTGAGAGTAGCCGAGAGTTGCGAGGTGCTCTATAGCTCAGTAATGTTTCATTACAAAAAAAAGTAGTTAAACAAATAATGTTGGCTCATAAAATGAAAAATAATAAAAAAATACATGTTGGCTTATAAAATAACAAAATTAAAATCAACATAGATCCATCTTAAACTTGGATGTATCAAGCATCGAGATGATGAAATTTGTTGAGGTGAAATTGTTTTCTTAACGTGTTAAAAAAATACACCTCAAGGAATTGGATCCCTCTCAGTGCCTGATAGAACCAGGTGTGAGATAGATCTATGGTGGTTGCATCACAATTCAGTGAGCATGCTAAGTTGTCTTACAACATTCAACTACTCAAACTCCTTTGACTAATAATTAATTCGTGGGTGGGGGTTTCTATTGTACCATATCGTATAGGACTTGCACTTGGACCCAACCATAATGAACAACCTCTTCCAGGTCACTAGGGGGATTGGGTACTTTGGGGGGGAACATCAACACCCCTGCTTTACAACCAACCAAATTCCCATTGACTTTAGACTCCCCTTTGAACCTGCAATGGTTTGAAATTTCATTGTTATGGGATTTCAAGATGACATGGATTGACTTTTTGAAGGGAGTTTGGTTTAAGATATATATGTATCCAAGAGGACGATGGACATTTATATGTGGTTATCGTTGCTATGTAACTTTGTCACAAATAATCAAATTAGAAATAATTAAATCACAATCATGTGGTCATGCCTTAAAAGGGCTGGTTGGGTGTTGTGGGTGTGTTGAAGGCTGGGTTGTTATTGTAGTGGATGTTAAAGTTTAGGTTAGGTTAGGATTTAACATAAAAATATACTTTAATGCATAAACATAATTATGAAACAAGGTTCGATTCAAAATATTATTGTTTCAATAAATTTAAATTGCAATAAAATCAAACATAATTTTCATCTCTTTCAACTTTAACACTCCATTGGTCACTGTGTTAAAGTTGGTTCTTGAGATGAATCACCAAATTCCATGTGCAGTAACAATATTATAACTGATAAAAATAATGTACATAATATAACAACAATAAAGAATCGTAACAATACTAATCTAGAATTATTTTGAATCAACCTTATACTCAGATACTTTTAGGTTTTGATCTTGTCATCGAAGGGACAAGTCACCTAGATGAAAAAATGACGTACCTTGAGAGAGAGCTTAAGAGGGTTAAAGCAGTAAGGATACAAACCTTAGATTCTTGGTCAACATGAAGAGAGACTTCATTCAATTACTTAGGCTTTAGCAACACACGAACATAGAGACACAATCATGTCCAGTATAATCACACTAGCATAGAAGATACAATCATGCTAGCACACAATCATACTTAGTAGAGATTCACAGTCATGCTGATCAAGAGAACACAGTTACACTGTTAGGGACACAGTCATGCTGATCAAGAGAACACAGTTACACTGTTAGGGACACAGTCATGCTGAGTAGGTAGAACACAGTCACATTGGCAGGGACACAATCACGGTGGCAGGGACACCTAGTCACACTAGGAACACAATCATGCTGAGCATGGACACACAGTCATTTTGACATGAAAGAGACATAATCACGTTGGCACACAGTCATGCTGAGCATGGGCACAGAGTCACGTTAGCACGAGGAACAATCACACTAGCAAGAGAAGACAATCACACTAGCACGCAAAACAATCACGCCAGCAATACAAGAGACACAATCACGCTAGCGAAGGAGAGACACGATCATGCTGGCAACAGAGGTCACAGCTAGCAGCAGTAAAACAAACCTTGACTCCAAACCCAGGTAAGTGAGATGCGTCTTGTTGGATGAACACATTGAAGGATAAAACTAGCTTTTATAAGGGTCCTAGATTTTAGGGTGTTAACCAATAAAACATAAAGTACAATTAGGTTGACTTAGGATAGGTACCAAAGGTTCTAATGTTCTTATAAAATTAAACCATGAACTAAAATTTGACTTAGGATAGTATACCAATGGTCCAAAAATAAAAAACCATAAAGCAAAAGTCATCATACCAAAGGTACACACAATAAGAGTGATAGGACTAAGTAAGATAAAGAACCATAAATCAATCAAGGGGGTCACAATAAGAAGGTAAGATAACCTTCATGCCCACAAGATCAAGGTGCACCATAGAGGTGGACAACCAACTCCTTTTATCTATACGACCAACAAGAGCAAGGATTTTAAACTTTTCTCTCTCTCAAGGTACATTGTTTCATATATTTTTATCATCACTATATAAGGGGAAGATCCACACTGGATGATGTGATCCTTTGGTCCTCAACACTACTCCTAAGGGTTAGGTTCTAGTGATGTCATCGGTTGGCCAGTCCCTTGAGAAACAACCTAGCAATAACCAATTAGGAGAGAGGACATCACACATCATCATCTTGGTCAACTTGACCAAGATTCACCTGGTTAACTGACCATGAATGCTCCTGTAGGACTTGCTTGATACTAGACCAAGAATTTGCCTGGTCTTAGACCAGGAATTCTTTGTCTCAACCTGTAGAATATGCTTGGACATCGTGTCCAAGAAACTGTATGATTCCAGACTAGAATACCCTAGAGACATAGGGGCCCTAACCATATGTTAGGGGCTTTGCCATGGCATCAACTTGCTTGGTCCCAGATCAAGAACCCCAGAAGACTACTAGTGTAGGGACTTGTCCTGTTGGTCATGAAAGCTTAAATTTTCTAACCTATAGGAATAAATTTCCATATTTCGTTTATCAGTGTGTTTGAAGGTCGGAGTGAGGTTCCCAAATATAAGAAAATATATATATATGAAACATATAATGATAAATTTGGATATACAAGGGTACAACTAATAAATTTTTGTCTTTCTTTCAACAACATATATCTAAGGAAAATTGTAAACAACATATGTGAGAACCAATAGTATTAGTAAAATTTCATACTTCTTGTGTAGAAAAACTAAATAAAAACTTAGAAAATTACTTGAATACTAGTAGCTTCCTGTAGCTTTGTTCTGGAGCTTTCTCTTTAGCAACTTTCTCTTTCGAGTTGAAAAACAACAACTTCCCAAATGGATATGCCACCCTTCTTGCTAGGAACAACCTCTCCGACTCCCTAGCTTCAAGAAACTATGTTCCTCGAACCCTTGATCCCAAAACCCGAGTATTGACAGTCCAACCAATGCTATAAATTTTCCCTCAAATTCATGAAAACCAACCTGCTTTGTTGTTTTTTCTTCAAAATACTCTCAACCTCGCTTCCTCCATAACTACCCTTATTCCCCATTCATTAGGTCCCAACCACCTTCTCGCCTACAATGTTAGGCTCAGTCAAGTCAATACAATTAATATTATTTCTTCATTTTAATTAATTAATTATTTACTGCTCTTTACGTGGTTCGCCGACAACACTCTCGGCTTAACACTTTTAACCTTAACCACATGTTTAATTGAAATCCTAAATTCACATTTTGTTTCCCATTTTGAAATAAATATAATAAAGTAAACAATGTTATTTATTCAATATTACCTCATATTACCATTAAGACTATTTTAATAATTGTTTATTACAATTAATATTTAATTAATATATATTAATTGTTTATTATAACTAATATTATTATAGTTACAATTAATAATTGTTTATTACAATTACCTCATGTTCACAATGGAGCCTTAACTATAATTAATCATAATTAATACTCATTTGTCTTCACTTTCTAATCATTTATAATTAAAGTGAAGACGAGTAATGTAAATGTACGTAATGCTTACATACATCGTGTAGGAAACACTAATAGTATTAAAACCACACATCACACATAATCACATAAGTTACTATTTGTTTACGCATATTTAAACATAAATTTGTAATGCTTATTCACTCACTCATATCATGACAAGCTATAACATCAACATAATATACTAAAACACAACAGCAGAATCAAACAAAGTGTTTCGACACACAATTAATCAGTTTCTCTTCCAAAACTTCAACAACATTTCTATCTACCTACTCCCTTCTATCTATTTCACAACTAACTTCCACATCCCATCCTTCCTTTACTGGACTACCCTGGAGTGTCAACTACATGACCTAACGCTAGTTAGAACTCGTAACTGGAAGTGTCGACTCCATCGACCAAGCTTTCCCAGTAGGCATCCACTAGTCATCATCACACACCTTGGGGAGTGTTCTATAGCACAACCCTCCCATGACTCCGGGTTTTGGGGATAAATGGTGGGTAATGCCTCCACCTCCCTAATGGAACAAGGGACTATGTATACATCAACATAGTGGCTGCGTTGCGACTGTTGTACTCAGGTTTTGTCATCGAATAACCAATTTGGGCAATTGGGTTTTCCCGAAACCTTGCACCTATCCACATATCATGATAATAACATAGCAATCATATATTACCATAATAATTCATTCACATACTACATCTCTTTTGGAAATAATTTCATCGAGGTAGTTCCACTTGGTGGGGTGTAGCTATCCCTTGGCTCTTTTAAACTTGTCGGTTAATCTCATAACAAAATGTCGTGCAATCGTCGACATGTACATACATAATATGTTAATACTAACAACAACAATATAATCATTTGCACCATGCATCTGGCGTGGTAATCATATAATTGAACATAACTTAAATCGGTATCCACGTACCATTATCTATTGGATTTGCATGCCAAAGACGTATTCAAAACATGATCATAATTCAGAATATTAACATCATAGACATATATATAAATTTCTCAAAATAATAAATCCATATGTCGACAATGTCATCTACTGACGAAGTTCCATAATAATAAGGAAATACATCAAGTAATGATAGTCTAGGTAATAAGGTCATAACGAGGCGTTACATACACCCACCTTTCATGAAACTTCATCTTGAAGTTATAATCAAAATAGTGTGGGAAAATCACGACGCATGGTCTCTGCATCCTCCTAGGTAGTAGAACTTGGGCTATACTTGTTCCATTGGACCTTAACTTGGTCCATGAAATGGTGCTTGAGCTATCTATCCCTACGGTCCCATAAACGTAATGGTTCGACCTTGATGGCCCCCTCATCCGAAACCTGTAGTTCCTTCTAATTTAGTCTATGGGACTCATTTTCTATATAATGCTGTAAAACATATACATGAAATACATTATGAGTTTTATGCAAATGGGGTGGCAGCATAAGACAATACCCGATGAGTCCAACTTTCTTTAGAATTTCAAAGGGTCCTATGAATCGGGGTGACAACTTTGTCCCCTTCCCCAAAATTGATGGTACTCTTATTAGGCCTAATTCGTATGAAAACTGCATCTCTCACTTTATAGTTTCTGTCAACCCTATGTGCATCAACATAACCCTTTTGCCTATCCTGATATTCCTTTAACTGTTGTCTAATCTGAATCACTTGCTCTTCCATCTCCCGAATCAACTCAGGTCCTACAATCACTTGGTCTTCTAACCTTTCCCAACTCAATGGTGTTTAGCATGGCCTCCCATATAAGGCTTGATAAGGTGGCATACCAATTGAAATGTGGTAACTATTGTTGTAAGCAAACTCTACTAAGGGTAACTGCTTTTCCCAATGTGTCTGTTGATCCATAACATACATCCTAAGCATGTCCTCCATCACCTGATTCACTCTTTCTGTCTGACCATCCATTTTTGGATGGTAAGTTGTGCTTAAGTTCAACTGAGTTCCTAAGGTCGAGTGCAGTAACATCTACAACATCATAGGTCTCCTTAACTGGAATAAACTGAGCATTCTTGGGCAGTTTATCAACAATGACCATAATGGCATCATGCCTATGATGGGTAAGAGGAAATCCTACCAAAAAGTCCATCGAAATAACCTCCCACTTTGTCATGGGAATGTCATGTGGTTGCAACAGTCCTGCCGGGTAGTGATGATCAACTTTGACTTGTTGACACTCAAGGCACATAAAAACAAATTTAATCACGTCTCGCTTCATTCTTGCCCAAAAGAAGAGTTATTTCATATCTGCATACATCTATACTCTGGGATGTGCACAATAGACATATCTGTGGGATTCCTTAAGTATAGTTTCTCTAATATCTCCCTCCTCAGGGATATACATTCTCCCTTGATATCGCAACAACCCATCTGCTTCCAGCTCATACCCTTCAAACCTAGGTTCCACCTACCTTCCATTTTGGATTGCTAACATGACCTTTAGGTACCAACTATCTCCGACTAGTTGCCCTAATACACTCTCATTTAAATCTACCTTTAAAGGTATGAAAGAGAAAATCCTTGGTTTTCTGCTTAAGGCATCATCTACAACATTCTCCTTCCCTTTAATGTACAAAATCCCAAAATCGTACTCGCTCATAAATTCACTACATCCCCTTTGCCTGAAGTTTAGGTCTCTTTGAGTTAAGAGGTACCTCAGGCTTTGGTGATATGATTTGAGCTCAAAGCTTCTCCTAACAAGGTAATGTCTCCAAATATTTAGGGCTAACATCACTGCTGAAAATTCTAAATCATGGGTATGGTAATTCTCTTCCTAAGGTTTTAGCTTTCTTGATGCATAAGCTATTACTCTGCCTTCATGTATTAACACAACACCCAAAACCTGCCTTGAGGCATATGTGCAAACTGTGAAGTCCTTCTCCATATCTAGGACCCGTAGAATCGATGCACTTGTCAGTAATTCTTTCAGTTTAGTGAATGCAACATCACATTCTTCAGTCCATTCATATCTGATACCCTTGCATTGCAAGGTAGTTATGGGTTTCACTATTTTTGAGAATCCTTCCACAAACCTTCTATGGTATCCTGCTAGACCCATGAATCTCCTTACTTCATGTGCATTCCTTGGTACAGGCCAATCCATTATGGCCTTCACCTTTTCTGGCTCCACGGAAATTCCTTCGCTAGAAATTATATGCCCCAGATAATGGATCTCCTTTTGATAGAAATAACACTTGGACAACTTACCATACAACTTGTGTTCTCTTAAGCATGAAACCACCATTTGCGAGTGTTCCTCGTGCTCTCTTTCATTCTTGGAGTAGATAAGGATATCATCCAAGAATACTTGCACAAACCGATATAAGTATTTTCTAAAGACAGTATTCATGAAGCTCATGAATACAGTCGACGCATTAGTCAAGCCAAAGGGTACCACCACGAACTCATAGTGCCCAAATTGAGTTCGAAATGCTGTCTTAGGTATATCACATTCGTTGATCCTAAGTTGGTGGTAACCTGATTGTAGGTCGACCTTTGAAAATACCGCTGCCCCTTTCATCTGATCAAAGAGGTCTTCGATTCTAGGTATAGGGTACCTATTTTTCACTGTGGCTCTGTTCAAATATCTGTAATCTATGCAAAGATGCAAGGAACCATCCTTCTTGCTTACAAATATTACTGGTGCACCCCATGGTGAAATACTTGGCCTAATGAATCCTATGTCTAATAATTCCTTTAGTTGCATTTGTAACTCACAAAGCTCCGGGGCCATCATCCTGTAAGGTGTCTTTGATGTTGGATCCGAACCAGGTTTAAGCTCAATGGTAAAATCAAGTTCTCTCTCAGGAGGTAACCCATGCAGTTCCTTGGGAAAGACATCACTGAATTCAACTAACAACAATATTTATTTAATGAGGGTCCCTTCTCATTACTTCAACGATATATAATTGACATCCTTGCCTCATACATTGTTTTACGTTCATCGTCGAGATGAAAAGTAGAGACTTCTTCCATTTTATACGCTGAATCTCAATGGCCTTCCATTTTTCATTAACACAAAGGACTTTCTTTTCGTAACAGTCGAGGAAATGTCGATGTTCCTCAAGGCAATTCATACCTATAATAAGGTCATAAGTCCCAGGGGAGGTTACATACACTTTGACTTGTGTAACACACACCCCGATATCTATCATACAATTGTTGACACTAGGTCCTACTACTTGTTTTACCCCTGAATCCATTTCGACTGAGTTGAAATAGTTGTGTTCTCAGGCTTCCAACCCACATTTATCTAATGCATATGCAGAAATAAAACTATTAGTAGTACCATAATCAAACAAAATTTTGAGTTTAACATCATTGATTTTACCTGATGATTCCACCACAGTGGATTGGTGTTCATCTTGATTATTATTCATAGTTGGATATATTTGATGCTTACTTCCTCCACTCCTCATCAGGTCCTTTCCCTCTCGGGGCACTATACTAGATAATAACTCAGGATAATCTCATTGATAGTCTGGGCCTCGATACCCCCAACAAGAAACCTATAACGGTGTAGGTGATATGAACTATTGAGACCTTTGAGAGGGGTTCCTTCCCCTAGATGCCCTTGCCCTACCAACTGCTCCTCGATAATTCATTGTACTATGGTGAGTTCCTTTTGTAGATTAGGACATTGTACTAGCTGCCAGTGATCTATCTACTACCACAACTCTGGGTGTAGACCTGTTTCCATAGGGAGGTGGTCTCGTGCACCCTCCTCTAGGGTAGGTTTGAGGGGCTTTCCCCACGAATCCTGATTGCTGACTATTGAATGTCCTGAAGGGTTTCCCACCCAACATCTCTTCAGTATAGTGAGCACATTCGACTGACTCGAAAACTGAAGTGGGTTTCCACATTCGTGCTTGGGCTCAGATCCTGGGATTGTACCCATACACAAAGCACTCGACCTGGTGTTGATTAGTGTCCAAGTAGGGGACATACTTAACCAGTTCCATGAATCTTGCCTCATATTCCTCCACTGATAGAATCCCTCAAACCAAGGCATGAAAGGATCTTGTTTGTTGTTCCTGGTATAAGGATGACAAATACTTCCCTCTGAACTTATCCACAAAAGCTCCCATGGTACTGTGTCTAGGGTAAGGCACAATTTCCTATCTTGGTTTCCCCACCAGTTTAAGGCACTGTCCTTCAACTAAAATATGGCTATTTTAGATTTCCATGTGGAAGTGTACTCCTCTAATGCTAAACACTTGGTGATCCCTTCCAACCATGTCTCTGCCCGTACCCATCCGCAACCACCATAAAACTTTGGAAGCCTGATTTTCTAAAGCTCCCTTGTGATTTCCCGATGAGGGGGTATTTGCAATAGGTTCAATAGTATTTCAGGGTCACCCTCCCTCAATGGTGGGGCCTCAATAGCTACGTATGGTGTAGCGCTTCCCCTCTGAATTCCCCTGAGTGTCTCATTTATAGCCTCAAGGGAGCAGAAAATTAGAACTATCTTTGGCGATGGTTTCGACACATTCTTCTTAGGCATTGTTGCCCGACCTCGTCCTTGACCTGCTCACGTCTTTTCCATATTGATCCTGTAAATCATAGCATAAGTCGCCATTAGTACATGGTTCATGTTTTATCTAGGTCACAATTAAACACATACTCATACGTTTTATCTAGTTCACAATTAAACACATACTCATACCTACAGATTGAGTGAAAATTTATTTCTTTCTTCACCCGTAAACGAGCTTTACCTGATACCAAGAAAAATGCCTGAAAGGGTAGGGTACGAAGGCACTACTACATTCCTACGTCGAAGTCGTCATCATGAATCACGTGTAAGAGGATATGTCTCAAGTTATGTGTAAGGCATCGTTTCGTCTTCGCAGCTTTGGTCGGCACCTGACCATAACTACCTTCGGGCGTCTTTCCCGACATGGAACCTTACATGTTACTTAGTTGACCTAAACTCAATCAAGTTGATTTGTCTTAACCTTGTAACCAAATTCTAATTAACTAATTCAAATTTTGTTAATCTTAGCCTAAGATTTGACCCATCATTTATATTAACCCTGGTTTATAATTACAATCAATATGGAATTTGAAAGGCAACCTAGTTAAGTTTTAGATAACTAAGAAAATTAATAAATTATAATTATAATAACACAATTTTTTTTGATTACCAAATTCTATTATTATAACAATTTAAATATATTTCAAAAATTATTATTATTATTATTATTTTTTTAAAATTATTAAATACTCCTAATTTTAGTGTTAAATCTAATATTTAAACGTATCCCCAAAAATTAACCCTACACTTAAACTAATCTAGGAATTTCATGGCGTGCATGGAGGCCACACGATGTTCCCGCCTCCTCTAAGAACGACTTGGGAAAAATAATAATAGTGAAAACTTTAAGAGCAACGAGGGTAAAACCCACTTTTCTCTTCACTTGCTTCATTATTCATTACCGAAACCTGGTGAGGAGCTCTAAAAATCATATCGGTTGAGCTCGACCTTCTACCAGATCCACCTAATCTTCATCTCCGGAAATTAGCTAGGAGGATCACGAAACTTATCCCTTGGTTATTTTTTCTACTTTAAACTCATTATGTTGTTCTATTTTATGTTTGTGCAAGTTCTATAGGTTTCGACGGACAACTTTCCTCCCTCGTTTAATTTCAGGAGAGGCTATTAGTTTCTTTTTCTTCTTTAACATTTTTTTAATTTCTTAGTAAACCCATAAAACAATGATCCATGCTTGAATAACATTGTCGAGAGATTATCTCTAGCTCAAGCTTCTCAATCTTTGCAACAACAAGTTCGTGGTTTGCATCGTTCCTTCCTTCCTTTATTTCTAGGTGGGTTTGGGGTTTCTGGTTTGTTGGTAGGGTTGTCGGAAATAATGTCCTTAGGGTTTTGCACAAGGATGCGAAACCCCAAGCTAGCTGAAAAGATATGAACACGTATATATATTATTATATTTTTTTTGTTTTTCTAAATTGTTTGTAGAGGGCGACCCAAAGGATGACTCCTCCGTATCCCCCATCCTAGGTAGCATCTCTACTACCCTCCCATTCTTCCTCTTGGAGCGAGGATGGATAACATATTTTACTACCTCCCTTCATGTCCTCTCTCTCTCTTGGCGCCTTGTGAACCTGGTGTGGAGCCCCTCCCTTTGCCTCCAGGCTGAGAGCCATGGATCCAAGACAATACAATCCCGTATCAGCCCAACGTTCCATTGGCTTCAACAACTTGACTAACCAGATGCTAGAGGGAGGGTGCGTTGTGCACAAAAGATTGAACTTGTTGCACAAGTATCCATGGGGAGAAGAACCCCCGGTCTGGGGATCGTCGAAATAACCTCTTATGTTACTAAAATGGTTCACGGGACTTGAACCCCCGCCATCTTTAGGTGACAATATTTGAGACTGCGATGTGCACAAAAGAGCTCGGTCTTGTCTCCTCGTGGGTGTTTTGTTGAAAGCTCGGATCCTAGGGTTCATGATTTTGGAAATAGATGGATTTTTTTTCTTATGTTGGCCATTCTGTTAAATTTGGAATCCAATATCAGAAGCCTAGGGAGGTTTCTATGTAGATTAAATTGCTTACATGGATTCATAAGTAGTTGGAGTACAATGCATGGTAAGCAATGACTGCGAGCCCATCTTTCTTTTACGCATAGTACTCCGCCTTGTGGCTTCGAGATTTGACGATTGCATTGTGGATTTTGCTGTGGTGCAAGGTGGCACATCGGGGACAACATTAAACTAGGAACCGATGATCAAAGCCCAAAATATTTTACTAATCTTTTACGTGTTGTGTTGAAATACTTTGCAGGATTTCCTCTTGGCACTCTTCAAGATGCCTGTTTTCACATTGACCTGTGTAACATCCATAGTTGGATATTCTCAATTAACTTGGATTGAACCCGTAAATTCTGAAATAACCCACATATCCGTAGATATAAAATGATGTATAAATTGATAGATAAGTGATGATTTACAAGATAGACTTTTCCGTATATATAATTATTTAAAGGGTGTCTAATGCAACTCTTCATAAAGAGTTACACCTTTTCACTAATTAATATTACATTATTACATTATTATTGTTTGTTGTTATTATTATTATGATATATATATATTGTATTATGTTATATTTATGTCTTTATTGTTGTTATTATTTAGGTATGTAACATTGCCTCTCTCTTATAAAGGCTTTGTCCTCAAAGCCTTATAATGTGGTCGGATCGTTCCTTGTGACGTCGTAGCTGATGAAACATGTCGATACAAACTTCTAAGTGTAGAGCATAGCTTTCGATAAGCTGAAAGATCATTCCATCCCAAATTGATCTATTGTTGATTGTTGGGATTCCCTACCGATCTATCGTCAGGAGATTTGATTACATTAGTACCATTATCTTTAAACAATTCCCACTTTCGAGGATACCTGTTTATATGGTTGGGGTGTCGATAGAGAATTTTCACAATGCTATTTTATTTCACTAGCGTCGTCTTTTGAGCATTGATGTGTGTTGGACATTGTATTTTTACTAGATTGGTTTCTTTTTGAACTGTGGAAAGGACTAGATTTGTATTTGATTCTTTTTCTAAGGAATACTTATCATTCTTAAGGTTCCTTAACATTTCATCTTGCGCTTTCTCATCATATTTAAGCTTCAGAATGTGATCTATTAAATCTTGTTTACGCTTATTAAGGTGGTTATTCTCTTCGATATTTTCTTATAGTTTCTTCTGAATATCTTGATTCCCCTCTTTTAGCTTTTGATTGTATTGTGCCTTATCCTTCACCTTCTTGATTTGCATAAGTAATTTCTGATTATGATCTCTTAGACGAGAGATCTCTTCTTCCTTACCTGCAATAATCTTGTTGGAATCCTTATGTATAGTCTGTATTGATTTCTCATTCCCCTGCGACAACATCTTTGATATTTCTTTGAATTCTTCAGATGATGCGATCTCTGATTCTGTCTTCATGTTAATGTCCGACAATGTGAATTTTTTCTTTTTGTAGGGGAATGTCAGAAGCTTTTTTCGAGAGCATTTAAGATAAAAGTACTCAATGTTTTTAGCCACGGTAATCCTAAAACTAGGTCACCGTCACTACTTCACAAGGATTTAACTATAAATTGCGAGACACCAGTATAATCTCCAATGTTCCATTGTAAATCACTTATTGCATATTCTTTGTTTTTGCAAAAGTCTAACCTTTCACCTATATTTGAGTCTGGAATCGCTAACTCATTAGCAAATTCATCACTAATATAATTATTGCATTCGTCGAGAGCAATAGAAATAGTAATTTTTTTCCTCTAATCGTTCCTTTTATTTGGAATAACTTTGAAGCAGAAGTATTTAAAGTTCTTGAAAATCTTCCATGTTTTTTGTCATGAGACTCCATTTTGTTATGCTTCTTATCTCTCTATATATATCAAAGAATGACATATTTTATCTTGTATAGTATACTATAGTTTTAAATAATTAGTTTCTTCCCCTAAGGACTTCTTGTAGATTGGGTGGTTGAGAGGAATGATTGTTACCTTCCCCACCTAAGTTCAAATCTCACTTGCTTCTTAGTAGTAATTATTATGCACTTTTAGATCTTTTTCCCCTTTACGTTCTGTAAAATGCCAGTAGATTGGGTGGTTGGGAGGAATGAGTGTTACCTTCCCCACCTAAGTTAAAATCTCACTTGCTTCATAGTAGTATTTATTATGCACTTTTATATTCAAACCCCAACCCACTTATTAAGAAACCACATGTGGTTTCACTTTCACCCTTTTTTTGTTTTACTTTTACCTTTTTTAAATTTTTTTTTATGGACAATGTCTTATTTTTTAGAGAAACCCTAATAGTGGTTAAAAACCAAATTTACACAAAGTGTAAATAATGTCTAAGGGTCGTATAGATTTGATACCACTGTAACATCCATAGTTGTATTTTATCAATTAACTAGGAATGAACCCGTAATTTCTGAAATAACCCACATCTCTGTAGATATAAAATGATGTATAAATTGATAGATAAGTGATGATAATATTTTACAATGAGGCTCGTCTTTATAGACTTGAGCATGTCTAGTGAAGGGCTACACCCTTTCACTTAGTGATTAATAACTATAATTAATATATTATTTTATATTTGTTGCACTCTTCGTTAAGTGTTAGTTATTTAATTATTAGTATTTAATGTTTATTTATTATATATTTTTGTTTATTACAAGAGTCAAATGGATAGGATAGCTTGGCTGTGAATGTGCTCTGAAACTGGAATGACATATTTTTCAAAATTATCAATCCAGCTGATTTGGAGTGATTGCGTCTTCGCATGAGTGATCAACCATTGATCACTCCAATCAACCAGAGTGTCACAAGATGACATAAAAATACTCTTGAGTGGTTTGACCAGATCCATCCTTAATTTAGGATATCGATAGAACTCAATCATGACTACTAACTGGAAACAAACTACTTTTTATTAACTTCTTGCATCAATGTACCCTCATCGACGATCTATACCTATTTTGAAAAGGTCACACGATCTAAATTTGACTATCGACTGACATCATTACTCCTCATTTCTAACGTGTGCCCTAACACCATTAACAATCGCAATTTTCTTTGAGAAAGTAGAATGATTTAATTATGTCATTTGATGATCAAGTGTCATATATGAGACACCATACATGTGTACCACTCAACAAGTGACGCAGATCCAGTGAAATTATTTGGCGTCATCTCAAAATCGCCCAATTTCATAGGAACTCTTCTTCAAACAATTTTTTGACAAACTAAAATTTTCTGAAAGGACATTAGAGGAAATTTCAACTCAAAATGGGCCTTTTAACTCTAATTCAAATTCCATGTCATCATGTGTTAGCCAATGAAATTGATTTAAATTTGAAATA
>LPNX010673267.1:66808-89511 GCA_001517045.1 Pseudotsuga menziesii | reverse complement strand
CTCGTGGGAGGTGACTAAATATTAGTCCCCCCCCCCCCCTTTTCTTTGATTTTTATTTTTCCAAATGAGGTGCAAGATTCACCTACAAATTTTCCATGGTATTTTTTTTTTCAAAACGTAATAGTAAGATATTATTTCGAAGCATTTTTCCAATAATTACGTTCATTGGAGTATTCTAAGGAGAGTAGGATCTCTAAAACTTGAGTTGTGAAACAAATGGTTAATAATTATGGTTGAATCTCCTATAACTATATGAGTGTGTGTAGGAAATGAACCTAAGCGTCGGATATGCGATGACGCTTTTCATGTTAAATCGTTGACCAATTAAAGGAGTCGTCGCTTAAGCGACGCTTACTAACGCGCTGTCGCTTAACCGACGGTTATGAGAATAGTCGTCGCTTCACCGACGCTTGTGGCCACATTTACAAAAAAAAAATGTATCCTTGTGATTTTTGGTAAGTTTAAAAAGATAAATCCACACGCCGTCGGATTTTGGATCGAAATGTAGTAGTGAAATCATGCTAAATCAATGTATTTCCTCCTCACATCGACATAGAATACTTTCAAGGCACATAAAAACATTAGAGGAAATTTCAACTCAAAATGGGCCTTTTAACTTCTATTCAAATTCCATGTCATCATGTGTTAGCCAATGAAATTTCTTTAAATTTGAAATACCGTATAGGTCTTAAACACTTTTTTAATATAAATTTGGGGATAGGTATCATAAAAAAAACTACTTTTTTTGTTTGTATTTTTTACATATCTCCCCGTGTTTTTACTCAAATTTCGATCGGGAGAGCTTGTTGGATGCGGAATTAAATTCCGCATGCGGAATTAAATTCTGCATCCAACGAGTACCCACTCGGCATACTTTTGACGGTCCCCGCTACCCCAAAAACAAGAAATATTTGAAAAAACAGAATGATGACATCATCATTCTATTTTTTCAGGTATTTCTTGTTTCTGGGGTAGGGGGGTCCGTCAAAAGTATGCCGAGTGGGTACTCGTTGGATGCAGAATTTAATTCCGCATCCAACGAGCTCTCTCGATTGAAATTTGAGTAAAAACACGAGGATATATGTCAAAAATACAAACAAAAAAGTAGTTTTTTTCTTTTCTTCCTCCAAAATTAATAAATATTATTTTATTATTTTAACTATTATTTTATTAGTTCATTTTTGGAGGCCCATTTTGAGTTGAAATTTCCTCTAATGAACAAGGGCAGAGGAAATAGGGAATTTACTAACCTAAGAAGGAGAAGTAGATTTGAATTTTGTGCCTGCAAATCCCTCGTCAGCCTTTTTAGGAGCCTCCACGTTCTATCATGTGTCGTTGTGTATTTTTCAATGAAAATAAGATATATAGAGAATTTCTCAAACCCCAAACACATTCTCTAATAGGCTTGAGTTATTGAATCGCCCCTCAAACCCAAACGCCCTATCCTGCTACCAAAGCCAAAAAATTGGCGCCATTCGAGCCAAATTGTTACATAGAGGAGTAGATCATGCCATATTATTATGGATTTCACTGTCATCATAAAACCCTCGCCGAAAATTTGGTGCCAATCGAGCCATGGCCAAAAATTGACACCCTCGCCAAAAATTTGGTGCCAATCGAGCCATGGCCAAAAATTGACACAATGGATTTCACCGCCATCATAAAACCCTCGCCGAAAATTTGGTGCCAATCGAGCCATGGCCAAAAATTTGACACAAAGGATTTCACTGCCATCATAAAACCCTCGTCGAAAATTTGGTGCCAATCGATCCATGGCCAAGATTTTGACACCAATGGATTTCCCTCACTGCCATCATAAAACCCTCGCTGAAAATTTGGTGCCAATCGAGCCATGGCCAAAATGTTGACACCAATGGAGTCAAATCTCTGTGTAGTGGAGCAGATGGAGACTTTTCACGACCATCATAAAAAACAAAATTGGCGCCAATGGAGCCAAACATCTATGTAGTGAAGTAGATAGAGACATATTGTTATGGGTTTCGTGGCCATCATCATTAAACCACACTCTAGAACTGTGGTGGGCGACCAAATTATGGGATTTCACCTGGAGTGTTCCCCAATAGCTGGGTATACCAATTTTTCCACCTCACTTGTGGGAAGAGCATTTTAGGCTTGGTGAACCACCTAGAATGGGATAATCAATGGGGTCTTTCATATCCAACATTTGTCAAAGGGATCTTTATCACGGCTAGGGTGTGTATTAACATTTTTTTAATGATTTTGTTTTTTATTTACAATATTATATCATAAATATGTTATTGAACTTTGGTTTTAATTTATATATGTGAATATGTTAATGTTTTGTTTATATATGAAATTTTATATTTATATATTAATGTTTTTTTAATAATATTATATTTTAAATGTGTTTTAGTATAACATAGACTTTGATTTTAGTTTATAATTGTGAATTTAAATATTAATGTTTGTTTATATATGAAGTTTTATATTTATATATTAATTTTTTATATGTTAATGATGATAGTTTTTTTTTTTTAAGAAAACAAAATCATTAGTACTCTTTTTCAAGCACAGAGAAACCAACTGCATGTTGTCTAGTATTTTGAGAATGAATTATAATGATAAATTGTTGATGTATTTATGAGGGGAGTGATATTATGATAGTACATTATTTATTTACTAAATTCTAACACTGCAGATGGATTCAGAGACCCTTCTCTAAATCCATATATAGTGTACGGGCCTCTGAATCCATCTGTAGTGTTAGAATTTAATAAAATGTACAAATTCATTGTCAAATTTGTAATTTTTTCCATTGCCGAAGTAACACAATTAAAAACGACCAAATAAATGACCAATTGTATCTGGTCATTTGTAGTCTAGATATCCCGTGATCAAATTTGGTCATTTATCTTGGTGTTTTTTAGTTGGTTTTTATCCCGTGACCAAAAGTGGTCATTTATCTTGGTCATTTTTAGTTAGTTAACTTAGAATTATCAATTTTGGTCATTTATCCCTTTAAAAAAACTGTGGTGACCAAAATTTTTGGTCTCGTGGTCACTAATCTCTCATTTTCCACTAGTGGCTGGTGTAAAAATAAGGGACTTGCAATTTCCACAGGTTAAACCTTATTTTTCCTTGACAATCTTGAGAACCCATCAAGTGTAGTTGGATTTTAAATTTGAAGAACAGGAAAAACTTCAAAAACTACACAGAATCTGGATTCTCCTTCCTAGTGGGAACCACCCTAGCTATGGTGAAAACATGGGTGCCTAATGAGAATGGGCTTATGTTTGTATCCTATACTTCACCAACTAAAAGACAACAACTAGTATGTATAATGACATGCTTAAAAAAAAGATGCAGCAAAATCTATAAAAACTTAACAAAGGGCCTACCATCTCTCAACTTTGCTCTTGCTTGACATACTATCATCCGAACCCCATAGAACAATATCGAATTGATTCCAGTCAATATCTGAAACATGGGCATGCAAATGGCCATCACTAGCTATGCTCGATTCCTTCTCTCTAAAATATTCCTGAATAGATGTTTGATGGCATTAGCCAATTTACTTGCATCCACCATATCTTCATATTATGCATCTACATGCTTGGTGCCCCCAGTCTTCTCCAAGATAGCACGTATTTTGTCCAGTTAGCCACATTCTATTAGACTGTTTGGGGTCTCAGGAAGGAAAAATCCCCAAACTTTCATCAAAATTGCAGGAACTACAGCCAAACCCAGAGAGAGACGCCATCCCCAGGGTGTTATGTTCTGAGTTCCATAATTAACCATATTTTATGTGAAGATCCCTAATGTTGTGGCTATCTAGAACATCATATTAAGTCCTCCATGGAGTTTTGCAAGAGCCAGCTCTGAGAGGTAAAGAGGAACGACCTTGACACAAATTCAAACAAAAAATTGTCAAACCATTCACTCAAATTTAAACCAAAAAGCTCTATAATCCAAATCCTTCAGGTCCAAACTATCAATAAACTCGCAAATACAAGTCATTCGGATCGAAAATAAAAAATATGCAATCCTAATTCGTTCAGAGTCAAACTAAAAATTGCCATCTAAGTGATTATAAGTGAAACTAAAAGTTCTGTAATCCCAAGTCATTCATATTCAAATAAATAGATGTTAAATCCAAAAGAAAAAACCATTAGTTACAGGCATTTTTTCTGTTAACAAAACTCTTTCAAAATCCCCAAAACCCTACCTGATTTGCTAAGCCAATTCCCACCCCAAGAATTATGTGCCCAATAATGAGCATTGGCAAATTCATGGCACCTGCGTTCAGAGTTGCGCCTATAATAAAACTGATACCTTCGCTGATAATACTGGCCTTCTGCCCATGATTCCTCGTCATAGGAGATGCAAACATCAAAGAAACAAGAGGGATGAGGTGAACATATCCAGACCTTGGTTCTTGGTTGTTGTAGTTGCGGTAATCATTGTCATGGGAATTTTCATGGTTTTCCCGGTTTGTATCATGGAAGTGTTTAGTTAGTGATTTTGTGATTTGGTCACTAAAAATAAATAAAATGGCCCTACTCATAAATAAAATGGGTCCACAATTCAAATGAGTTATAAGGCTTCTCAGGGATTCCCATTTGGGCATAAGGTGGGTAATAAAGCTTCTAGGATGACCCCATTATGATATAAATAAATAGCCTAAAGTGATAGGAAATTGGTGTGTTCGATTAACCCCATGTTGCTTCGAGCTCATGCTTCTTCCAAACTTAGGTTTCTCATCTGTCTTCAAGAAAAAGGTGAGAAGATAGAAAGTAAAGTAGTTTTGGTAATGGTGTTTTAATGGAGCAAACTACTCATCACATTATAAGGAAAGGGTTAGTCCTATATCCTAAAAGTAATAAAGCAGTGCCTTGTTTTAGGGAGGGAGACTTGGTTTAACAACATCCATGTAAGAAGCGGTTGCAGGCAAAATGAAAGAAGCTAAAGCGCCCCTTTTCGAACAATCCACAAAAAAATGTAAAAATCATGAGCACCACGGCTTGTATCCCTACATTTGTGCTTTGGTCACTAAAAAGGGGACAAGTTATATGACCCTTGTATTAATTAACCTGAAGAAGTCATGAGGCCTATAAGAGGTCGAGGAATCAAAATATTTACCTGAAACTTTGAGATGGGGTTGAGCCTCTATTTTTATACTGCATATGGATTTGAGACTGGTTCTAGGTTAGTGCCCCTGTTTAATTATAATTGGATCAACTGCTACAATGTTTAAAATAACTGAGCCTAGTGAGGCTATGTCGACCGGTGCAGCTAGTTCGATGATCAGAGATCATGATAGTTATATTGAAGTTAGAAAAGCATCTCAATATGGGAATTGTAGGGACTCTTACATTGAAGGGCCAAAAACTAGCTATGATGCTTCTAGGTATCGATATGGTATTGGTTCTGGTACCTGATTCGTAATTGACATATAAGGAACATAATTTTCCTTCGCTTAATCAGGTTTGCTTCAATGGTGCAACAGGGATAAATATGGTCAAGAGAAAATTTGTGCAATTGCTTTGTTGGATCTCTAAAGATTGAGGTGCATGGCATCAATATTACTAATAGAAGGTAGACAATTTACAAAATTTAAACTTCATTGTAAAAATTGCCATTTTTCATGACACAATTAAAAATGACTAACATAAATGACTAATTCATATTCTTCTAGCTAGTCATTTTTTATGCCATGACTAAATTAGTCATTTATGTTAGTTATTTTCACTCTGTCACTTATTATCTAGTCGTATTTGTTAACTGGAGAATAAAGTAGTCGTTAATTTTAGTCGTTTATAGTTGGGTCAATCAAATTTGCTCATTTTTGGTAGTAAATCACTTGAAAAACTCGTGGTGACTAGAATTTTTAGTCACCTAGTAGCTAATTCCTCATTTTGTACTAGTGTTATTTCTGGCTCGAGTAACATCTTTCCTATATCTTCTACTCTCATCTTTCCACGACTGTAACAACTCATCGTAATTAGGGCAGCCTGAAGATTAGAGATCTTCATGGCTGCCCAATAATAGTAGGAATATGTTATGATTGTAATTGTATAAATACTGGGAACTATTCCAAGCCAGGGGTTGAAAATTCAACCAAATTATTGTATCAGCTATGAATAAGTTTGTGTGCTCATCTGGTACTTTTAATATAAGGAGTTTGATTCTTTAGATCTCGACATTTTAACGTGTGTTACTTCCAGCATCTCTGTGTGAAGGCCGGGCCCGCCTTCCCATAGGGATTGCTGAGTTAATTAGGTATTTCATTTATTCTGTTGTGTGATTTTGTGATAACTTCCTTTATTAACAGTAAGCTGCAATAGTTATCGAATTGTTGTGTGTCATTTGAATGATCAATAATTGCATCTCTTGTAAAACTGTAGTGGTGTGGTGTCTCAGTCGACTGTATAGGTTAACTTTCTTTTATGCAACTGTGTGATAGCTGTAAAAGCCCTGTTCATCCCTAGTTCTTTCAATTGTTGTTTTCTTTAGATCTTTGTAGCTTGTTCCTTCGCATTTATAATTGCAGAATTTAATTCATGTACTTTGAATTTCTAGAATAGATGAATTGAGATAGTTGGGATAGATCTTTATATGGTTTGGTAATTAGGGATTTAACTTTCTGCAAAAGTAATCTAGATGTTATTTCCTGAATCTTTTAATTTTAGATTAAGAATTGTAAGAAGGTACTTGTGATTGCATTCTTGAGAAGGTAAATTAGATTAAGTAGATTATGGGATGAGTGTGGATGAACACGAAAGTAGGATCATTTACTTACAACATTAGCTACTTAGTGTTTAAAGCATATACAGTGCATATTATCCTTGAAATAAGAGACTTCCCTGGGTTGACAATTTATATTGAACACTCTATACGTTGGCTTTAATTAACTTGCATATAGGGTGCCCAACAATAAGTTGATTCCCATTGTATATTTCTTATAGGAATATATTTTCTAGGGATATATTCTTGCATTTGTAATAAAATATTATCAAGCATTTTCAAAATAGTGCAAGGGTTTCTTGAATGGGTGTGGAGGAGGACTAGTTCATGAGATTCCATTATAGATTAATATGTCAGTGGAAAAAGGTAATGTTTCCCTTCAATCTAAACAACATGGCAACTTAAGTGTTGTGGTTGAGAGGGGTCGGAAATCACTAGTGGGTGGATGGAGGGATAGTTTGTATACTTTGCAAAAATAGTGAGATGAGGGTGACAATGAAGAAGGTTAAAGAAAGGAGTGCAGGAAATGTGCATGATGACCATGCTTAGAGCCATGCACTAAAGAGAGAGTTGTGGTGGAAAAAGTGCATGTAGTATATATGTTCTAAGAATAACTCCTCAATGGGGATTATAATTTTTTTTTGGAAGCAACATAGAGAGAGTATCATATCTTAATAGGAGGGGTAGTGAAGTACAATAACCATTATAATATTGTGATTAAAAGTTGAGTTTGGATACACCAATACGACATGGGGAGGCTTATATGGTAGAGATATGGAAAGGTGGATGTGTTGGTGGGAAGGATACATGCAATAGTGAAGGTGTGCATGGTAATTAAGGTTTTATGCTATGCTTAAGTCAAGTGAGCATAAGTGAAATTGGAAAAATTGAAAACTAACTTGAGGGATTCAACATTTTCCAACCCATTAAGATGTTAAACAACATGGTTTTGTCCCATATGAATGGAAAAAGAACTTAGACAATTGTGTATATTGTGGATTTTATATTATGATGGGAGACTAGGGAAACGGTAAATGAAGTATAAGTATAATACCCCACTTAGGGATGTGAAGTCATTGTTAAAGATTAAGTAGCATCTCATTACATAGTCTTAGAAGACAAAGTATAAGGAACATAATAATTTTAAACTTAAGAGATAAACACGTTTGGGAGTATGATCAATGCTTTAAAGATATCATGATCTTTTTCATTGACAATATTTAATATGTACAGCATAAAAATGGCTCATATGAGGGTCATCACCTCATACTAAGACTCTTTTGTTCGAACAAAGTTTGGTAGTCAAAAATATGTGCTAGAGTTTTCTATGCACTTAGAATGTAGAGGTAGATAATCTCAAAGTGTAATGTTAAGATTGGAACAATCTTGGAACTAGTTGACAATTTTTAGTGCAAATCCAAGATATGGCTAAGGGGAAGAATATTTGGGAAACAATTTCATGTATAAGATGTCCCATTAAAGAACATCATCAGTTGAATTCCTAGATTTGGGAGGTCACATGTTCAACTCTCTTGATACCCATAGGGTTAGGATCTGTAATCAATGCTAGTGGCTTACCCCATTTACCATCCATGAATAATGGGGAAGTAATCAAAAGGATTTTGACAAGGTCTTTCCTTGGAAAAAGGTTACATTTTCCATAACATTGTGCACCTAATTTATTCCCACAAGGTACTAAGCATGCATACTATTAGATGCCTAGTGACCTCATTAATGTCCCTTATTGCAAAAATAACATTTATCCTAGGACTAATTGTTGTGACCAAAGTAGTTTGTCATACTGAGAAGGGACATTGGGATTTTGAACCACTTTATGATAAATTTGAAAATATCACTTTCATAGTGGGAATAAGTAAGGAAGAGGGTGAATAAGTAGGAGAGGGATAAGGAGATGGAGGAAATGGAGGAGGTTAAGGACCTTTGATATGCTACAATCACTAGTGGAAAATGAGATATTAGTGACCAAAATCTGCATATCAATGACCACTTTTGGTTTGGCAATCAATGGTGGCTAATTTACGGTCTTTTATTACGCGGCAAAAATTGGTTATTTTTATTTTGTTCATTTATAGCTTGTAAGTTGATCATTAATTTGGTCATATATTCGAATCAATGACCAAATATATGACCACATTTATGACCAAATTAATGACCACATGACAAACTAGAATATGACCAAATTTGGTCGCCTAATAAAAGACCGTAAATTAGCCACCAAAACTATTTTTGGGTCATTGATATGATAATTTTGGTCATTGTTTGGTAATTTATATCTCATTTTTTGATCACATATATCTCAATTTTTGGTCATTTTATATGTGAATTTTGGTCATTAATCTCATTTATTGGTCACTAATTTAGTCATTTTTAGTCGTTTTATGCGTGTTTATTATATTTTAGTAGTTTGAATGGTGTCCATTATTAATCAATATAAATTTTTAATATGATATTATGTTTAAATTAAAAAAAGAATCATGCATTATTTATCATCATCTAATACACATGTGAATTATGTAATGTCACATTAATTAGTTAATTACAACACTTGTAAATAATATAAAGTACAACCATATAAGTTTTAAACCACAAAAATTATATTATATGAAATTTCAAGTATTAAAATAAATATGAGTTTTTTCAAAAACTATCTCCATATAACTTTACATAAAAATCATCTAGTACATCAATGACTTTTAAAAATATTACAATTGATAAACCATCCCACTTGTACTTAACTGCTAAGCCATACTTAGATCCCACAACAGCTTCAATTAACCCATACTTAGTATCTTGAAAGCATCAGTAGCAGGCTCTTCATACTCAATGACAAAGCCTCAACAATAGGCTCTTCATACTCAATGGCCCACTTAGTTAAGTCCACTCTTGCAAAATCCAGTAAAAAAATCTCACTTGTAAAGTATAAAAACAATGAACTATATTAGACAGTGACACCTTTGATGTATATATGAGGATGAAAAAAATACCTGAGGTACTGAAACACTTTATTTTTCTTTCCCCAAGGTATGGTAGTGGTAAAATGCACCTGAAATACACATAGGTAATTAGTACCATGCAAAATTGTTTACTAAGAAGTTTGATAGTATATTATGGAACAATTAGTGGAATTATGTAAAAAATTTATAATAAATATGAGGGTCAATATGTTAATCAATTCTCATGTGAAGTACCCTTTAAACTATAAGTACCCTTTACATATGCTTAGAAATCTACTATCCAAAAGTGAAACAATTATAATATAGACTAGCCATTAAAGCCAATAAGATGATGAAATAACAAAGAGTGTTTGAAACATGTTTGGTTACTAAAATGTCTTATTTTTGTTTTATTTTTAAAATTTTCCCTTCTACATATTTATAACTTTGCTTGTATCTCTATGCAGTTCCCTAGATTTCCATATTGCATCTTTCAGCTTTATGGAGTACTAAAATATGTAACCATACATGCTAGAAATCACATCCATTCAACTCAACCAATATTCAATTCATGATTAAAAATATTATATTCCTAATAATTCCATATCTGAAGTTTCTCAAACTCTCAGCTCATCTCAGATTGCAAATTTCAACTTGATCTATTGCCAGATAGGAATGTCTAATTTTTTTTTCACAAAAATGGGATAATGTAGGGAAGAAGTTAAAGATAAAAAACTTGGTAACTGTAAAGTTTGACATAAATGAGTAGCATTCTTTGGTTCATTCTGTTGTAGTTCCTAACAATGCGATTTACATTCTTGGGCAGATACTCTAATACAAAATTAAGGTAAAGTTATTCTTTGTTCGTCGTTGACATAAAACCGTGTTTAAGAGAAACAATATTTGGATGGTATAACATATGAATTATCTGTAGCTCTCGTTTCTTATACTACTTGTTTTGGAGAACCTTCTTGATTGCAACAATTTCTCCAGTTTCTCTGCATTTATCCTGCACAATCTAATCATCAGAATTTTCGTTCCAAACACAAAAGAAACATTATATAAAATCCCCATTTTGGAATAAAGAAGTCAATTATGACCTGAAAGACAATGCCAAAAGACCCTGTTCCAACCACATGTTTTGCAATATAACTGATGGTCTATCAAGTCAATAAAAGAATAAATACAAAATTGGAAAAAATATCCATAAAGAAACTATTCACTTAGATTCTTGGTTGTGACCTAATAAATTATCATTGTGAACACAATTATTAGGTAAACCTATTTAGCATGGCCATTTCTGCACCCATACCATCAACAATAATTGTCTCAATCTCCTGCAATTGTTTTACATTGACATGCCAGGGAAGAACCATGTATAAAAAGTCCTTCCATGAAAACAGGAAACAAGAATACAATAAATTCCTCCTTTCATTTCTTGCTTAAAATGCAAATATTTCTCTTAAAACAAAAAAAATATTAGCTTACTTTCTCATCATCAACATCGAATTTTTTGTCTCTTATCATCATCTCAAGCATCTCTCTACCAAGCCAATCAACACTGTTCACTAGAATTTTCAACCTGTTGATTGTCCTTGAGCTTCCCACACTTCTACTATTCCCTAAGCTCGCTGATGCCATAAATGACCTGAGTTTCAAAAATCTAGAAATTAGTGTATTATTCCCCTTGGGATTCTATTCCCCACTCTCATCTCGTTTGAATTTGATCAACTTGTAGATTCTTTCAAGATGTGAAAAACAGGTTATGAACTATATGTCATAGCGCTGATCAAAATGACAGCACTTCAAAAATGTAGATGAGATAAAGACATATTTTGAAGACATCATGTTTGTTAATAGGCATTTTACTGGGCACTAACTATGTTTCCCCTCGACCAAAAAACAAGATGTGAAGAGATCAACTCCTTTTGAAGGGCCTTAAGCCCTCAAAATAAAAATAGAACAAGAGTTATCACACTTTAATAAAGGCCTCTTTGTTGGATAGGCTTTAAGCCTAGTTGGAACAGTACTTAAAGGAAAACAGAGATCATGGTTTCTCAAAAAATACTTTTTCATCAGGAAAGCTTCTAACAGAAACTGTTTTAGTTTGTAAAGGTTAGAAAAATTGTGAACATGAGTATCAATATCATGGTATTACCACAATAGATCCAACACAAGAACTTAAAATAGACACACTAATAACAATTGCTTTTACAAAATATTAGTTAATGATAAGACACCAAAATCCTATGAGCTAATTTTATCATGGTTCTCTAGATAAACAATTTCAAAACATAACATTTTAGAAAAATGACTCAAAGTTTAGGCATAGCAGTCCAATTATATGCTGAAATACTAGCAACCAGAAACAAAAACACACAAAGATTAATCATGCAAAAGAATTAAAGCATCTATCAAGCAACCATAGTTATTGTAATTAATCAGAAAAACGAAAGCAGAAAAATCATTAAAGTTGGAAAAAGGATTGTATAAAGTAAGTGAAACTTTGAAGGTATTTATCCTTGAGTAATCATTAGTTATGATCATAGAATCATCAAAGGTAAGCCATATCCAGAGGAACCATGCAAATTCTAGAAATGAGCACACTATTAATATATTGATGTCTTTTATGTTATCTAAATCCAATTGCAAACCCCTAACTTCCATGTACTATAACTACAACTGAATCTCCCCTGGCCACATGCTACTAAAAATGAGAAATGGAGAAATGATAATGAAACAAGAAATAGGGAAAACTGGTTTTGGGGTGAGACCATATAACAATGTTTTTAACAATGTGACTCTATGATCCAAGGTTTGAGTTGTTAGAAGGGAGGCTATAGAAATTTCAAATGTGGATTTATGGTAGTTCTAAGGTTATCTTCAGCTTTGGTTTCCTCCAATTTTTCTATACAGTCCCACAAACTCACCAATCTGTCACAAAAATATGCTTAGAAAAGGGTCATCGTTGCTGGTTGCAATCAATTCCAAGTTCCAATGAAAAAAATTCCTTTATGTTATGAAAATATGTTCTAAGTATGATATGCCTAAGTGTGATGTCTCATGCCCCAATGCATGCTATATGACTGTTATGAGTTTCCAGAATTGGCTAATTGAGTACAGATTTTATCTATGGATAAGTTTACCGCTGAAATTGACTTGAAATAAGACTCCAAAAGTGTCTCAACAAGTGTCCAAATGATTATGTGGGAGAAGTCAAGTATTTTTAAACCTCTCTGAAATTCAAACCATATGTTATATGAAAACTTGTAGGGTTTTTATAGCTGCAAGGTAGAGCCACTAAATTGTGTTTTTTTATAGCTTATCATACAAAAAATCAGATATGAGTCTAAATAATGAACCCAATCTTCCACGCAAGAATACAACAGGTATTAACCTCAACTTGCTCGTGAATCACAAATATTCAAGATTTTATGTTTGTAATACACACAAAAGGATCACATAATCCTATATAGCATATAGATACCACCTTTGAGGCCAACTAAAGAATATCCAATCCCATATGTGCTTCTTTCTATTGTACAAGGAATACCAATGCCCAAATTATGGACTGTCTGTTGAACATGAGTTTGACCCTAGATGCAAAATGTGCAATGTTTTCCTAGGGAAATACTAAGGCTAATTGAAAAATAATAATTATTTTCGAAAGATGGTACGTACAAATTTATAAGAGGGGGGAGTAAAGAAATTTCTAAGCATAAGAACTTCCCTAATAGTTAACAAACCCTATCAAGAAAAACATGTATGATATTTTTCATCTATTCATGCATTGAAATACCTAAGGCTAAAACATGAGAGTGCAAGAGTATATAAATTAAACTAATTAAGACTAGCCAAAAAATTTCTACATATACAGAGACAAGTGCCAGATCCACCTAAAACAAGTCCAAAATGTAATTAAGATTGTTAAAATACACCCAACCCAATGGAAATGGACTTAAACCCTTTTTCCAAAACTTTGAGTGCCTGCAAACTGATGTACAAGTAAGAATCTTAAAATACAAGAATTCTATGCATACTGAAAGAAGGTGAAATGAACTGAGATGCATCAATCTATTTTGGAATTTCATTATGTTTTGGGAATTGTAAGGAAGCCCTAAGATGCATGGTTGTTTTTGATAAACAAACACCAATGTTCTACAAATACATCATGAGCTTATGGTTTTCAAATTACCTATCATAGATTTGATGAGATAGAAAAATGAACCTATACAAAGAAACAAAATAGAGTATAACTTCTACAACTAGCAGGCATGTTGGAAACAATCCAATTCGGGATAGAATGTAAAGTTTTTTCAAAGAATGGATATAAGAATTTATGGATATTCACAACAGTCATGTGTCTCAAAGGTTCCTTTCAAAGAGAGAAGTGTCAAAGGAAATCAATAAAAATACAATAAGGGTCCTTTCATATGTCTATCTCAGAAACTTAATGGGACTAGCCACCAGAAAAATACCCTCTAAGCAAATTGGAATCTAGCGTACCCAATTTTGTCTTAATTAAGTGACCTCTGCTTCTGCATAGCACATGAGTTTATTCTATAATGAATCTATCCTCTCCAAGCTGAAGTCACCTACTTTGATCATCCTATCTCGTTGTTTGTGAGTCACCATCAACAACAATAATTAGAGAGCCTCTTTTTGTCTAAAGATGATAGATACTTTTGGATGTTATTCCTTTGCACCTTCTCACCTTTAATGTTATGAGGTTAGGGAAGCCACCAACAACTATTACAAGCTCATCATCACATATTGGGAAATTTTTTATGCATAGCTTTTTCAGTGCTATGAACTTAACTAAAATACAAGACATCTCCAAGTCCCCAAAACCATCACTGTTGCACAATGCCATTCTTTCTAGCATAGGACTATTGGAATCCAAGGAATTCAAACTTACAATTGAAGTAACAATGCCCATCAAAACAAGTTCCTGCAGCTGAGGACATTTGGTTGCAATGGAGAGTAACCCTTCTTCGCCAATTCTTCTGGACTTGCCACTATCATGGTGCACTTTTATTAGTTTCCTACATCCATTTGCAACTGCATAAATACCTCGATCAGTACAATCAGACACCCTTCTCATATAAAATACTTCCAGTTTTGAGTACTTTGAAAAATCTATCAAACCTGTATCACCTAAATTCATTCTTTCAATTTGCAATTATGTCAGTTGTTGCAAATTTCCAATGCTACTTTCCAAAATCTGATCCCAAACCCTGAATTTCATGACAAAATGAGCGTCCATAGATACTTGGATACCGATAATAGTGGGGAAAACAATCCCCCATTATAAATATATTTAAGACACAATATATGTAGCTTACCTTTCCTGGGCCTATTCTTTTCGTTTGACCATCTAGTCTTCTGATCCTTTTTGCTGTAATATCTTCCAGTTCGTTGCAATTATTAAGTATTGAGTTAAAACCCTTTCCTCTGAATCAACAAGAACCACTAACTTGTGTTATTTTATAGTGTATCATACAAAAAAATCAGATACGAGTCTAAAGAATGAACCCAATCTTCCATGCAGGAATACAATAGGTATTAACTTCAACTTGATGGTGAATCACAACTCTTCAGGATTTGGTCTATAATACACACAAAAGGATCATATAATCTTATATAGCATATAGATACCACCTCTGAGGCCAACTAAAGAATATCAAATCCCATATGTGTTGCTTTCTATTATACAAGGAATATCACTACCCAAATTGTGAATTGTCTGTTGAACATTAGTTTAACCCAAGATGCAAAATGTGTAGTTTTTCCTAGGGAAATACTAAGGCTAATTAAAAAGTAACAATTATTTTCAAAAGATGGTATGTACAAATTTATAATAGGGGGGAATAAAGAAGTTTCCAAGCATATTCTCTTCCCTAATAGTTAACAAATCCTATCAAGGAAAACATGTACGACATTTTTCATCTTTTCAGGCATTGAAATCCCCAAGGCTAAGACAAGAGAGTGTAAGAGTATAGAAATTAAACTAATTAGGAGTAGCCAAAAAATTTATACATATACAGAGACAAGTTCCAGATCCACTTGAAACAAGTCCAAAATGTAATTAAGATTGTTAAAATACACCCAACCCAATGGAAATAGACTTAAACCCTGTCGACAAAACTTTGAAAGCCTGCAAACTGATGTACAAGTAAGAATATTGAAATACATGAATTCTCTACATACTGAAAGAAGGTGAAATGCACTGAGATGCATCAATCTATTTTGGAATTTCATAGTGTTTCGGGCATTTCAAGGAAGCTCTAATATGCATGGATGTGTTTCATAAACAAACACCAATGTTCTACAAATACATCATGAGCTTCTTGTTTTCAAATTACCTATCATAGATCTGATCAAACAGGAAAATTAACCTGTACGAAGAAACAAAATAGACTATAACTTCTACAATTTCTAGGCATAATGGAAATAATTTAGTTCGAGATAGAATATAAAGGTTTTACAAAGAATGGCTATACAAATTTTTGGATATTCATAGCAGTCATGCATCCCAGAGGTTCCTTGCAAAGAGACAAGTGTCAAAGGAAATCAATAAAAGTACAATAAGGGTCCTTTCATATGTCTATCTCATAAACTTAATGGGACTGGCTACCAGAAAAATACCCTCTAAGCAAATTGGAAGCTGTCGTACCGATTTTGTCTTGATTAAGTGACCTTTGCTTCTGCATAGCACATGAGTTGATTCTCTAATGACACTATCCTCTCCAAGATGAAGAGACCTACTCTAATAATCATCTCCTATTGTCTATGAGCCACCATCAACAACAACAATTCAAGAGCCTCTTTTTGTCTGAAGATGATAGATACTTTTGGATGCTATTTTTTTGCACCTTTTCACCTTTAATTTTATGATGTTAGGGTAGCTACCAGCAATTGTCACAATACCATCATCACATGTTGGGAAATTTTTTATGCATAGCTTCTTCAGTGCTATGAACTTAGTTGAAATACAAGACATATCCAAGTCCCCAACACCATCACTGTTGCACAGTGCCATTCTTTCCAGCGTAGGAAAATTGGAAGCCAAGGCATTCAAACTTACAACCGAAGTAACAATGCTCATCAAAACAAGTTCTTGCACATGAGGACATTTGGTTGCAATGGAGAGAAACCCTTCCTCACCACTTCTTTTGGACTTGCCACTATCAAGGTGCACTTTTCTCATTTTCCTACATCCATTTGTAACTGCATAAATACCTCGATCAGTACAATCCGACACCCTGCTAATAGAAAATACTTCCATCTTTGAGCACTTTGAAAGATCCCTCGAACCTCTATCACGTAAATTCATGCTTTCAATTGGCAATTATGTTAGCTGTTACAAATTTCCAGTGCTTCTTTTCAAAATCTAATCCCAATACCCAGAATTCTATGACAAAATGAGCGTCCTTATACACTTGGATCCCGATAATAGTGGGGAAAACAGTTCCCTATTATAAATATCTTGAATAAACAATATATGTAGCTTACCTTTCCCTGGGCCTATTATTTCTATTTGACCATCTAATCTTCTGATCCTTTTTGCTGTAAGATCTTCCAGTTCGCTACAATTCTTAAGTATTGAGTTTAAACCCTTTCCTTTGAGTCCACATGAAACACTAACTTGTGTTATTTTATAGCTTATCATACAAAAACTGAGATATGAGTCTAAAGAATGAACCCAATATTCTACACATGAATACAATAGGTATTAACCTCAACTTGATGGTGAATCACAGCTCTTCAGGATGTTATGTCTGTAATACACATAAAAGGATCATATAATATTATATAGAATGTAGATACCACCTCTGAGGCCAAATGAAGAATATCCATTCCCATATGTGCTGATTTCTATTATGCAAGGTATATCAATGCCCAAATTGTGAAATGTCTATTTAACATCAGTTTGACCCTAGATGCAAAATGTGCAGTGTTTTCCTAGGGAAATACTAATGCTAATTAAAAAATAACAATTGTTTTCAAAATATGGTACGTAAAAATTTATAAGAGGGGGGAATAAAGCAGTTTCCAAGCATAATATCTTCCCTAAATTTAGTTAACAAACCCTATCAAGCAAAACATGTATGACAATTTTTATCTTTTCATGCATTGAAATACCCAAGGCTAAGACAAGAGAGTGCAAGAGTATAGAAATTAAACTAATTAAGAGTATAGTAATTGTATGCACTTGAATATAAAATAAGTTGTATGATATTAACAATACTATTGACACTACAATTTGATATCTTTCATATGATAGACAAAAAATTAGTTGCATTCTTAAACATGCAAGAAACTTGAAATTAAAACCTTATACTGTATACCGTAATAATGTACACTCGTTCCTATCCATGATAACATATTTTTACACCAAGGTATCTTCACCCATAGCAATAACTAGAATTTCAAAAAGAATTGTGGGGGGAGACAGGTGAATATCTTGGCAAGCTGTAATATGAATATTATCATAATAACATGTTTACACTTTTTTCTTTGGAAAGAATATGATAAGAATGGAATTGTAATAGCATCGACTTCGTTTCTTCGGAATATAAACTACTTCCATCAGTTAGTAGATTAAAAGATGGTGTTATATGGAATACTTACCAAAAATACATTAAATTATGTAGACATAATCGTAAATGTGGGACTTGCAATGAAATTTATGAAACTCTTATATATATATATATATATATGATACTCAAGAGTACTTATTCATAATTCTGGTCACCCAACCAAACTCACTATGACAGTTATCTTCCATGGATGTGTGCTAACATTGTCTAGTTATATTCGTATATGTTATTTAATTATAGTTTTAAATATTAAGTGTTTTCCTCATCCTCTACATCATTTCAATATTTTTTCAACTTCATAATATCATCTAGAAATATCTGCTCAAGTAACTCTAATGTATGAAGTAAAGATGGGTCTTGATACACAACATCCAATTCTTTATCATGCTCAGAACTTTTCACATCTTTGATGCCTATTTTTTCATGTTGTGCCTTGGGATCTAGAATTTGACCTTGATAAAAGGGGGAACTAGTTGCATTAGGGCCTATTGAGATCATGTTTCCACTGTGTGGATCAGGAGCACCTTGACCTACAAGTATTTGGATTCGATATTTTTCAAATTTATACACCAGAGAATAGTAATGAATATGTACACTAGGAGATTAACCTTTCTCGTGTTCATTTTGAAAACAAAGTAAGGTCATTTATGGTTTCTAACAAAGTTAAGAAAAATTTTCTTCACAAAAAGAGTAGAGATGAATTCTACTAGCAAAGAATTCCTAGGAAACCACTCCAAGTCTTCAACTAAACTTCAAATTCCAACTTAGAAAATGGAATTTAAATTATTTATAGGAACATTATATAATGTTATTAACAATTGCATAAATCAAGAATGACCAAATTATCAATACAAAATATATAACTACGATAGATCCATTTTAACCCTTAATCTATTAAGCAGTGAGAGGCATTAAAAAAAGGGATTAAAAAACTTGGGCAAACACCTCTCGGTGCTTAAAACTTAAAATATTGAAGGTTAATATGGAATATGTCAGTACTTCCTCATAATCCATGGATGATAAATATGGGAATCATCATCCTTGATTACGTATCCTAACCCGAAGGGTATCAAGAGAGTCAAACCCTTCCAAACCAAGGGGGTAGTTCTCAAGTCTTTCATGTGACCCCTTGAGCTAAACCCTGGGGCTATGGACTATGATAGCATGTATGTGTATGTATTATATATGTGTGTTTATTGTATGTGTGCATTTTTACATTATGGTTATTAATGGTCACTTTAAAAATGTTTTCTACAAGATGGACATCAACTTTCTTTCAATTTTGGTTTATGAGAATTACACAGACATGAACACAACACAACATCGCTTCCACCGAGGTTGTAGTAGAAGAATGCATAAAGATGAAAATGATATATAATTCATTTTGTATAGAACATAATACATGTCAGTCTATTTTTCTTCGTCCTTTTAATTAATTGTCAACAACCATCATAACAGCTTTTGCTTAAAACCTAAATATTAAAAGCAAAACGAGACAGTACAAATATTGCATCGAAATATTACCATCTTACCTTCTTTATATAAGCGAGGTGGCATATTCGACCCATTTGGATCAGCTCCTTCCCACTACCAATGACCTTCTTCCTTTGAAGACATATAGTGTTGCTCTTCTTCCAAAGGTGGGGCATGTGGCCTCCTAGGAAATGCATGCATCCCATGACTATGTTGCATTCTGTGGGAAACAATATGCTTCATTTGAGAAGCAACCAATGGATTGACATTGGAACCACCATATCCACCTTGTTGCCTCATGTTTTCTTATAATTTCTTTTGACTAAACCTATACGTTCCTTAATAATACCTCTATTAAAAACTGTAAGTAAAATGCACCAAAACTTCACCAGCACTCAGCATCTAAATGAAAATAGAAATTTAGGATCCTTTATGATAGTTGGAATGTGATACTGCCCACTTTTATATTATTTTGAAGGAAGACCCTTGGTAAGGATATCAAGACTGTAGATTTCCTCTCAAGTTGATTCAAAGTCCTTGAAAATATACAAGGTAGCTTAAATTTGTAAGAATCCGTGTTACTTGAACTTATTCCGAAGTTAGAACCTAGTTAGCAAGTAAACTCTTCTTTGGAAAAATACACGATTGGTTCTAAGTTCTAACCAACTTTAATCACATAAACCAAACATAAGATATTTAATCTACCTACAATTAACTATATATAAGGAGCATACAAGATTTTTTTAAAGAAACAATAAGCAATAAATGGATGAACCAAGTAAAAGAATACAATTCTTACAGTTCAAAATGAGTTCTAGATGTGCAATTCTCATTATCAAGAGAAAATCTCACAAATCAACCGTGCTTAAACAAAATGAACTTTATAAAAAGATGAGAAACAATAAATTTAAATTTTCATATGGATTTGAATAATAAAAAGGAAGAACCTAACTCGTCTTCCTGCAAGAACTTAGACAAAGGAAAAGAGGCATAATATTGAAGTAATTGGCAGCTATAATCCATCAGCAAAATACAATTTATAAAATTATTGAAAAACATTATTCAAAATTTTTAAGTTTGGATACTTCACAGATTTAACCTAGTACAAGGTGCACCATTTTTTACAAATTCAAAATAAATTGAATGAAAAGAATTGCCATAGTTTTCAACGGCTAGGGTTGTGTGCTGCCTCACATGATGGATAAATATCAACCAAGTTTGAGTATCAAATAATCCGAAGAATAGCCAGAATACTTGATATGTGCCTCACGAAGCAACAAACCATATTGATACTATTAAACTTAGCAGTAATATTTTGGTGCTCATAAACTTATCCTTCACATTTCTCTATCATATATTTACAATTAAAATGGAAATAAAAACACAAAAAATTTCCTTGGGAAGAAACAACATTTCCACAATGCTTCCATTATAAATGGATGGCAATAAATTGCATTAATTTTCATCAATGTACACAAGGAATCAACCCAAAATATTTCTTGTCAACAAATGTTAGGGTCTTACATCATACATAAGTTACCAGGATACAGATATGGAATTATATCCAAATCCGGATCTAGATACAGATTCACTATATTTTTTAAAACCATGGATCTGGATATGACGAGGAAACGACAAGTACAAACAAATATAAAAATATTTTTTTAATAAATAGAAAAATACAAAGAAGAAACAAAATTGTTTAGGAAACACAAGAGTATAACTATAAGTTATTACCAAAAAATAAAGTTCATGTACCATAACTAATAATTTGATAAGTTGTGGTGCTAATAATTTTAAAAACCATTTCAGCATTGAACTTGAAGAAGATCATAATAGTGTTTTTGTGAGCCACATCCACATGTACCTATCAACGGGGAATAAAGTAGTTTTCTTTAACGCTATGGCAAGACTACAGAACAATGTAGGTGAAGTGAGCAACAACATAGTACATAAAGATGTATTAGCCCTTGACAGCAGACCTTGACCATAAAGATATATCAAACAAAAACGTTGATAGAAGATCTTGATATTGATATATCAGAGTTAAAGAGAATATCATGACACAAGGACAGATCAGACCTTGAGAAAGAATGGGGCTTACGCTTTTAGCCATTAGGTGTTTAGGTTTTGTTAAGTTTTTCATTAAAAATATTTTTTTGGGGGTATTAATGGGTCATAGAAGCATTGAAAGTTGCAGGATTAGTTTGAAAATTTAAGGAATTGTTTGATTTTGGAAAATACACAAGAAATGGAATATTTCTCACTAGTATCAGAGGTTTATCTAAATTGTGTACAACCAAAATATAAGCATGAATATTGTCATAATAAGGAAGATTTAGATAAAAAGATTAAAAAAAGACATCGTTAGATGCCTATGGCTCAAATTTGTTATGTTTTATAGAGTTATAAAGAGGGTTCAAATATTTGACACTTTTGAAGAATGTCTTCCTTGTAGTGGTTATAAAGAGTGGGCTATCCACAAGGTGGTTAGTAAATCGAGTATGCTTAAAACCATACTTGAGTCTTACTGAAACATAATTGTTCAGATGTTGAACATAGTATTACTGAACCTGTATCTAAGGCATTATGGATATAGTTTCTAATATCTAAAGAAATAAAGAATTACTTCATTGTAGCTTCTATCTTTCCTCCATAATTACTACCCTGTTCATGGGCTCTAGCCTATGACTGGGTGGCCCAAAACATTGACAAGCAAAATATTAATGTAACGGTTCTAGAAACATTTAAGTCTACAAAAATGGGAAAACTTCAATGCCTTCTACAGAAACAGGAAAAATTCCCTCTCTCCCTCTCTATCTCCCCATCCCTCTCTCCCTCTCTCCCTCTCTCTATCTCCACCCTTTGTCTCCCTCTCTCTATCTCCACCCTTTGTCTCCCTCCCTCCCTCTCTCCCTCCTTGATCTCTCTCTCTCTCTTTCTCCTC